>JAUCMX010000023.1:16255244-16368261 GCA_033459395.1 Hemibagrus guttatus | reverse complement strand
AAGAAGATTTTTCCATTTTTAATACAGCTAAAACAATAGTAATATTCATATGTAACATACTAACATATACCATGAGAACATATTCTGTATCTAGTGGATACATGGCTAATGATATTTCAATTCTTTTCGTTAAAATGCATTTGCTGTATGGAGAATGGCACAAAAACCACAGAAGAGTAAAAAAAAAAATCCACAAAGTCTTTAGTTACTGCAGCATCATGGGTATTAGGCAAGATCCAGTGAGTAGGAATATTTCAGATTTCAACAACGGGAACCTGGTCTGAAATGACCTCTGTTGTAGAAGAAAACAGAGATAATGTGTGTGTGTGTAATTTTTCTGTGTTAGGAGATGTATAGAATTTTTTATGAGAGAAAAAAGGCTGGTTATCGATGCTGGTATTTCTTTTGATTTATATATAACAGTAATAAATGTCTAGATATGATGTTATTAAAAATGGATGAACTTCATTGTACCTCTGCTTCATATCGGGGATACATCACACTACAGTGTCATTGATTACTTTCCTATAACGATCGTGTTTTAATCGCTACATAAAAAAAACCACAGCTTTGTCATATCTCTACAAAAACAACTGAATTCTGATTTGAAATATCAGTCACATGATATATGTCTTAAAAAGAACTTCTTACAAAGAAAGACACATTTCAGACAAAAAGAAGACGTGCAAAGAGAATAAAAAAAGATCGCTGAGTGAGAAGGAGTGAATCCCTTTAATGTCACTTGTTTGGAGTGATGGATGGAGAGCCTGGAAGAAGACAGAGTGAGAGAACAGAGCGGCCTTTCTCAGCACATGGCTCTGGTCCTCACAGGCCTAGCTGGGCTGTCATGTCCAATGCTCTCGCTTCATTAATCAGCGTAAGGGTGCAAGCTCGTGTCCTAATGTTTACTCAGTGCCACACTGATCTCTGCCCGCTGGCCACACACACGGTTGACGGCGTGCTGTGAAATGGGTCTGACACTTTGTGTGTGTGTGTGTGTGTGTGTGTGTGTGTGAGGGATATTACAGCGATGTGGCTGTGTATGAATGAGAGCCAGCTACAGATAAAGGAAGATGACTCAAATATGCTTTCACAGGATACGTTTTTTGTTTTTTACACGCCTTGTTTACTTTGCATTTGAACCACACCATCTTAACCCCAACCCTAGCAGCATTACACGACATAAACCTAGCTGTGAACGCAGTATTAGGCTTCCAGGGGTCTTGCAGTCAAAACAGTGTAACATTTCTCAGAGCCTGCGTTCACCCAAAACAACCACGTGTCACCGAACCCCTGGAAAGACATAACAGGAAACCATGCAGGCTGAAGAAAATGCTAGACTTCAGTGCTGGTGCCTCGAGTTCCATAAGGATGTCTGGTTAGTGGAAAATATGACTTGGTTGGTTGTGCAGGATTGAAATGCTTGTCCATGCAAAGAAAAATTCTACATTTAGTCTTATAATGACTGCTCAAATGATTCATTGTAAAAAATAAATAAATAATTAACTAGCCATGCATGTAGCGGCTAAAATAACGGCTTTTGTTTATTTATATTTATTTGTAGTCCACTGATAAAAGTAATGGTAAGAACCCTAAGCATATTTTAAGTAAGGTTTATTATAGCAACATGGACTAAGTTTGTTAAATTAGCAGTTTTCTTTTTTAAAGTAAGTCATTTTGAAATAAATAAAAAGCCAAGAAAAACAATTTTTCTTTTCTGTAAATGCAAATTAAAATCAAAATAATATTATATTCAACCCCGAAACTTATGCTCAATATGCATTTTGGGATTTAGTTGAAATGTGCATGTACTATTTTTTTGGGCAAAAATCACAGATTTGTTCTTGTCATATTTAACCCCTAAATCATTTTTACTCTTTCAGCATATCCATCATGATAGATCCAGTTCCTATGGCAGACAATACCATAAATGGCCACCTGCAATTTAGCTCCGCCTCCAAATGAGTATGTTTTTCAGAAGGGGGAGGAAACTAGCAGAAGGCGGAGGAAACTCACCTGGGAGTACCTTGAACTGAAATCAGTTCAAAATAAGTTTATTTGGATTTACCACAAAATTTTAACATCTTCATAAAAATGTCTGACGTCCCTCAAGAACCAGGTTCTGTGAAAAAAACACAATGCTTTAGATTTCTTATTATCCTGGGAATCGTGAGTGTTATAGGAATGAAATGAGTGTTCGAATTAGTGGAAATGGAACAAGCTTTACAGTCTTACTCAGCAGGTCCGTCACTCTTCCTCTTCTCCCTCTCCCCCTCTCTCTCACCCCTTTTTTGTATCCCTTAATCACTCCTTTTTCTCTTCATGCCTGCATTCCTTACAGTTTTGTTCTTCTGCCAAGGAAACAAATCAAAAGCCATAGACTTTTCTCTCTCTCTCTCTCTCTCTCTCTCTCTCTCTCTCTCTCTCTCTCTCTCTCTCTCTCTCAGTGCAGTCCAGTGTGGACCCTCTAGTGTGCGCACACTCCTCCGTGACCTAACTGACTGATGATGTCATTGCCAGTTGACCCCAGGGCGAGTGTACTCGTGGCTGTCCTCGCGCATGCTATGGGTGGGAGAGGGCCAGTAAGACGAGCTTGGTTCCTTTTGTTCGTCGAGCTGTTCTCCTAACATTAGCTGCGTAAAAGTTTTTTTTCTCCTTTTATAGCGCATGTTTCGTGGCAAAATAAAGCTTGATCTCTTGGAGCAGCCCTCCAGCCTTGCCTTTTCTGTTGATGTCAAATGATTCTAAATGCTTCATTGATGACTTGTTTCAGACGATGTTCTTTTTACTTTGGTTTCACTGTGACATCTTGAGCGGATGGTCACAGTGACTAAGCAAGGGTGGTCCAACAGAAAAACATAGACTTTTCAAAGTGTGTGTGTGTGTGTGTGTGTGTGGTGTGTGCATGTGTGTGAAAGTGTAGTTTCTGTAGTTCTTCAAAATGACAATGACTTTTCTTCCAAGTAGTGCAACGGTGACAGATTAGGCAATCATTAAAAAAAAACAAAAAACTAATGTTCAGACTTTGAATTTCTGCTCTATAAATATTCAGGGTTCCTGATTTGATCCTAAATTCAGCATGGAGTTTCACCTGTTCACCCAAAAACGTGCCGGTGATTCTAAATCAACCCTAAGTGTGAATTATGCCCTGATAAAATGGTGTCCATTCTCATCTCCTCGCGCTTTGTCTGACCAGACTCTTTGAGCCAACTCTTTTCAAAACGAACGTCGAAGGACTTGCTTATCTGAAGAACCAAAACAGACCACTTTCCCAATAATTTAATAGTATTCATGATAATCTTTTATTATTAAATGGAATCATGAGTAATGATGTAGTAGTTGCTTTCGGCTGCTCCCTGTTCGGGGTCGCCACAGTGGACCAACTGGTCCACACAACAACTTGGCAAATGTTTTACGCCGGATGCCCTTCCTGACACAACCCTCCCATTTTTCCGGGCTTGAGACCAGCACTGCATCCAGTGGCTGGGAATCGAACCCGGGCCTTCCGCATGATAGGCGAGAAACCTACCACGGAGCTACCAATGCCCCTTAACCATGAATAATGATATATTAATCTTATCAGCACCTTGTTTGGCACCTTGTTTCACCTTGAAGTTGTTCGGCACTTCATGACAATTTCGAACCAGATCTTGTCATAAGATGCGTGTTTTGACATTTCTTGGTAATATTAATGCAGAAATAATTATTAGATTTGCCTATTAAAATATGTAGCATTTTTGTAGATGGTTTTATTGATCTTCAATAATCAGTTTAACTTGGATAAACAAATACATTTTTCATTGATACATTTACAAATCGCAGCTTTTCTTACTACTTCGTTTGTTTATTTTAGAGCAATTTCAGTCATTAATTTTTTTTTTCGTCTTTTTTTTTTTTTTGAGAAGTGTGGGAAAATAAGAGGCTGACTTGTCATTGTAGTAATAACAGATCGTTCGATCAAACCGTTAGAAGTGCACAGATCCACAGAGCATCATGGGTAGATTATCAAACCATACATCTTTACTGAGAAAATCAGTAGAAAATGTGAGTGAAAGATTACAATTTCATGTGGTTCAGTTTCCAACCCTATATGAAACATTGACGAGTCAAAGAAGATTCTTATCAACGTCTTATATTCGGTTAGCGATCACTTCCACGTCCGTTTAACCACCAACCATAACGTCTGGTGCCATCTCTTTCCCTCTCGCTCCTTCATAGTCTCCTATCATATGAGATTTTCCACTGATACAGTCCTAAATACACACCACGGGGCCCTCGATAAGGCCCTTCTCCGAGTCTGCGTTCAGCCAGCGTGTCATGCTGACGAGGACAAGCCTTTATCAGCGACGATGTTCATGCTGGAAACAGAGATCGCATCTTATTGATGACAATCCTGCACCGCTCCAGTACCATCACACACCCTGGTTCTTCTACACAAGCGCATCTACACATGGTTAAGTCAAGTACAACCACATCGGTTTGTTTACTTGTTGCTCTCGAGTAAATGTGTGCACACAGACATGCAGAGTATATTTCACCTTGGAATAACAGATTAAAAGTTGAAAGAGATCAGCATACTGCAAAGAGAGAGAGAGAGCAAGAGAGAGAGATAGAAAATGAGAGAGAAGTGATGTTGAGACACATCGTTCGGCTCACATATTTTTTTGGAGATTGTCATTTCCGACCATTTTGCAGATGCATATCAAATTCTGCAATCTGCCTCAGGGAGATAAGACCCACGAGATGCTGGAGTTGCAACATCCCACAGTGCGAGCAAGACAGCGCAGAGAGGTTCTCATAGCGATCTCGGAAAAGATACTGCTCTTCCAGCACCCTCAGCATCACTGATTACCATGCTAATCTTACAGAGACTGGCGTCTGCCAGGCTTCAACTCAAACAGACATAGGAACACGGCCCTATCACGTACAGGAACCATAACTGTGCTACTGGCTTAGGAAAGGAGAGGCTCATGATGGAAGCATCCAATTTGAAAGATCTTACATCTCAACAGCTCCATGCATTTCCAGTACCATCTTGAATTTGAACTTGGTGTCTTATAGCGCTGAGCTTAAACCGACCAAGGAACATGGCGCTGTTACATTTCCAATGCTGGAAGATTTATTTATTCTTGAACTTGAAGATGGTGTCTAGTTGTCCCATGTAAGAACTGTTGGTGTCCTACAAGCAGAAAGGTTTGAGGGTATCTGAGCTGAAGGATGGCAGTAAAGTCTCAAATCTTGACTCCATATAAATTAACATGGTGTTTGCTAACATTCAGGAACCATAAACATGATTCTGGCCTACAGGATAAGAAGTGTGTGAAAGTATCCAAGCTAAAGGTTGGCAGTTAAATCTGATCTCAAGGCTTTCTAGTAACTCCATATGCTCTCTGTCTATTTAACCTTCTTTAAACTGATTGGGTCCAAATATGGGCCTATTGCATGCTAGAACCATAACTGTACTACTAAAACAGGAAAGGTTATGATGCTAGAATCTGAGCTGCAATATAACATCTTAGGGCTTCAAAGGAGCTCCTTATACTCTCTGATCAGTCTAGAGCAAGAACTTGGCATCTGCTAGGCTTAAAAAGACCTAGGAACATGGCCGCATCGCGTGCACAAACAATAACCGTGCTATTGGCCCAGGAGAGAAAGGCTTGTGAAGCTGAAACATGGCAGTAAAGTCTCAAATCCCATGGCTTTGTAGGAGCATCATATACTCTCTGTCTAGTCAAAATCTAAAACGTGGCTCAGGTTGGTTTGAATGTGAAACCACAGGCTTAAAAAAAATGAACTGATAAACCGGTGACTGGTGAATCCATCATTCTTGCTGCTCCAGTGACTTTGCAAAAATGAATTATTCATCCTCTTCTCACCGATCCAGCAGATCAGTTGTGCTTGCCTTGAATCTTCAAACACTGTCAGCTCTTATAGAAGAAAAGCATTCCATAGTTTATGTTTTCATGAAAACGCAAAAGAAATGACTCAAGACCTGGATGTTTAGATTCATACGACCAAGATAGTGGTAGACGAGCCACAACAAAAAGCAGAGGCATGTGTAAATAAGGTTGATGTTGCCCTAAACTGGGCCAATGCTCGCTCTAGAAGAATGAGAGACCAAAGCTTTATCAAATGAGGCCTAGCAATCTTGGCATGTCAGGCTTTCTGATCAAACCCAAAGCTTGACTTGGGGTCCATGTGGGCTACGGGGCAAACAGAGAAACTGCTCCAAATCTGCCCTGAAATAAGACTTCACTTGTGTCTGGGACATTATTGTTCAGGGCAGCCTCTCTCTCTCTCTTTCTCTCTTGCATCATTGAATAAGTAAAACGTTGAGGCCCAGATTCTCTTCAGGTATCCAAAGTCCCAGAGGAGCACCCGCTACCCTCTGTCTGTTCGGATCCGGGTTACCACTGAGGCCTCATGGGGAAGATCTAGCAACAGACACCAGGTCCTCTCCATCTCTCTCTCTATACCTCCACCACCCACGTCCGGCTGTGGGCCAGTTTGGCCTGGCTTCACCCTCTCTGGTTACCTGCCTGTGAAAGCAAATGGGGTGCGGATGGGGAGAGCCTGTCCAGACTGCGGTTCCCCTGAGCATGCTCTGGCATTAGCACTTGCCCCTTTCGCTCTATCAATGGGAAGCTGGATGAATGCAAGTGTTTGTGCACAGACAGCAGGGATGAATTTGTCTGCCTTAGAGAAGAACAGGAAGGCCTGAATACGTTGCCTCCTGGGAGGGTGCCATGAATGGTGAGACCATCTCAGGTGGTATGGATTAATGGTGTAGCAGTTGCTGAATGTTAATTCCCACAGGTGAGAGAGCTCTCAATCGTAGTCTCATCCTCACTGATATTGCTTCTCTCATCTGCCCCAACGGTTGCTGTTCTTGAGTTGTTGATGCTCAAACAAAGCAGACAGTAGCTCAAGCTTATACATTACACTAAGATTATGTAAAGGATATGTTTTCAAAAGTCATTAAGCCATTCAAGATTTCATAACTTGATTATTTTAAGTGGTCACTCAAGTTATGCCTTGAAAACACGCAATGCTAGTTCTTTCAAATTTTCTGATTAATGCTAGCATGACTGAGACTGCAAAGATAGTCTCAAAGCTAGCTCAACATTGTAATAGTAATCATTTTAATTCTAATTTAACAACACTCTAAATTATAATCTCACATGATTAGCTACTACAATGGATGTGGATTTGCAACCTAGCGATAACAAAAGCGAAGACGTTTCAAAGCTAGTTCTACCTTGTGAAGCAGTGATGTTTATGTCTATATTTTTATTTTTTGCTAGTTCTCTCATATGATTAACTAACACAATTTCAATCTCTCCCAAAATGTTACTACTTCTCAAAGCTTGTGGCTAGCTATAACATCAGTCTCTAAAGTAGGATTTGTGGAAATATGCATTTATATGATTAGCTACCTTAACAGATAAATTTTAAGAATTTAATAACGTCCCTGGTCTTGAATAGACTTCAAGCTAGTTCTGCAGTGTGGTATAGAATATTTTATACATTTTGAATAAAAGGTAGGGGGGGGGCATGGTGGCTTGGTGGCTAGCACGTTTGCCTCACACCTCCAGGGTTGGGGGTTCGATTACCGCCTCCGCTATGTGTGTGTGGAGTTTGCATGTTCTTCCCGTGCCTTGGGGCTTTCCTCCGGGTACTCTGGTTTCCTCCTCTGGTCCAAAGATATGCATTGTAGGTTGATTGGCATCTCTAAATTGTCCGTAGTGTGTGTGTGTGTGTGTGTGCCCCGCGATGGGTTGGCGCTCCGTCCAGGGTGTATCCTGCCTTGATGCCCAATGACGCCTGAGATAGGGACAGGCTCCCTGTGACCCGAGAATAGATCGGATAAGCGGTAGACAATGAATGAATGAATAAAAGTTCTAGTATTCTATGTCTCTGTTTTTTCTTCTCTCAGATGATTAGTTAGCACAACTGAGGACGTCAAACTAGCCAAAAATGTTAGGCTAGGTCTACATTGTAGAAAAGAGTAGGAGTTTTATTTCTGACACTTACCATTCCTTAAGATGTCAAGCAGAACTTCAGTATTCCAACTGTTTCTCAGGTGTAAGACAGCTGAATGTCACCCATCTCAGGTGAAAAAACTGACCTATTTGCAGCTAGCATTGCAATCAGAAACGACTTCCTCCATTTAAACTGCTATACACTGTAGTTGAACGGTATCTGCAGAAAACCAGGGTTCGATTCCCCTGATAGGGGAGACACAATACCTTTAGAAGGCAGTGGGGACTCCAGTGGCTAAGGCTCTGGTTTGTTGATTAGAAGACTATAATTCAAGCCCCTGCACCAACAAGCTGCCCCTCTACAGCTACTGTATCCTAGCTGCCCCTGCACTCTGACCCTAGCCTCTAAAGATGGAATGCACAAATAAAAGAAGCATGAATGGTGTACATACACTAGCATCTAGTTTTAGTCGTTTTACCATCTCATTTTCATTTATCCATTATTTAAATATAACTTCAGTAGACACCAAATTGAAATTCTCTGAAGTGCAGTTACTTTCACAACACTGCAGGTCTTGCATCAATATGAAAAACCACAAGAAGCAATAAAAGTGGCTTATAACCACCAGCATTCATATGAAACTCGATCTTACTATCCTTTTTCTCTTTTTCACTTCTCTGCTGTGACGCACCAAGTCAGGCTGCAGTCTAAAACTGACAGTCTGTGCACAGAAACATGTATGCAGGTGTATGACCTACATGCATCTCTGTCCTACCAGGCATGACGACTAACTGGAAGTTTCACAGCAGCTTTCCTTCATCAATATAGAACTCATTTGTAGACTTGTGACTCGGATGGAAATAATAATAATGCAGTGGAAGTATTTCCTCCTTGTCTTTTTTCACTTCCTGTTTTTGGTATTCAGGGGGAGGGGTCATAGACACTTATGTGCTTTATTAGGTTTAGCACCAGCTGTGATGGTGGTGGTGGTATTATGGGTGAACTAGAGGTCAGCGAGTTTCCAGGCTTGGAAGAGAAGCAGCTGAAGGAAATTTAAAATATTTTTTTTTGTGTGTCTTGCTCTGTACCTCTTCAGTGTTTGACTGTTAAGTAGAGCAAATGTTTATTAATAATGATTATTGATAGTGGGAAAACTTCTAGCAGCATCTTCTCATTTTCGTTTCCTTATTACTTTTTAAGGAAGTAATGTGACATTTGGTCTTTGGTCTTGTGGCGCATCATAATTAGCATGACTCCAGGAAATACTTGGTTTAAACAGAAGACTTTGAGTAACAAATTAAAACTTCAAAAATGTATTATTTTAGAGTATGACATGGACAAAACTATAGCAAAATATTTAATAGAGCATTAGAGCATAAGAATGCATATAGAATCATCGATATCTATATCTATATCTATCTGTGTACCTTAAAGTAATCAGATGGCCAAATATTTTTGTGTTACTGAAAGACACAACATTCGTGCATAGCTCTTGCGGGAAAATAATCAACAACAATTTTAAGAGATTTTATTCCCATTAATTAACAGCAATTTACTCACCCCTAGTCATTTTTATTACTTAAAAAATGACAGGTACTTTTGTTTTTCATTCTAATGTTGTGGAAACTCTGTGAAACAAATTAGTTCCTCTTATCTCTGATGTTATATCTGCCCTAGTCTATTTTTTTTCCCCTCTCTTGAAGTTAGTAAGGCAAAAAATGCAGCTTGTCATGTAACAATTTAGCCCTGAAGGTTTTCCTGTGTCAGAAAATCATTAGAGTCCTACACCTGACTATTGCGGTGCTGACAGATGAGTCTCTGGGAATGTTAAATAAAATAGTAATCTCCGTCCAGATCACTTCGTCGTATCAACCGCATCATTAGAGACATTTATGTAAAATTTGTGTATATGACATACTGTCAGACCTAGAGGAATAATCAACACCTTCTGACCAAACAGTCTTGGAGAATTTGGTCACACTCTGGTGTAAAATATTTCCTCTAAGCTGAATAACACTCCCAGCCTTGGTCAATTGAAGGTCATTACAAGCTTGCTTAAATTAAGCGCTCGGCAAAGAACAATATCCCGGTGTTTACCGAGGTAAATTTCCAGCGCCCTTGAGCTCACACAACTCACGCTAACCTCCGTCTAGGCTTTACATTGGCTGCGATTGCTTCTCTGGCGTTTCGAACAATAGCTTTAAAGAAGGTCAGGAAGCTGGGAGGAATAACAGTGAGGAGGGAAGTTAGGAAAAGTGTTGTTGCTTTTCTCATGGCCTTGCTGCAGTCCCTCAGACAGGGGAAGAAAAGTTCATGGAGTAATTGGTTTCCTTTCGTCCGTCCTTTACTCCAGTAAAGCGCTTAGGGAAAGGGATTGCAGATGCAACTGCTTTTGTGAATGTGTGTATGCAGAAAGAAAGAGAAAGAAAAAGGAGAAAAAGAAATACACATTCTGTACCTGTAGAACGTGTGACCCGCTACACAGTGTTCTCGAGCTATTGAGCAGCATTGCTGGAACTCCTCCTCTTGGCTGGCATTTCGCTACCAAGGGACTGTGCTTCTATGAATTTCGGTGGCCCCTGAAAAGAGGAAGTTCAGCTAATAATACCCAGTTAATTCTGCACAGCGATGTGGTGTGTGTGTGTGTGTGTGTGTGTGTGTGTGTGTGTGTGTATCCGTCTGCCTCATCTGAGCCAAGCTGCTAAGCCTCTCAAAGAGCCGAAAAAGAGCCAAGTGATGTCTGTAGTAGGTCCAGCATTTATGTTTTTCTCTCTCTCGTTTTTTTTCTCTCTATGTAATCTTTCTCATTAAGTGCAATTCTGTTTCAAAATTTCAATCTATTAAACCCACTTTTTAATTTTTTTTTTTTTTTACAAAACAATTAACAATTCATCATCAATGAGAGCGAGTGTTTTTATATAGAAATAAAAGCCACGTTTCTTTTTTTTTTACAAATGAGGTAAAAAAAAATGTAGAAAGATGTTGACATTAAAGCTGAAGCGCTTGCACTTTTTAAAACCCAGGAGAGGAAGTGACATCGACTGTGCTGGAGTAAGGTTATGCCTCCTTATTTTCCTCTGTGGGGGAGATGGAAAGAGAGAGGGAGAGACAGAGGGAAGAGATAGACGAAGGGAGGGCATGTTCCGTTAAAGCAGTCCTCCAAGGTCAGGCGTGTGACCCCGGGCGTTGGGAGAGACCCGCGGCTGAACCGTGCTCTCCTCGGCTTTTATCTTTCATCTCCAGCTCCATAACTCGGCTCTGTGTGGGGACGGCCGGCGTACCTTTTGATTCTGTTAATTCAATTTAATACATAAACAAATACATGAGAGCGAGGAGGGAGAGTGAACACAGAGAGATGAAGGAAGATGCAGGAAGAGGGAGAGGATGAAAAGAAGAGAGGTAAAGACACAGGGGGGTGAGGGACAAGAAGAAGAAGAAGAGGAGGAGGAGAAGGAGGCTCGTCTCAATAATGGCTCTAATAAAGCTCTCACGGAAAAGAAGACTAGAGGCCACCATGCAGCTCCTAAAACGGCGATCATAAGTTTCCCTGCACGGCCATTAAAAACGAGCAGTGCTACATCTTATTAGTCATGATTTAGCCTCTTCATTAGGGAGGTAACATATTGTTACGGGTCAGGAATGCAAGTGTGTTTGCTGTTCTTTTCTTTTTTGTTCCGCTTCTTCACAAGATCAGGATAATCAAAGAAATCCAGAAAGCTGATAAAGCCTTAGACAAATAGACAAACATGTACGGAGGGCACCACACGAGCGCGTCCCAGTGGCTCGTCTTCAGCGACGAATAAAGCAGCTCTTTCTCCCTCTGCCGTCTCTCTGACGTGGACAGATCCTTTTATTATTTTGGGGAAGACAGCTCTTTCCCTTCGGAGGGGCCTCACTTCAGTCCGGTGGACATTTCATGCTCTGGGAGCCCAGCCAATTGGAACCACACACACACACACACACATGTACGACAAACACAAAAAGAAAAACTCTAACAAGCAAAGATTAAGAAGGGAAATAGAGACTGTTACAGTAATGAAAGATTTTCATCCAGGCAAGCCACCACAATTTCAGATTTTGCTCCAGTTCAGTGATGTGAGGATTCGGGTGTGGATGAAGAGCTCGATTTCTGTCAGTTGGATTCTTTTCTGTGTAGGCATATGACATTTGGGCTTTTAGTGTCGTCAAGCTCCACTGAAGCAATGCATTGTTTCCTGAACACTGTCACAGATGTTAATAATCATTATCTTCAAACATGGCTGTCAAATAATGCATTTTGTGTGTGTGTGTGTGTGTGTATGTGGCAGCAGGTGCAGAAAAAATAGCACATAATAAAGTGCTGAGTTGATGTTTAAACAAATCCCATTTTTCCACATTTCATTCTTATAGTTTAGCTCGACTTGCTATTCTAATAAGGAGGATTGACGGTAACACCGGGTCAAGCTGCTAGCTAAGCATGGTAGCTAGCGAAGCACATGACAATTGTAGAGCTATGAGGGATATGATAGATCGATAACATGAGCTTATTAACCGCATTAACACGGCAGAACTGAAACGCCGTGTGCGCTAAGCATGTAGGGAGGCCCCCAAAAACAATTAGTCACTCGGCAGGTGTTTTCTCAAGGAAGAAAAAATAACTCCGCTATAAAGATTGTCTATCTTGCCATACTGGGAGTTGAACTCTAATCGAAGCGTCAAGCTTAACCAGTGAGTCACCGTTACTCGAAATGTCAAATTTTCAAAATAGCTATTTTGTAAAAATAGAACACATATTTACAATTAACAATGTTTACCTCCTCATAACATCAGACATTATTTTGCTGCAGAATTATTTGTCTCTGTTGTGAATCTAAACAATGTTCTGAATAAAATGATACCAAACTACCACCACCATGTTTCACACAAGTTATTGAAACTTCATTTTGTCCAGTAACCAAATCATGTATAGTAGCTTTTGAGATGTAGGATAATAGGTTATTTATGTCTTCAATTTTTAACAGTTAATAGTCATGGCAGTCATAACGTGACTCAGTATTTCTGCATAACATTGCTGAGGAATTGGATTCAGGTTAAGGCAGATATTCACTGAAAAGATTTCAGGTGAGATAGACTTCCATTCCGTGTTTGTCTGATAGCAACGAAGCAAACATTCGACGCTAAACATGTCTTGGCTGATCAGCTGGGAAAAAATAATTGCGTGATTTTTATTTATTTTTTTATTTTTATTTATTTTATTTTTTTTTTACAAATGTAAGCTCATACTGGATAAAGAAGGAATTAAATATGAATTAAAAACAAGGAAATAATCAATAAAGGTGTGTGTGATGTGTTTTTGTGGTGTGAAAGCAAGTCATGGAATCACTCAGCACCCCCAGAATTATATTCTACTTATTAAAAAATAATAAGGACCAAGGAAAGAAATTTCTGTTTATAAAAGAATATCGCAGTTTTTAATCCATTTGCATTTTCATTTCATCATCTGCAATGAGAAAACTGGTTTCTGTTATCATATATTACAACAGCTACAAATAATCCTTCACTTAGTTTCTCTTAAAGTTGATAAAGACAACCATGCTAAAACAAAAATGTACCTTTTGACTGTAAAGAAATCAACACATCAACAATTTCACACTGTTTACATGAAGCATGCTCTATGTAAGTCCCTCTGTAAGTTGTTGCTATAGAAACAAAAGCATATTAAGACAAGAGCGTTTGTATACACCTGTGCACTTCTGTAAAAAAAAAATTATATATATATATATATATATATATATATATATATATATATATATATATATATATATATATATACAGAGCATCTGACCAATCAGAATCCACAGACCTTACTCATGGTTCGTGTGTATATGTGTGTGTGTGTGTGAGAGAGAGAGAGATGGCAGAACTGGCCTGGCCTCACGTCTCTCCTCTTGGCTTCTCTGATTAGCCGCTGGCCCGGGCAGATCTTTGCTTGCTCCTCTGGGTTAAATGCTCTCTAAATGAGAGAGCCGGTTAAGGGCTGTTTCCTGCAGCCTCAGCTGCGAGCACATCTGGGAGAGAGAAGAGCCCCGAGCCCAGCCGCCCCCCACGTGTTTGCTCACGGCTTGCCTGATTGCCTTTCCTTCCTCTGTCTCTCTCTTTCCCGGTTTCTCTCTCTTTCTTTCTTTCTTTCTTTCTTTCTTTCTTTTTCACTCATACACTCTACAGACTCGTTGTCCTTCCTCTCACTCCTCTCAGCAGTTTCAGAAGAATATGCATGAGAGAAAATGACGACTGCACAGGTGAAGAGGAGAATGCATAGATTATCAGTGTGTATTCATAATGGCTCATGAGTAGTGGTGAATCAGTGTATGTGTGTGTATATGTGTGTGTAAGAATTCTTCACATACACTATATTTAGTGCATGGCTCTGACTCAGACTGAAAAACCCCAAGACTGCAAAACCTCCAACTACCACAGAAGTGCTCAGGATACACACTCCCACACTAAGTGAGGTGGAATTCCCTCCTACAAGTGTGTGTGTTTGTGTGCGTTTGTGTGTAGAAGTGGCAGGGTGGGGTCATGTCTCTGTGATTAAGCTCTTTTGTATAATGGTGTGAATCAGTAATGGGCTAAAATACATGACTCATCTGTATTTTTCATCAGATTTGATGATTTGCTTCAAAAGTTTTACAGGTTTACAAATGAGGAACAATTTACGTGAAACGAATTTCTAGGACTAGCTACAAAGGTTAAGGTTGGGTCAAGGGGCGGAGTTAGCATGTGTGGTTTTTTTTTTTAAATAACTGTATTTGTATGAAATGAATTTAAATCTATTTTTTTTTCCAGCAAATTTGTAATGCTTTTTTTATGAGAATGAAATGAGTTTTGTTTTGTTTTGTTTTTTCAAATTTTTAAAAGTTGTGTTAAAAAATGACTTTTTTATTGTATTTGTATAAAATTGTACCAGAGCTAGCCAAATTACACTGCATCTTTCATGGGAGGAAAAGATTCGATCCAAACTGGTCTTAGATTTGCAAAGTCATAATAATTCACAGAAAATAAACAATCACTATGGCTAAGTTTAAGTTGAGGGGCGGAGTTGGGGGCGGAGTTGGTACGTTTTGTTATGACCATAGACACATCCAAATCCAACCGAGTTTCACTTATTTATGTGGAATTTTTTTTTTATTTTATTTTATTTTATTTATTTTTTACTTTTTAATGAGATTGCATTCAAATTTATCGGGCTAAGTTTAAGATTCTGGACAGAATTTGGATTTTTAATGACTGTATTTGTATAAAATTGAACCAACACTAAGTTATAAAGTTTAAGGTTAAGGTTAGGTTCTTAAGCCTTATGAAGCAAATTCAACCAAATTACACTTTTTTTTTTAATTTTTATTATTATTTATTTTTTGCATGGTTCAAAAGGGTCTCGGGAATAAAAATCCGTAATATTTAATAAAAAAAAAAAAAATAGTTGCAAAAGTCAAGGTTAAGGCTAGGGGTGGAGTTAGCATAAATTTATGATGATATTGATTAAAAAAATAGTTTCAAGTCCAGCCAAGCTGCATTAGTTTCATTCAGATTTGCATATTTTGTAACAATTTACATGACTCAATTTGAACAAATATTCACGTTTAAGGTTAGGTTTAGGGGCGGAGTTAGCATTTGCTAACTTTTAAAACTATATTTGTATGAAATTGATTCTAATTAAAATTTGTTTAAAAGTGTATATTTTTTTACGCTATTTGGACATTTTATCTGAAATCCGCGTGATTCGGTTTGTATGAAAAGTTACAAAATTACAAAAGGGGCGGAGTTATGTCTATACGATGTCTTACTACGTCATTAATATGAAATTTAACATTCACATTCAAGTTTCTGCTTGAGAATAAAGTTAGATTGTATGAAATAGAACCTCGATTGTTCATGACATATATAAGAGAAATTAGTGGATGATAAGTATTAAAACTTTATTTCTTTATTTGTGTAATGGAAAATGATAGAAACGTACAGTTCAGCAATATCACCTTGGCTAAGATAAGTCAGTGTTCCTTTTTTTGTTCCTTTTTCCTTTCTTTTAATAATAACAATCAAATAATATTTATAACAATAAACATATGGTTTTGAGGAGAGCCAAAAAAAAAAGAAATAAAGTGTGAAAATAAATTATCATAATAACAATTATAACAATAACGATAATAACAATCAAGCTTTATAAACATCTGTTTGCTTGCTAGTCATGTCCATAGAGTGTGTTCAGAGGCAGGCGTGTCCGTGGAGTGTGTGTATCCCAGCATGTTAGGCGTTTAAGAAGCAAACTTTCTTTTCTTGTGTTTTTCTCTGATTAAGAGTCCAAAAGCCACACACACACACACACACACACACACACACACACACACACATACACGTAAGACTGGTGCACGCACACAGAGACTCTGCTCTAACACACATCCTGTCTTTCCAGGCAGTACCAAAGTGACTCAGTACAAAATAAAGGAATGCTAGTAGCGACAAATGTCCTCGCTCGCTCCTTTCACGCACTGTCCGTGATTCAGGGGACGAGAGAATTCATGAACAAGAAAAGTGTCCTCTTTCCACTTCTGGTTGTTTGTGTGAACAAAAAAAAGGGAAAAAAAGGAAAAAAAAAAAAAAAAAAAAGAAAAAAAAAGACAACCTCACCCAATAGAGGTCGAATAGGAGGGTTTGTGGATTTGTGGGATCCTCAGTGAGGCTCGGCCCAGACCGGCGAGCGACCCGAGTGGTGCGGGTGGCTGAACGTTGGATGGATGGGGGTCGGCGTGGGCAGCATGTGGCCCGAGTGGCTGAAGGGAGGCAGGTGGCCCATGTGGGGCATGTGGGCAGCCATGGCACCTGCAGCGCTTGCGAAGGACAACGTCTTGTCGTGCATGTTCTTGGAGAGCTCGTCGAAGCCATCAGACGCCCGCTTGTTTCGCTTGGACTTGCTGGACATCTTGCGGTTGCGTGTCTGGATGCCTTCTTTCTTCATCGTCAGTGGTCTGTTGACCTACACAGAGAGAGAGTGAAAGAGAAAGAGAGAGGCAGAGGGAGAGAGAGATGGATGTTAGATTGCTCAAGGTATCCATTTCAGTCTGTGCCTGCAGGGACATTCAGCACATTTTTCAGTTATATAAATAACCTGTAAGGTATGACTTTTATTAACATGGAAAAAAAGAGTCCTTGTTTGATAAATAAGATGCATTTAATTGCAGCTTTCTGAACAAGGGATTTCATTTAGCAGTTCTACTGAAGCGATGCCATTCTCAATTATAAAATGAAAAAAAGATAAAAATAATAATGCCTCTGAGGCCAGTGCTGTTCTCAATTATTACAATACCCATTGCTGTGTTGCGTGTCGTGATTTTGTTTCTTCAACCTGAATGTCAGGAGCAATTATAAATACAGTCAGCAAGACGGCCATCCCAAAAGAGGCCCAGCCGTTTTGTCGCGCTTGTCTGATTAGGCTGAAAATTATTTATTCATCGGATTAAAGCACCTAATAGAAGCCAAGCTTAACATAAAAAAGGGGGCGAACTTTCAGACGGCACTGAATTGGTTTAACAGACGCCGTGTGTGTGAATGGCTGTCCCATGCTCTGCTCCCTCCTGGGAATAACGCCTCCCATTGAAACAAAGCGGGATTAATCAAAAGCAAGAAACGGTCAGCGGCTTCTGCCTGACAGGAAAAAGCCGTCTTTGCGTCCCCAAAGTCTCCTTCCCGTCTCCTAAATCGATAGAAGCTGTCCGCCCCTCTGACCGCGTTGGCTTGGCCTTTCCATGGCTGTGTTTTAGACGTGGAGCCTCATGAACCATGCTAGTATCTCACTCGTTTTTTGATAAGGTGGTGTGTGTTTGTGGAAGAGACTGAACAGCGACACAAGCCCAGAAGAAAAATGTTTGTAGCTGAAAAATCTATGATTGTTGAATGACTTTTTCATTAACATTGGAGGGAAAACTCACTCTATTGCACTCGCTTGAGCAGTCTGTCGCATGATTCAAGGTCAAAGTTGACAATAAAATAATAAAACAAAACACACAGTATCCTTTATGAAAAAGCATGTACTTTAAAGGACCAAAGAAAAAGAAAAATATTTGGCTCCAGCCTTTGCTCTAGACTTCTTTTCTGAACAAGTAGGCCTCTGGTAATCTGTAACCGAACTTTAACTAGCTAACTACATGTCAACTGGTCCGTCTCTTGGCTTTCCTGTTTAACGATGGCAAGAAGGGGCAAAACATAAGGTTTTACTTTCAGGACCTGGGGAAAGCAAGTAATGAAATGCACGAAATAGCCAGCAACCACTTCCATTACAATACTCCTGTTAAAACTAGAACAACTTCCACATGTCATGAAAAAAACAAAGGTTCGACTTAACCCTCCTCCCAAATATCCGAACCAAAATCTGTGGCCTTGAGTTGATTGTAAATATGAATTTAGACGCATGTTATGTTGCATCTGCTTTAAGTAAAGAGTATGTCAAAATAACGATGGCTAGAGTCTGATGGCGTACTGTTTAGACGTACTTAATCATATGGTTTTGAATCCAGAGGCCCTATGAAGTACTGTATTGTGTGATAGTGTTGTGTTTGTTGATATTGTGTTGATTACTTACGTTGTGGAGTTTGTAGTACAGGCCACAGGCGTTGCACACCGGGTCCCCGTTGCCGTTGCGTCGCCACAGCGTGGTCGTAGTGGTCTGGCAGTTTGCACAGCAGGTTCCAGCTCGTCGTGCTGCTGACTGTGAACCACAGCAATGACCAAGGGGTTAGGGCTGAGCAATATATCAGCTCATGATCAGTATTGTGATATTTGCTTGTGTAGTTGCTACTGCTCAAAAAATAATAGTGCAGCCCAATCCTGACAGTGTTTTACTAGACTATGAGGTAACTCTGCAGCAATAAATATGCCTACTATATGATGTTTTGCTTTAAAAAAAAAATGTAAAGTGGGTGTAAAAAAAAAATAGTCTTTTGCTTTTTATTGCGTCATTACGTCATGTTCCTATGATATATGTAATATACTTTATATCTCTGGTTTGGATATGAAATACATTCTGTTAGGCCTTGCTCTGGAGGAAACCCTGACACATGATAAAGATCTTTCTGGAAACGCTGGGATGATGGATATTATGACTACTTCGGAGCAAGCAGACTTTCAAAACTATCCCCCAAAAAAAAACAGCATCAAAGCTAAACATACGAAATGGCTTATAGCGGAGACGGGTTAATTAAATAGATTCTGTGCATTTATGCAAGCTTAATTCAATTTTCCAATTTGCACCATCTTTGCGTCTGGCAAGATTTGCTGGCTCTGCATTTCATGAAATGTCGCATTTCAGTAAATTTAAGCTACCAGATCCGTCATTAGTTTATCCCATTTCGACGCATTATTTCTCTTGATCCTGAGTGGAGCGCTGTGGGGGTGCCGCGTCTCTGTTCGCATTGTGTCCATTACAGATCAATTTTTCACACATAATAAGAAACATTTATAGGCGCACAATGCAATCCCCCTGCAGCCGGGTACGCGCCGCCTGCGCGCTTTCTGTTCCATTTACAATTTACGTGACTATTCCTATTACCTCAACGGGCAAAATGACTCTTTAGACACAGACCCCCAAAAAATGCCTCTTTTAATTCACATTTAAGAATGTATAGACAGCGAGGAAAAAAAGAAGAAGAAGAAAAAAAACACGCCATGCATTCCGACGCTAAATGCCAACCGAGCAAGACAAACAAGAGCGCGCGAGCGACTAAATCCGGGGATTTTCCGCTCGCCGAGCCGCGCCGCGCGCTCCCGCGATCCTCTGCTTAATCGCTTTCCACTGCCGAGCCTGGCGGGTCCATACAACATTCACTGGGGTTTGTTGAAGACGGAAACACCCGGGAGCCGTGGTTTCCTTATCTGGCCTGGCCAGATATCCGGATAGGAAACAACTGGACGGCCTTTGAACGGGGAAGGGCTCCGAAAACACAGCGGCCCAAATAACGCAGAGCGTGAGTTGCTGTGTACCCTGACTCCATGGAAAAATGGGCTGATGGGCTTTTTCATCTTTTATTCGGAGGGCGTTAAACGTGCTAATGTCCCGTAGAACAAAATGTCTGCGGCTGCCTCATAATAATAATAATAATAATAATAATAATAATAATAATAATAATAATAATACAATCTCACTCTAGAAAAAAAATGGTATCTTCTCTCTATAGTACCTTTATAGCTTTAAACAGACCAGTTTTTACAATACAATTATGTACCTTAAATATATATATATATATATATATATATATATATATATATATATATATATATATATATATATATATATATATATAAGGTATACTTATGTTTTTCTAATAATAATAATAATAATAATAATAATAATAATAATAATAATAGATGAATTCATTAAATGTTTTAAGTCATTTACATGTGAATGTAAAAGTCATTATTCGTTTTAGATACGGTGTACCGTGTAGACGACCATTCCCTCACAGCAAAATCTTTCCTAATACGCTTTTCATTCCTTGACATTAGAGAAACTCGGAGAGGATTCCCTTAGAGACGTGCATCTTCCGTTCTGACGGTCACTCAGGCAAGTGCAAATTCAATTAGAACAGCCGCCTAATGGAATAAGACTGTCCCACTCAATTAAAACGGCGTGCAGGGCCGGCTGAGAAAAGAATGCGAGCAAACCAATAAAGAGTGGTCTTGAATAGATTTTTAAATACCTCTCTCTCTCTCTCTCTCTCTCTCTCTCTCTCTCTCTCTCTCTCTCTCTCTCTCACACACACACTGTAATTTTTTGTGTGTGAGGGTATGTAAACAGTTTAAGTAACTCCAAATGTCGCAAACATGTTAAATCCGCTCTGTGAATCGCTTTAAAACTCCAAATCCGTTCCCTTGGGTTACTCATGCACTGATTTTTTTATTTTTTTTTTAAAGATGATGGGATACAATTTACATAAAAGCTTGTTTTTTGCTCTGCTTTTTCTAATGCCAGCATAAAAATAAGCCTAATCATAAAATAAGAGTATTTTTTTTCCTTCTTAAAATATTTTGAATATAATTGGAAAGGCAATAAATACTGTTAAACAACTGTACTTCATTTGTATTTAAAATTTCTGAATTAAATATATATATATATATATATATATATATATATATATATATATATATATATATATATATATATATATATACACAGACATTGGTTTAAAATACACTCATAAACTGAGCTTGTGTTAGAAAATGGACTGATGACTAAACATTGGGATTTATTTTAAACTCATACTTTTAGATTAGAGATGTTATATGTTTTAGCAGCTAATATTTAAAGCATCAAAAAGTTCATCGAAATTGTATTTGAATGTGCAAAATATTTATTTCCCCAGAGATTGATATCTAAAATATATTTAACATGTAGGAACCGTATATATGTGTGAAGTTATCAGCAGAGGAACTGCAGATTACATGATGATCAGTCCAATTTGGGAAGCATGGCCAGGTTAGTCTACGTAGACTACTTCCTGTACCCGTGCTGCAGTGTTAATTAAGCTAGGTTAGGCATCGTGGGCATTGGTATCAGTAACAGTATCAGAACTAGCAGCAATAATGATAGCAGCAACAATGGCAATAGTAGCAGTATTGTAACAGGCAGTGTAGGGGATCACCGGGGGGTGAGGGCGACAAACAATTCCAGGAAGATCATAGGGAAAATATAACTTTCCTGGAATTGTGTGTATTCTCTCTGCTTCAGGCTCCTATTTAGCCCTCATGTGTAAGTGTGTTTGTGTGAGACTATGCCGGGAATGTGCTACTTACCAGTCTGCGTTTGGGCTTGATCAGGGGCCGGTTCTGACCGTTCATCTTGTGGTAGAGGCCGCAAGCATTGCAGAGGTAGTGGCCTGTCCCATCTCTCCTCCAGAGAGGGGTGGAGGTCGCACCACAGTTCACACACTCACGGCCCTCTGTGCAGAATTCAGAAGGAGGGAAACCAAAGGGAATTTTATATAATTAAGAAGTTCACGTCAGATCTGTATATTAATCAGCTGAAATGATCTGAGGCTGCAAAAACGTGTGAGAGCTCCAAATGAAGGCACACAGAAGTGCACAGCTCATAAAGGCGCAATCTGGTCAGGTATGCTGTCCAAGTTAATTAGCCAATATGTAATCTGACCGTTCCCATCGATAGCGCATTAAGCTGTTCCTCATGATATAAAATCTCTCTCAAAGAATGACGAGAACAATACACATCCGTGCTTGGCTGACCCCAGGTCTGTCGCTCAGCCCTGGTGAATCAGGAAGAATCAGAATGGACATAGACACCTACATGTAAAATAATCCACTAAAGCATGGCAGAAAAGCAGCGAGTGTCTAAAACCCAAGAAGCCCATTGAGAAACAGTATTACATAATTTATTGCTGAACATCTCTGTGTCTCTCAGTTTGCCATATACTCAACATTAGCATATACAGTGCAAGTTTATGGCATGTAGACTCAAAGCTCAGTCGCTGATTAAACGCCTTAATTATACACTTCAAACAATTTGGGAGTTTCTATGCCCTAATTTGGCTTTGTCAGCTTTACTCTTAGGAAACATTCTCATGTATATTTACTCAGGCAAAAAAAAACAATCTAAACCTTATTGGAGATGACTTGGTGCCTTAATTCATTCCACCTCTCTTCTCATGGCTGTCTCTCCCAGGAATCATGCCTCTATTATTCTCTTTCTAATGTGAGGGACAAGCTGTCCCACCCAGACCAGAGAAAGAGTCCGCCCAGGACAATAGTGGTGCTCCTTTTGAAGTGTATGTTTAGTAATTCGGTCATGTTGCTGCATTTCTCTGTGTCACCGTTCCTGTTAAGCAGACAAAGCGGTATCGGTGTGTTCAAGCTAACCTATGGTGGTGGGGAGTGTTAGGACAAAATGGCCACAGGGCCAGTGGGTTGGGCCCTGTGCTGCAGGCCATCTCAGAATAGAGGTCGTTCAAAGATGACCAAACACAGTTTCAGTCTACTGACCCCTGAGATGACTTAGATTCCACACTGGTTTTGTTTTTCATAGATGTAGGACTGAACTCAGATTTTACCCCATGCTGTAGTAAACAAGAAACAAACACACTTATGACTAGATAGATAAACTCTCTAGATCAGAAATGTAATTTGAAATCTACCAGAACTATTTTTGTTTGTTGGTGCTCCTTTTTTTAATAGCTGATATTGCATTCAGGTGCTTTAAGATAAGTGTGCCAAGAGGGAAGAATTTCATGGGATTGTCCACTTTTGATGGAAATTACATATGCAGCTTTGTAATGACTACAGGCTTCTGTCCAACTCACATTGTTCAGATCACCTTACCAGCACACTGTGCCAGAACACACATCTTAGCTTTTACTACAAGAAGTAAGAAGGGAAGAACATGGCATTTTATACAAAATTGTTATTATATTTGTATAAAACTATGCTAGATCTAGTGCATGTATGAAATCATATTAGGTTAGTGTTTAGCTAATCAACCTTGTACATTGTTATTTGTAAGGTCACTCTCACTCTCTTAAATAGGGTAGTAAACTGTAGCTCAGCTTGTAGCTGGAGTAGTGCCATTGTGACAAGCAATGGTACCCTGTTTTCTAATTATTTTCTTTCTGTGGAATAATAATAATAATAATAATAATAATAATAATAATAATAATAATAATAATAATAATAATAATAGTTATTAAAATAATCAATTATTAATTAATTAATAGGTTCACTGACAAGTTCAGCCTACTTGCATGCAAGCCCTTTCATCTAACACTATAACATTGCAGTAATTAATCTTATGCTATTAAATATAACGCTTTTGAGCAACAGGCGCGAGACTCGTGAGCCTGGTCCCGGTTTGTTGGCTTTGGGGTCGCCAGGGAGGGGTGCAGGTCGTGATTTGTTCAGTCAAAGGTACACAGGATGTGGCAGGAGCCAGCGCGTCGTGACTCCTGCATGTTTTAAAAGCGCAATGGAGCCCGGTCAAGCGAAAACAAAACGAGAGGCTCAAAGCCGGGAGAAAAGCGCGCGGGTGCGCCCTGACTGATTTAGGGCTTTATTCTGTTTTATGACAATAACATCAGACTTAGCTTCACATTAAATATAATTTATGGAACATTTAAAAAACCCTAGTGTGAAATTACCACCTCTAGTGGTAAATTAGTTGGATTTACTTCTTACTGTTTATTCATCTCCCATTGGACAGATAAAATGCATGGCCTATTATTATTATTATTATTATTATTATTATTATTATTATTATTATTATTATTATTTCATTATTTGTCTCATTTGTACGTTCATTATTTTTGTCCAAGCATTTTGCAGTCAAAATAATTTGTCTTTTGTCTTTTCTCATGTATGTTAAGCCTCTTTAAGTGTTTCTTTCAACTCAGTGTCATTTTTTTTTTTCTTGTAGTAATGACTCATCTGGACGGGACCTATCACTGTCAACAAGTGGACTTTTTTTTTTTCTCAAGAAGGGCCTTGAGGAGGGGAAAGCTAACCATGTGTCTCGATATTATCTAAAACTTCCAAATATTAAACACAGACAACACAAATCATAGAAACACGTGTCAAGTGGGTCGTAAACATACCAGCTTGTCGGCGCTGTTTATATATAGCTATACATTTCGAGATTGAAAGAGTGGGTGAAACTAATACCTTTCTTGAGAACAACGAATTTTACAATCCCACCTCGAGCGCAGAAAACCCTTAGTACAAAATAACTCTCGTATAAGGCTTGTACCAAAATACCAACAAAAAACATGATGAATTATACGTCTGTGAGTCATTGAATGTCATTAAATGTGATTGACTTCATGTCTTGTTCAGTAAATGCTTATGCAACTCACCCGAGCTGGAGCGCGCCTTGCTCTTGCATTTGGGCACGAAGCTGGAGGCCGAGCCGCTGAGCAGATTTGGATGGAAGAGCCCTGCTCCGTAGTCGTGCGCCGCGGGCAGTGAGTAAGTCGGGTACGTGGGGATCGGGTGATGCGTGGACGGCGTTTGCGGCGCGCTCATGGCCAGGCCGCCCCTGAGAGGGCTGCATCCCTCCATCTTCATACCGTCACCCACTTGGTACTTGACCGACTCCTTTTCGTCCATTCGCGTGACCGAGGAGGAGGAGGGAGACGACGGTCCCGGGTCTGGCGACACGTCTTTCGGAGGCGTAGGAGGGAAGTTGTAAAGCGGGTGCGGGCTCGCGTGGCTCGGCGCTAGAGAGGCGGAAGCCGGCGCAGTGGCCGAGCCGCCGCTGCAAGCGTAACTGGCGCTGGTGGCGTGAAGCCCGGCTTTGCTGAACGGACTGACCGCCCAGGCGTTGTGGTGCGCCGCTGAGAGGGCCGCCTTGCTCCCGTCCAACCACGAGAGGCCGGGACTGTGGAGGAGATGCGGACGGCAAACCGGACTCCCACTCAGTCGAGCTGTAAACATAATTGATTTTTTTGCCCACATTAATTCATAATCAAATACATATACAACTCACTGATTAGGAACAATAGCTGTCAATTTTTTTGAGTTGCGACAGCGCGCACATTTGTATTCCTGCCCCGTTTCATACCTGTTGATTTGGTTCCCGCAAAACACAAACTCGACATCTTCTTCAAACCGTATCTAATAGTGGCTAACTATCCAAATGTTCACATGACGGGTTTTAGCCTATAGTCCAGTCAAAAGGAAAGCCAACGCCTGAACGTAGTCTTCTTGGAAATTATTACACATCAGGCTAATAAATAAATAAATAAATAAATCTATATATATATATATATATACCTTTTTCATAAAAGCGCCGTTGAGCCGACTTCTGCTCCTCGCACAAGTTACAGTAGGTACGTGAACAAAAGACTGTTATCAGTGAATTTTTTTCGTTTTTTATTTTGTATCCGGGAAATGCCTCTCTCTCTCTCTCTCTCTCTCTCTCTCTCTCTCTCTCTCTCTCTCTCTCTCTCTCGCTCTCTCGCCCAACAGCCAAGAGAAGAAGTGACACGAACTTCCCTTTCCTCCCTATCATTTTCTGAAGATTTTTTTCTATTCTGTTTTAAACTTCAGGCCACGTTTCATCGCGATGGCAGGTCAGCATCATGCACCATTAACTGCAGTAGAGCTAGCAACAACGTTCACATTTTTTTAATTGCAGCAGATAGCAAACTAAAAAGCATGCAGACAAGTTATCACCAGGGCTAAGTTTGTTTACACATACCCTCTAGTCCTGTCTTCGTTAAAGAGTCGATGAAAAACAAAGATTAGGGCGCAATAATCCCATGCAAATGTTCGTGGGGGACAAAAATAGTAAAATACACTGATATGATAACTGTTATAATACAATCACAGTTATAATACAATCACATCCATTTGTATATATATATATATATATATATATATATATATATATATATATATATATACAACCATACAACAGGCCAATGGCGAAACATAAAGATAAAGGCCTAAAATATTATTTTACAATCAGTTGTGATCAAACTTACCGTGAGCTTGGCTGTAGGACACTCTTGCCCTTGAGTTAGGGTAGTACGGATTGCCTTGCGAGTCCAAGTGATTTAGAAACACGTCCACTTCGTCCGGGGGCAAAAGCGGTGCCATAGGCTCCATGTAGTTGTGTGTGAGGCCGTGATGATGTGAGTCCGGGTGCTGGCCGTTGAGCACCGCGTGATGATGCGCCATCCACCGAGACTGATCTGCCGCCACTTCCATATCTGAAGCCTCCGTGCAGACTTGTC
Source organism: Hemibagrus guttatus (assembly GCA_033459395.1). Classification (NCBI taxonomy): domain Eukaryota; kingdom Metazoa; phylum Chordata; class Actinopteri; order Siluriformes; family Bagridae; genus Hemibagrus; species Hemibagrus guttatus. The sequence continues at coordinate 16,341,517 of JAUCMX010000023.1, read as the reverse complement.
AGTAAATAAAAATCAAAATTTCCTGATTTTGTCTTTAATTAAATGTGAATATTTTTAACTGCAGTATTAGGGCAGCTTTCTAAAAAGCCAAGCTCATCTATAGTTCCCAGAATGCAAAGTATTTGTGGTTAGTCTACTGCGAAACAAAAAAAGGCCCAATAGTGGTTGAAAAGGCGTCCTTTTCACTTTGTGAATATGTTGTTGTCGTTTGGATGATGAAGATGATATGCTTAGAGTCCTCAGATACTCAGATACATCTGCAAAAACAAAAACATACAGGTAGGGCACATGAGTCTATATGCACATAGTTAATTTTGCACATCATTCAGATAACGCAAAGAAACATGGCGATTTATTTATTTATTTAAAATGCCGACACGTATACCTTAAAATGTCAAATTAACATCTTTTTCAGTTGAACGAGAATAAAAACTATTTTGGCCCAAGTTGTACTTACTGCGCACGGCTGCATTTCACTCCTCCTCCTTCACTGTTTTTTTTTTTTTTTTATCTCTTGTTAGTCCGTTTGCAAATAAAGTTAATCCCCAAGCTGCATCTTGACATTTATGTCGCGGTAATGTGTTGTTCTGTTTTTCGGTTGTTAAACGCGCACTCTTCAGTGTTGTGTCTCCGTCCTGCGCGCCGCTTGTGCTTCTTTTAATGAATCGCGCTCGCAGTCTGTCGGACCAGGCGCAAGCAAATTCCATATCACGCAATGTGGGCGGAGTCATGGGATGGTAGCGACCTCCCGCCGGCCAATGGCAGAGCGAGGTAGATGTGATAGGCTTATAGCGACCTATGAAGCGCTGAGAGAAGCATCAATCAACGGCGCGCTATATTGGTATACCGTTCCTATAGCTTCAAGCTTTGCATATATAATCCTTTTTTTACACATCAGCCCAAAAAATGACCATGAAATTCAGTTTGTTTGTTTGTTTTTATGTATAGAAATATTCTTATATTTGTCTTTCACAGTCTTAATTAAGCATAATATTTTGTCATTTCAATACAACAAATGAATTATCATGTATGTTTAAAAACACCAAAAAAAACATTTGGTGTATTGAAATGACAGATTAGATCTTAAATCAAGTAAACATCAGGTCTTTGTTGCAATTTTAAAGAGCCTGAAAGAATACTGCAATAGATATTAGTTCTATTATTGGTGCCGTAAATAAAATCGTATATTAAAAAGAGTGAGACAAGGTTTCAATCGTGCCGTCATTGAGACGTGTTTCACGTACAGCTGTAACGCAAACAAACACCAGTCCTAACACCCCAGGCATTAATTTGAGGAGGAGCGCTTTATGGCCTTTAAAGTGGGCGCCATTGTTTCGAGCGTCTAATTGTTTTTAATTAGTAGTCGCTGCATTCCTCTTGCGCAAACATTGTTTTTTCGCAGGCGATCTCGGGCGATCAAACGTCGTTTTGCATCTTAATAGTCAGCCCCCTTTCCCCCTCTGCTTGGCTGGTGCCGACAGGTCGCATGGGCTTGTCCGAAACAAGAGCCAATTGGTGGCCATTAGCGAGGCTTCGTTAATTCGCGCTGGCGGTGAAACGCGCAGGCCGGACCACCACAGGCATTAAGACACAGCGTCGCCAATTAGCTTGATAAGACCTTAGATAAACGTTGGAGTCAGGTCAGTTTCGAATAATATAGAAGAAATTATTACACGGATTTCACCATGAAATAAAATACGTAAAATCTGCATAGCGCACAAACGTTACTGTTTTTCTGAAATGAAGGCACCAATAAATTATGGTCTATTCTTTGAAGAATTATTATTATTATTATTATTATTATTATTATTATTATTATTATTATTATTATTATTATTATTATTATTACACTCGAGCTAGCTTGCCTGCTCTCAGGTAACTTCAGCCCAGCGCAGTTTCGTTTCGTTTTCTTACAAGTCGCCCTTGAGCTTCAGTTTCGCACCTTTTGTAACTCTACGGTCTCTGACATCTTGTACTAACACTTTGCGTTTATTAATTATTCATTTAGCTCCTCTGGATCAAAGGGAGCACTGTAAACCCTTTCTAAAGCCTGCCTGCGACCCGACTATTCAGCTTTTTTGGTGGAGCTTCTAACTTTTTTTTTTTTTTTTTTTGAGCACGTAATTAAGTTGTAAATAGTCTCAGGTGAATGAAGCTAACATCGTCCTGGTAATAAAAAATAAAAAAAAAAAAAGCTCCAGGTCTGGAACCCTGATTAACCGAGGTGCCATGCTTTATTAAATCAGCACTAGGCATTTGTTGTGAATTCATGATTTACTTTCCTTTTTTTCTTAATTTTCCTTCACAAATGGTGGCATTTACACTGCCTCGAAAGAGGTCAAAGATTGTGTAAGAGGTCAAAGATTGCCTGAACAAAAAGATGATTGACAGATAATACCTGGAACTCAGCAACCGACCTGCCGTCCTCACGTCGTTTTGACGTCACTACATCTGAAGAGATTCTAAGAGAAGATGAATCTGGGAGGACGCGAAGGACTTTATTTAAGGGACTTTTTAAAAAGCACGGTAGACTTCATTTACAGTAGCTATGTATATTGAAAAAAATTCTCACCCCGTTTTCAATGAGTGCATCCACGATGTTTTAGTTAACCGTAAGAGCTCTCCAGTCCACATTCCAGTTGCATGCTGTGTTGCTTACATATCTACATTTATGTTGGTTTGCTTTATAGTGGTCATTCTTATGCACTTTAGATGTGTAGTGTTAATATCTAGCTCCAACCGGCTCCAATAAACCATCTATTTGATGCCTACATCCCTTTGTTTTCATGACCAGATGTGCAATTCCCCTGGACTGTCAGTGGCTAAAACTAATAAATAGTATATTGCTTAAAATGGTGCATGGGATATCATGCAGTTTATAGAAGCTCACATGGCATTGGGAGAATATATGCAGCCAGAGGCCTGCAGAGACAATACCACTGACATCAAGGAATAAATTCTGGTCAAAAATTGTGAAATATGTTTAGGGATGAACCGCATGGCGCCAAAATAGATCACGGTGACATTACAATCTAAAGCACTAATTGAAAAACAAAAGTGTGGGTAGTATTTTTCCCCAAACACGACAGTAATAATGGTCACTAAATTTTGGTAAATAACCATTTATCATTGCTTATTAAATGCTTTACAAAGTGTATAATATACTAATGATGTGGAATGGTTGCCCTAACTGTCGTCTTTAACATGAATGATGCTAATGACCCTACTCACCTGACTGACCCTGACCTAATTCGTCTTCACAGCAGGCCCTTTTTGAAGCAGACTTGTGCTAAACGCTTGCTAGTAATCCACCAGGTATCTACCCTGCTTAGAACAAAGATGAAGGATGTTCTCTAAAAATAAAAACCCTCAGCATCTCAGCATCTTCTGCATGGAGGAGGGGAGAAGATGATCTCAAGGGCACTTTTACACGAGTGAAGACTCTAACGTGCACCATTAGCTGAGCACTTCTCCTGGCAACATATAGGACGCGCGTCCGGAGTGAGTGATGTCATCAAGGTCCGATTTTACCCGGTGTTCACCGGGGTGTAATGCGTAATACAGGAAAGTCTCTTTAATTAACAGGTGCCACAAAAAGGGGTGCGTCCCCTACATGGCGCGTTTATCATTCTCCTAGGGGTTAAAGGAGAAGGGAGGGAGGGAGGGGACTATAGGAGGGTCTGTGAAGATAAGCAGACGCTGGGAGATGGGGCAATGACTCAGAGCAGCTGAAACAGCATTGTCCTTTACTTACGGGTAATTAGATTGGGACAGGGTAACGGCGGTCAGCAAGGCTCTCTCTCTCTCTCTCTCTCTCTCTCTCTCTCTCTCTCTCTCTCTCTCTTTCTATTTTCACCTCTCCACCGATTCGAGGCGTTTACCTACAACCCCTCCTTTCCTTCCATAACCCGTCCTTACTGTCTCCATCTTGTGCTTTTCGCTTTTTTTTGCGGCGGAATGGTTGTGTGTGTGTGTGTGTGTGTGTGTGTGTGTGTGTGTGTGTGTGTGTGTGTGTGTGTGTGTGTGTGTGTGTGTGTGTGTGTGTGTGTGTGTGCGCGCGCGCCAGCGTTCTCAAACGAGTAAACCAAAAGTTTCCAAAGCAGTGTGACTTTGATCAGCAATGAGGTTATAAATCTCCGTCGTGATGACAGCTCGCCTTTCTGTCTGAATGCCTTCGCTCCTTACGTTTGAATGGGCTCAGTCACAATACTGTAGAGTTTTACACGCACGCAGCCAAATCATGCTTGCATGCGTTATTGCATTGCATTACAATCATGCAACCTATATTTTTTTTCCACTGTAGAAATGACAGTGGCTCATATTAAACAGTATGTGCAATCTATATACTCTGGTGAAGCGAGCTTCAAAAACAACACTGGAGATGCAATTGTGCACAAACACCCTCGCTAATAAATAAGGATAACATATACAATTACATATGTAAAGCATATATATATATATATATATATGTATATTTAAAAAATGTATTTGGTAATCACGAGGTCCGGTTAAAGATATTCAATTAGGACATATTTTTAAAGACCACACTGTCCATCAGTGAATCCTTTGAAATATAATTCACTGTAAACCGTCAGCAAATAATATTAGCTACATTTTTGCTTCGCTAAATGCGTCCATTATTGTGTTTTTTATGACAGTTTTTCTTTTTACACTTGTACTTAATCCATTTTGAAAGACTGTATGTGATCGTGAGAAATTAAATAATACAATAATAATCCACATTGGATATTTTTCATCACCAGGGCGAAAATGTGACAATTGTAGAGCAGCTATAATAATAATAATAATAATAATAATAATAATAATAATAATAATAATAATAATAATAATAATAATAATAATAATAACAACAATAATAATAATATATCGCCTTTATTATTATTATTATTATTATTATTATTATTATTATTATTATTATTATTATTATTATTATTATTATTATTATTAATGCACGATTTAACAACACAGCAAAATCAACATTCACACATTGCCTAGAACACCGCATCAATCAAAAAAAGACTCATCCTTGTAATCCCAGAGTGCCACCGCTGGCAAATAGCTCATTAAATTGGTCTGCTGCCGGTGTGTGTGTGTGTGTGTGTGTGTGTGTGTGTGTGTGTGTGGTGTGTGTGTGTACGCTTAAAAAGAAAAATGCATGTAGCTTATACTTTCTTACCCGCTTTTTTCTTTTCGTCCTGTGTCTTCGGGAAATCTCTCCTTCTTGGAGGCAAAGTCCGTGCGCCGTGTCGGTGCGTATTGGACAGAGTGCAGTGATTTCGGCTCGGTTGGCAGGGAGAGACCTGAACTGCCGCAGAGAAATTAATAAAACAAACTGACGAGCTCTCTCCGGTGACTCGTAGTTGTATTTAGACTGTTCGCCTGTATTTGCTCTCTCGCTCTCTCTCTCTCTCTCTCTCTCTCTCTCTCTCTCTCTCTCTCTCTCTCTCTCTCTCTCTCTTGCGTGTGTATGTGCGTGTGTGTGTGTGTAAACTTGAGGAATAAAGTACGGCTGCAGACACGTAGCCGTGCGCTTCAGCCAATCTGAGGCTTCGTCCAAAACACTATGAAAAAAAGCACGCCACCTACGGTTAATAAGGCGGTATATTATTATGTTTTATGTTTTGGTTCTTGGTTTAGTTGTATGCATATATACTATGTAATAATATGGATGTCCACTGCTGGAGATTTCAATACTGCTGGCATGTTTTTCGCTTCGTTCACGCATCTAATCAAACCTGTGCAGGCGCATTGCTATGCATGTAATGGCTAGGTTGCGGATAAAGCGCCACGATTCGCAAAGGATTCACACATATAGTCAGGGGCTGTTTGGAATGCATTATTTGAGGTATCATGTCGCCTAGTTAATAGACCTAGTCGGAATAAAATGGCGATAGAGGGATATAGTAGTGGAGCATTGTGACTTGGGCATCAACTTGGCCCCTGTTCCCTGCTCTGCAGATGCTTTCTGAAGTGGTTTGAATATGTATATCTTTTGCTTGAATTAGAAGGCGACCCTGGCTTAATGAATTCAATCCCCCTGCTTGATCGTGTCGATAAAGTGAGAGGCTGGAAGAAAAAATAAATAAAGCGACTTCGCGGCTGACCCTACCTCCTCCTCCTCCTCCTCCTCCTCCCGTTTTTTTATTAGGAAGAGAAGGGGGAAACACGCACGCACGCACACACACACACACACACACACACACACACCCCACGAATGACACCAAGTTTTAAAACATGCAAAGCCGCAGTAGCAAAGCCAAATCTCCGGCACAAGACCGTCCGGGGCTCCGCAAGCGTGTGGCTGCGTGAGGCAGGTGCAGGGCCCCCTGCCGCCGCCGCCTCGGCGCGTCCCCACGGAGAAAGAAGAAGAAGAGAGAAAGAAAGTGAACTCTGACAGCATTAATTCAATTGTGTAAAATGCACTAAATCGCTAATACGGTGTTTAATGGCGCCTGGTTGTGTTCGGAGTTCGTGGAGAATGCCAAATCGCCTGTCAACACCACGGAACCGTCCGTCATATCCCGACCAGTCAAACCGGGGATTACGATAAAAATCAGCATCCATCCAAAAACCCTTGCTTCTCCTTTCTTCTTCGTCTCTTCAATGAGGCTAAAATGAAAGATAAGAGGACAGAGACAATTATTTGGCCACTCGATCGCAGAGGTTCTGCCAAGTGCTTAAAACTTTTACTTCTGCACAAGAATAATGAGGCTTGTAGAGGTGTAACGCGTCTATCACTTATCTAGATCTTGCCAACATGGGGCCAAGTACGAGGGCTCAAATTTTTTTATTGAACTTTACGCGCATAAAATTAGATTTATACGCAGCACCTCAAACCCTGCGCCTTTTGCAACAGTTGTAATTGTGTAGCTACTGTTCTATAGCATGCTATCTAACATGCGAATGAAATAATCGCGTGTTAAAACCTTTAAACATTAACGGCCAATTTCAATAAGTGCATTGTTTTGCAATTTTAACTAATCTACTGCATCATCAAGTACCTCTTTAGTACGTATCTAGAAATGTGCACATACAGCTTTAAAGGTTTCCTCTGAAAAGGTCATCACGGTTATGTAAAATCATATAAAGCATTTAAAAATATTTTCGAAGGATAAAGGACCAGAATCATGCACAAGAAAATAAAACGTATATTATGTAAGCTGTTGCACAAACTATTGCAGTAGTTAGAAATAACAAAAACAACAACAACAACAACAACAATAATCATCATCATCACCATCATCATTATCATCATCATGCACGCTTGGTTCTTTTGGAAGCAACATGGCTACGGTGTGAATTAATAGTAATAATAATAATGATAATAATAATAATAATAATAATAATAATAATAATAATAATAATAATAATAATAATAATAATAATAATAGAAACGTTCTACATGTGTGTTGGTTGAACATTAATATATTTGCTCCACTTTATTTAGGCCTTTTTTTTTATCTTCGACTTTTTCTTCTTCTTCTTCCTTTAAAAAAAAAAAATATTATTAATGCAGTCTTTTGTCATGCTAACTTGTCCTCGGCTCAGGTCGCCGCCGTGGCCTAAAGAAGCTCCGTCACGATGCGAGCGCGATAAGCGCTTATCAGCCGCAGCTCCAGCAGCACATAAAACCGGAGAGAGGCGCAGACACTTTAGACTAATAAAGGCGCCTGTGCTGAGCTCGCCTGCTCTGCCTGCTCTTTTCCTCATGTCCCACACACAGTGACATTTCCATCTTACCGTGTCCATCAAAGCAGGGCCTGTGCAAGAAGAAGAAGAAGATCCAAATAGTTCTAAAGTTAAAATGAAATATCTGCGGGGGGATAAGTGCGTATTTACATTGTTTAGGTATGAAGGTGGTTGCAAAAAAGTTTTCTGATTAGTTTTACTTGCTCATCAAATGGTATTATTAGTATATATTATTGCCATTTTAATTTCTATTTATTTATTTATTTAAATTTTTATTCATTCATTACTTTTTTTTTTTCCACACGCATTACAGCCATCCCCGGTTATTATTTATATATGCACGCATCAGATGCCGGGGCCCTTCTTCTTTTCATTATTAACCGGTGGTAATATTTCATCGGTGCGAGGCCATCTTTGTTCCCTGCGCCGATAATAAATGGCCTAATCGTTATCGGCTCTGCGCTGGAGGTGTCGGAGCGCACAGAGCTGCATGCGGGGCTCCGCAGAGGCGCTGGATAAATTGGTGTTTCTTATCTCGCCCGCGCAGATTATCGGTGCCTTTTGAAACCCGGCACAACAAATACATTCAGCGCATCTAATGCATCATTCGAAAGAGGGGGGGTGGAAAGGGGGTGAGATCGCGCAGGTTGATAGAGACACATGGGCAGAAATATTTACACATTTAAACGGGCCAATATGAGCTTGTTTTGAGCGGGTTTATTGGCCATTGCGTGCGCACACGCACACGCCGCTTACCATATGAATGCGCTCTGCGTCGTTCATATCGCAGAGATGATAGCTATCTGTGAGCTGATTCCCGCCTCTCATTAGATTTTGTAGCGTGTTGCATTAGGGGTGAAATTAGCCCGTTTGGTCAGAGCGCTTGTTTTCCCTTGTTTATCCGCTCCATCCATATCAACCAAATCATCGCCGCGTTTGCTGTTTTGTTCCTTTTGTGCTTCTTCTTGTTCCCTGCATGGCTTCATGTGCCTGCTTTATTGCTCACCATGTTTTATTAGGCGGCTCAAGAATGAAAAGAAAAATCTGAATAGTTATTATGAATTGGGGAAAAAAACACCCATTTAACTGTCATAAAGAAAGCAGACTATCGGCTTCCCATTAAAAGTTTTCTCACGTGTACAAGGATTAATCAGGATGTTCTGATGGAGGTCTTTGCATTGGCGTTTTTGTGCCCTGAACTACTGACATAACTATTACAAAACTAGAATAGTGCGCGCCGTGAGCATCAAAATGTAATAAACACGCACAGAATACCATTTACTTTCTCAAGGTTAAATAATTATTACAATTATTATGACCACATGAATAGCCAACGAGGCTATATTTGTGGCCCAAAGATGTACACTTCAGATTTAAGGCCACAGCATCTAAAGCACCAGTAGCAGAAGTCTGTTTATAAAACTCTGGGTTGTTTTATTTTGGCCACGGATCCGCACAGAGTAGGCCAAAAGCATTTAGACGTTCAGCCTTCACTGCTCATTAGTCACACAGGCCTGAGTGAATTCCTGCACTATGTAGAGCAGGTAAATTTGGGGGAAGTATTACATAGGAAAGCTCTATTTAGTAATGAGGACTTTAAGAACTTATATAGAAAATTAACATTTGCTATATAAGTTCTACCACAGCAGACAACATATACACTCTTTAGGGAAAATATTCCCTCTGGTCCATCAGATTCTGGTTTTTTTTAGGCTTTTCTTTTCAGTAAATAAATAAAAAACCTTGTTATTTAACAACAGCAACATATTATTATTATTATTATTATTATTATTATTATTATACTACTACTACTACTACTACAAGGTAACATTTTTTAATCCCTGGTTGTGGCCGGTTTGCTAAATTGGATCTAACCTAATTAATGCCTGTCAAGTTAATTGATATCTTAGATAATTAGCTTCATCATGCCTATTTGTGTCAACAGATCTCTGACTGTTCATTTTGTTGAGACACGCGCTTTCAGCCTCTTTAGAAAAAAAAAAACTACTTCTTTGCCTAACTGTGCACTCCAGCCCTTTTTTTTCATGCTGGAAAGAAAACAGGTTCCCATTCATAATGGAGCAGGTACCAGAGCGCAGCCCTGAGTGACACTTATGACAAAAAAAGCGCCCGGTCCAATATACACAAACTCCCTCGTTTAATAACGCGCCATCTTCCCGGCGTGCGAGCTCCGATCGTCTCCATGGCAACCGCGATAACAGCGCCGCACTTTTCCATATCGGCGCCCGAGTCCATTATACAGGGGGATTAGCTCGTTTTTCCCCGAAAAGGTCAACCACAAAGTCATGAAGCGCGCTGTTTTCACCCTTTCCGCGCGCGTTCCCGAGCGCTGGCGCGCACTGCCTGCGTCTCTGCACCGTTTAATTTCAGCTGATTTCATCAGAATAATTGCTTTCAGTGCGGCGAGTTTCGGGCCCGAGTTACGAAGCCTGTGCGTGATCAGAGAGTTAAAAAAAAAAAAACATCAGTAATAACGTTAAAGAGCCGAGGAATTGATGGAAACCGTTCAACCGCTTGTGCTTTGTAGTGTAGCGACCTCTAGTGGTCGAGGATAAATGTATATATACATATATATATATATATATATATATATATCAGTCCATAAAGTCATTCAACACTGAAGATGTAGCCTACCAAAAGCAGTGCATGTTAATACAGGATGAATTGCTGCATCATACAGGCCTGCAGTAAGTGCGTGTGACACACTGAGAGAGAGAGAGAGAGAGAGACTACATTTCATGCTTGGAATGTCCCAGCTGGGATTCCCAATGGCTGCAAAGGAAGTGTGTGGAGTTTCTGGCAGGAAGTGGACGCTGGGTGGGGGAGAGGGAGAAAGCGGCTCGTGGATCGCTTCCTGCTGCCTGCTGGCATTCCTCTCAACCAGCTTCAGCTCTGCGGTTCTGTTTTCCAAAAAGGCTCTTCCGATTAGGCAGGTGACACATTGCTTTCCCTTCTTTGCTCTCCCCCATCCTCTCTCTCTCTCTCTCTCTCTCTCTCTCTCTCTCTCTCTCTCTCTCTCTCTCTCTCTCTCTCTCTCTCTCTCTCTCTCTCTCTCTGTCTATGTTTCTTCAAAATCCAGAATCCTACCTCCAGCATCAACCTCAAAAAAAAAAAAAAAAACCCAGCATCTCCTTGCCAAAAAGCTCTGCCAAAAACATCTCTACAGTGTTGCACTCCAAATACACCAGGTTCCCCAAAATCATTCTCCAAAGAATCCATCTCAATCACTTCCATACTTGTACTGGCTGCATCACTATGTATACAGAGCCAAATGGTCACACAGGTTTACAATCCAGTACCTCTTGGAGATCTCTCAAAATGTGAAGTGTTTCACAAATTCTTGAACTCCTACTATGTACTCTTACCAGCATGAACGATTTCTGGCAGTACTGGAATAACAAAATAGGATAATATGCACAAGCGAAAATACAGGTGCTTTAACAAGTGTGAAATGAAATAAAACGCACCATATTTCAAACAACTGTTGTTGATACAAGAGCCCAACTCTTTTGTCCATTTGAGGTGGCAAATGTGTAACAATACACACTATACCAAACATCTGAGACTATTAAAACCCGCTTCGGAAACGATGCCAGTGTATGGCAATGTTCTCAATTAATATCTGAATCTAATTCTTGTGAGATAATCTTGTGAGAATGTTGAATAGCAGAACATTTATGCAAGATATACAAGATAAGGAACTAGATTGACTATAATGCTTACTCACATTTATCACCCTTAAAAAATGTTCACAGATAAATCTGGATCTTTAGCAAAGAAGGCACAATCAGCACTTGATTGCAGGCCAAGAGACCATTACACTTCCCCTGCATCAGCGCAAATGGCTGTTAAAGTCGTCTCAGGCGTTTGAGGTCAGATATTAAAGGATCGGGTCAGGCCGACTAGCAGGCAGGTCAGTAGAAGGGTAAACAGGAGAGGGCGCGAGACAGGAAGCGGCAATAACGGGAGGCTACTTCCTACCCGTCAGCCAAGTTCAGGCGTCAAAGCTGCCCTGGTCATGGGCGTCAATACTTCTCTTGCCAGCACACCTGGCATCACCTCTAAATGTCTCTCATGCAGGTGGAGGCCAAAGAGTTAACGGCTTGAGAAAGGATGAACAGCTGGAACAAGAGGAAGAGAATAAAGGAGTGAAAGTACATATGAGTGATAGAGATGTGTGTGAAAAAGTGCAGGAAGAAGGAAGAATCTCTTAGCGTTAAGCTCACTGGACTATCTGGGTTTCCTATCAGTTTTGAAGTGGGGGGAAATTGTCTGTTCTGGAAAGCAGAAGGTTAGATTTGTGGCCAATGGGAAGTGCCCTCATTCCTCTAATCAGTACTAGGAAGTGTGTGTCTAAGTGTGTGTGTGTGTGTGTGTGTGTGTGTGTGTGTGGTGTGTGTGTGTGTGTGTGTGTGTGTGTGTGTGTGTGTGTGTGTGTGTGTGTGTGTGTGTGTGAGAGAGAGAGAGAGAGAGAGAGAGAGAGAGAGAGAGAGAGAGAGAGAGAGAGAGAGAGAGAGAGAGAGAGAGAGAGACCACTCTGTCCTAATGCAGCTGAACATAAATGCTAGGAACAGAGGCGAACCAAGAAAGCATGCAAACGCTTGAGGCCCCCAGTAATTGAAGACAATTTTTAAGCAACAGACATTGAGAAGGATGTCTGCTAAGGAAAGTTAAACCACACTGGGTTTTTTGTAATAAATGTCATAATGCAATGCGCCTATTTAATTAACCACTTAGTGGAAACATCAAGCATGCTGAAGCATCATCAGGTAACAGATCACCACAGGACTCCTTCAAGCAAAATGGCCAGGAGGTCACAGTCTATACATCTGAGTTCAGTAGAGTTACTATGTATCTTAAAATCTGAGGTAAGAATGCTGTAAAATTCTGTACTTTAATGACCATGTACTTTTAGGAATGGTCTAAATTAGGTAGGAATATCATGGTAATGGAATGGTTCTCAAATGGCTTTTGTCCTCAGATGGCTAAGTCACAGGATACTCTAACAGGAAGCTGGATATTTGAACTTGATTCCCGCTGAGGCAAAGAATAACTCACACACATTAAAAAACATTAGAACGGGATCTGACACACACACTTTCACTAGCAATGGACCAGTGGAGGCAGGAGGCTCCCTGTGGAGGCCCCAGTGCAGAGAGCCTTTGATGGGATTCCATGTGGTGGAAACCACAGGTTGTTAGCTGGAGATTTGGACCATACCACACGAAGATGTAAAAATGCATGTGCACAAGGATACGCAAACAAATACATCGGTGTGTAATATGAAGGTAGCTGCATCAGTAGCCGCACGCTTCAACTTTTCATCAGTTAGTGTTTCAGTTAAAAAGGATGCATTAGTTGTTCATCACTCGTTCAACGATGTACCTGAGAAGGATCACTAAAACCATTTGTTTGTTCAAAGGCAAGTGGATTCTGTTCCGTTGGATAGAAACTGAACAAACACCAAAATCTCATACCTAACCTTGACCCTCTTGGTGCACATGATTACAAATATGCAAATGTAATACCATGTTCAATGAATAACACTTAGCTAGCTAGTTAATTAGGCCACAACTAGCGAAATAACCTTAGCGGCTAGCAAGTTTGCTGCATAAGCTAGCTAAATATGTGTAAAGTTGCCAGCTTCATTTTAAGCAAGGAACAGCATGTGGAAATCTATTCCTCATATTCTAAGCGCAGAATCTGGATTTTTATAATGTATGAGGTTTTTATAGAAAACTTATGGAGTTGTTCTTCTGAAATGTTCTTCACCCTGGAAGTTCCCAGAACTCTTAAAAAGAACCTTTTTTCAGATCGTATAAACTCTCTTTTAATATATCTTTTCGTATGCTGTCTTTATCACTCTAATGGAGTCCTCTGGTGTGCCTCTGGAAACTTTACAGTTGTATATAGAACCAGAACCACTGCAATAGCAGGTCTGCCTTTCGGAAAGAAAAAACTGCTTTAGGATGCTAGAATCCTTAACCACCCTAAGAACCCATGAGGAGTGTTTTTTATAATTGGTGCAGAGGTGAAACCCAGCGATAATCACATAAGCTCATTCATACTTCGCATCACGGGTACACCATGAACATTAGTGGACACACACACACACACAATTTCATTGATGTTCCACCTTTCTCTTTATATCAATCCGTCTCCTTTTGCTTCCCATCCCCCTTCCCGTGTCCTCTCTCGGAAAGAATGCGTCTCTCGGCACCCAGGACCCAATCCTGCGTTTGAAGTCTCTCCACCAGCGTCTTCCTTCCATCTTTATTCCTTCCTTCACCCTGTCTTCTGCAGCGGCTGTCTGTCTGTCAGCCGTGCTCATCTCCGCCCCCTGCAGCTGTGAGGGTGGAACAGACCATGCCTTTGTGTCCCTCAGACGCTGCCGTCCGCTTGTCACTTACCGCCCTGATCACACCTGCCCACCTGCACGGCACACACACCCACCTGACCTTTCATCCCTTTCTATCTCTCTCTCGCTCTCTCTCTTGCTCTCTCTCATAGGACAGAGGGAGAGAGTGGCCAGCTTTCATCTTTCTCTTTCTCTGTTTCTGTCTCTCTCTCTTCCAGGACCGAAAGTTCCTTCCTCTCTCTCTCTCTCTCCTGCTCTCATTTTGTTATGTTTCAACTTTCCCTTTGCATCTCTCTCTCTCTCTCTCTCTCTCTCTCTCTCTCTCTCTCTCTCTCTCCTCTCTCTCTCTCTCTCTCTCTCTCTCTCTCTCTCTCTCTCTCTCTCTCTGAGTGCTTGTCAGGGTGGAATGGCTGAGACCGACTTTCGCTCACAGAGTCCATTGTCATGGCTTCGGCCTCCACTTCCAAACCGTCGCACTCGCTTTTCATAAGCGCAAGGCCAAATTACGCATTCTCAAAAAAAAATATGCCAGAATGCACTGTGTAGCTTTGTATGTGTGTGTGTGTGTGTGTGTGTGTGGGGAGGGGGAAAGATGAGAGCAAAGGAGAAAAGAGAGGAAGAGAAGCCAGGAAAAGACAGACGAGAGCTCGAGAGCTCAGAGTGTGGACATTTAGGGGTCATACAGTATGTCCATCTGCATACAGATGAGTGATACGTGTAGAATTGTACCTGCTTAATCTAGTTGGATTCTTAGTTCTGGAGTTTTTAATCTTTTTTGTGGCTTTAACTGTACATTAAATTCTACAGATGCCTTCAGAATTTTACTTTGTACATCTATTCAAGTTAGTATTTAAGTGTTTATAATATTATTCTAATAAAGGTCGCCTGGCTAAGAAAATATATGTCTGTGGCTGAAAACTCACAGCTGATTGAAGAAATAAAAGTGTGTTACAGTATCATGCACTGTATTGTGCTCACTGACTTCACTAACTTTTGTACACAACCTGCTCCTTGTCCAGCAGTTGTTGTTTTTTTTCAGGTTTTTTCCAGTTTTCTCCAAAAACTCTTGCTCTTGCACCAGAGCTGACGCACAGGATTATGAGATCTTTTGAAAACTGACCAGCTGGAAGCATCAGAACAGGCAGGATTAAATTCAACATTCAGTTCCAACATTACTGGAGCCCTTCCTGACACACTGACAGTCTGTTTAGTGGGGATTGGATAAAAATACTACAAAAAGTGGATACAGTTGTATGAAAACAGCCTAACTATAAGAAGCTGAAGATTTTCTTGAAGACATTTCCTTCATCTAGTATTACTGTTTGAGGTCCTTTGACAGCCTGCACATGGGTACATGTTCCTCTGCATGTGTGCGTGTGTGTGTGTGTGTGAGATGGAGTGCGGACAGTAAGGGCGGTGGCTCTGTCACCGTGGTGATTTATGAGCGCGCTCAGTTGCGAGGTGCACAGAGCAGGATATTGTTCCCTGACACTGACTGTTCTCTGCAGGCTGTCAGGGAGCATGCCCATGTATGTGTGTGTGGTGTGTGTGTGTGTGTGTGTGTAAAAGGCCTGCAGGTGAGCCTTGGTCGACCCAATCAATCAATAATGTTAAGTCCGGCCTTCTCTGCGCTTTTTTGCTATTGTAACTTCTCTATCACTAATTAACACCAGCCAGCTCAAACCTCTGCTTTGTATTTGAGTTGTCTTTAGACTGTTGGAACTTTGAGCTCACGTTTTCAGAAGCTGTCATTCATGCCAATGCACAAGTGAATGCGTGTGTGTGTGTGAGCACGACCACATGGTTTCATCTAACCTGTAACCCCCTGCCCCACAATCTCGTCTCACACACACACACACACACACACACACACACCTCAGTGTGTGCATGGCAGCTTTCACAGTACACCACGTCAGGATACAGTGCTGCTTGTGGATTCCGGTTTAAACAGAATTTCAGCTCCGGTTTGGTCAACAGCTCAACCGCAACTCTGGCACAACAAACCATGTAGAACTCAGCAGGGGAGACAGAGAGAGAGAAAACAGACAGAAAGACAAACAAAAAGAGCAAAAACTGAAAGCCGGTGATAAGATAGATAGATAGAGAGAGAGAGAGAGAGAGAGAGGAGAGAGAGAGAGAGAGAGAGAAAGATCCACAAGGAATTTCAAGCTCTTCTATCTAATCTAGTAATCAGCACACACATGAATAAATACACACTTGGTACACACTCAGAAATAAAGGGAGTAAAGTGTAAGTTTTTCATGTGGCTTAGTGGAAACCATCAAGTACCTTCAGTGTGTATGGTTTACCTGGGAAGGTGCATTTAATTAATTTTTAAAACACAGCCTTAAAGATTGATCAGTGGTCCTTATGATTGATCGATCGATCGATCTATCTATCTATCTATCTATCTATCTATCTATCTATCTATCTATCTATCTATCTATCTATCTATCTATCTATCTATCTGTCTGTCTATATTCCTAAATATGCTTTTTTCCCCGTTATAATTTTTTTATAAGGATCCATATGGTGCTTCTGTGGTTTTAATCTGAAGAAAATTTCCTGTAACCATTTTTTGAAACACTTCAACTATAAACATCACAAGAACTTATGAGGTTTTGTAAGCATGCATCTGTCTATTTACGCTCATTAACTACATTATCATAGTATAACTACGCAATTACAGTAAAACTACAGGATGTTGGACGTGCGTTTACATTTAACACAGTGAACTTTTTTGTTTGTTTGTTTTTTGGTTTATTCCTAATACCTAATCTTCCTATACAGATCCCTACCTCCGTTATATTTGTATCCTGTAAAGAGAAGGTTGTGAGTTCAAATCCTCAAAACCATTAGCAAGGCTTTCAGGTCTTTCAGCTCTATCATTGGATTGTATTATAAATTATGTGGAAATAACTTTGGGCTGGGTTTTTTTTTAATCCTCCATTTTGCATTTTCCTTCTTTTAACATGTGCAGAAAAAAAAAAAAGACATCACTACACATGACAGCAAAGAGGTCCAGTGAACTGTGTGTGGTTTTGAGAATTTGAATACATGTGGCACTTCAAACTCGGCATCTGTGCCGATCTTTCCCTCAAATTTCCACTGTTTGTACATATGAAAAGTTCAAAACACTTACACATGCACTTGAACAACAAGCATTTCTGACATAATCATAACACATCCGCTGACGTGTGAAAAGAAAGGTTTTAGACAAATTCCCACCCTTTCAGAGCGAAAGAAAGAAAAGGAAAGGAAAATAAAACAACATTGCGCTCTATTGTGTGCTTTCATCTTCTCAAAGCATCAGTGCTTGGGTTTCTCTCCAGTGTGTATTCTGCTGAATGATTATTGTATGGCACGTACGCAATATGTTCGTGTTATGAACACAGCCGAGAAGGGATCTCGTAATTTCGGCCCAGGAAATGACTTCAGCATGACCTCTTGGGGAAAGCCATGACCTCAACCTGGCCCCTGCCTTCATTAGACCTGCTTTTAGGACTTAACTGGAAGTGTAACTGTAGACACAGAGACAAACACGGCGAGGAATTACCATCACACATGCATGAGGAAGGCAAAGTGGCAGAAATCAGGAAAAATCAGGCTCTTTATTACCTAAAGGTGAATTGGCTGCACTGGGATTAAACACAGCTCTCGACTAAATCATAGACCTGATGGTTATCACTATAACACAAATATTAGCAATGGTTTCCAGACAGAACTCTAGATTTCTCTGTACACATTAATTATGTAAACTTTAGTATATATTTTAGTTTAAGCAAATGCTTCCTACCACCTGAAAGTTAGTGGACACTGTAGGAATTAGTTAAGTAGACTAGGATAAAGTCGGAGCACTTTTTAGGAGACTTTTCTCTGCGTGTCTTTGCTTCCAGCTAGAGGGACATTTCTGTGGCTGTTTGGCGCCACCCTGTGGTGATGATATGCAACGTCACATAAAGGAATCTAATCCTGGTTAATGTTTTTGTTGTGTCAGCAAATCTTATAGTAAATTTAATACTCTTTTTATTCGGTATGAGAATATTATTTAAGGAGGCTTGCAGGCAGAGACATTGGTGTCAAAACCGGAGAATAAAACATGAGGATACTGTTGGAGGAAAATAACAACAGGGTGAAATAATGTGGTGTGATTTCAGGTTGATTTTTTTCTGAAAACAGAACAGTAAAAGTGTATTCTTCTTATACTGCACACACTATATTGCCAAAGGTTTTGGGACATCCGCCTTTACATGCACATGAATGTAATATGGAGTTAGCCCGCCCTTTGCAGCTATAACAGCTTCAACTCTTCTGGGAAGGCTTTCCACAAGGTTTAGGAGTGTGTTTATGGGAATTTTTGACCGTTCCTCTAGAAGCGCATTTGTGAGGTCAGGCACCGATGTTGGACGAGAAGGCCTGGCTCGCAGTCTCCGCTCTAATTCATCCCAAAGGTGTTCTATGGGGTTGAGGTCAGGACTCTGTGCAGGACAGTCAAGTTCCTCCACAACAAACTCCCTCATCCATGTCTTTATGGAGCTTGCTTTGTGCACTGGTGTGCAGTCATGTTAGAACAGGAAGGGGTCATCCCCAAACTGTTCCCACAAAGTTAGGAGCATGAAATTGTCCGAAATGTCTTGGTATGCTGAAGCATTAAGAGTTCCTTTCGCTGGAACTAAGGGGCCGAGAACAACCCCTGAAACACAACACCTGAATTCAATGATTTGGAGGGGTGTCCCAAAACTTTTGGCAATATAGTGTATATTTGGAAACGATTACCATTTTTAACCTATTGATGAACGAACAAAGCAAGAAATATTACTAAAGAAACAACAAAGCACAAAATCATCTATCCTGAAGGCTTTCCAATGTCAGAAAACGTAGACTGTTAACACTGGAGTCTTTTTCCACAATCTCCTTACAGAAAGCTTCACCAAATCAACTACTAGAATGCTTTATTTTTTTGTCAGGTTTTTTATCCATTTATATCCACACCAGTCAGGCATAACATTATGAGCAGTGAGAGGTGAAGTGGGTAACACTGATTATCTCCTCATCATGGCACCTGTTAGTGGGTGGGATATATTAGGCAGCAAGTGAACATTTTGTCCTCAAAGTTGGTGTGTTAGAAGCAGGAAAAATGGACAAGCGTAAGGATTTGAGCGAGTTTGACAAGGGCCAAATTGTGATGGCTAGACCACTGGATCAGAGCATCTCCAAAACTGCAGCTCTTGTGGGGTGTTCCCGGTCTGCAGTGGTCAGTATCTATCAAAAGTGGTCCAAGGAAGGAACAGTGGTGAACCGGTGACAGGGTCATGGGCGGCCGAGGCTCATTGATGCATGTGGGGAGTGAAGGCTGGCCCGTGTGATCCGATCCAACAGACGAGCTACTGTTGCTCAAATTGCTGGTTAATGTGCCACTTGATCATTTATTATATCCCATAAAGACACACTACCCAAATGTTTTTATAGTTACTTACATTATGTCTGTAATTCCATAAAAAAAAAAAAATCCACAAGACCAATTTATGACAACGAGTTTATTATCGATTTTCAAATTTTGAACTTAACATTCGGCATTTCCTTCGTCCCCCAACACACACACACACACACACACACACCTCGTGTTCATCCAAAAAATTCATGGCATGAAAGCACATCATTTACAAAAATGGAAAATTATACAAAAAAAAAATAAACAATCAAAGAGAGACGAGCCAACAAAATATGGGGGAGAAATTTTCAAAACCATGCCATCCAACATGTTCAGAGCTTCAATATTTTTGTTTCAGGGCAGAGCAAAGAATATAGATCACAGATCAAGTGCCAAGAATGCAAATGGACAGAAATATTTCAGGAGACGTGACAAACACGAAACCTGTCCTCTCCTGAAATGATCCCAAACAAACAAAAACATGAAATGGACAAAACTGCATATAAAACCCTTGACTTGAGGCA
Source organism: Hemibagrus guttatus (assembly GCA_033459395.1). Classification (NCBI taxonomy): domain Eukaryota; kingdom Metazoa; phylum Chordata; class Actinopteri; order Siluriformes; family Bagridae; genus Hemibagrus; species Hemibagrus guttatus. The sequence continues at coordinate 16,321,473 of JAUCMX010000023.1, read as the reverse complement.
TTTCCCTGGTGATCAGAAACAAACAAAGGAAATCTTGACGGATGAGTAAATGTGTATGTGCACACCCCTCTCACACCGCCTATAGGATGAAAAAGGCACAGCACACACTAAGATGGCCGTTAGTGCTCACGTGGGTTAAACGTGACTGTGTGTGTGGATGAGAGGGCTTTGGGGTGTATCTCGGCGCCTAACAGCACTGTGTGCACGTCGTGTGCTTTAGAGAGCGTCGAGCAGGCCATCGATGCGTGAGATCAGCTCCTGTCTCTTGCCGGTCAGGGATTTCTCTGACGTAATGTACGCCTCCTTCTTCATCTTCCCAGTTACGAGGCGCTCAGACTCCTGGCAGAACTGCGATACCAAGTCCTTCACCTGGCCGTCCAGCTTCTGGATCTCTCCCACCTGAGAAAAAAAATAAATAATTACAACAAATACTTACATTTTGATCTTTATAATTGTCATGCAACCTCCAGTGCCAAGTAATTAGTGGCAATGAAACTGTGTTGATTTTTCATCAGTGTAACTTGTACCTTCTCAGCGAGGTCAGATCCTTCAGCTTTAAGGCGGGCCTGCAGGCCAGCGATTTCGTTGGTGAGGGTGCGGTGCTCAGCCTCCAAATTCTTGCGACCCCCGTTGAGGGCACTGGTGTCACGTGACTGCTTGTAACGGTTCACTACATCATCCATGTGTCTGTACAGACCGAGCCTCTTATTGACCAGAGTCAGGACCTGCTCTGTGATGGAGGCCACCTTCATCCGCACCTCTGCTGCAGGGTCCTAGAGGATAGAAAGAGACAGATTAAGGAATGTGTTTAGGGACATACATAGCACAAAGTAGACCGATTTTCACTAATATGATATCTGGATGATATCAGATTCCTGAGATGCTTAACACTGGTGTAAGCATTTGTGTTTTCTGTGTTATGGCTTCAGTGCTGGAAACTGATAGGATGATGTAATAATTTCTGTAATCATTTCGCAGCAGATGGAAACATCCACACCTTGGTGATGGAGAAGTCCAGACGAACGTAAAGGATGACTGTGAAGAATAAGATGTAGAATGCTCCGACCACCAGCAACGGCTCCTGCAGCATCAGGATCTTATTGAAGGTGTAGTGAACCTGGAAAGGTAAAAACACATGAAAGTAAATAACATAACCCCACAAGTTCTAGGAGTTTAATTTTTAGTGATGCAAAACATTGTGAAGCATCCTTGAGATAAGTTAGTTCTTGTTATGACTTCTATAAAACAGCTGTTCCCACCCCAGCCTCTCTTTTTCTCGCTACAAAGTGCTCACACTGGAGACTCCTTCCATAAATGTTAAACCAACCTTATAGAGAACTTCAACATATCAACAATTCCCACAGCCCTGCTGTACTGAAGGAGACTCTCAGCATCACTGGATCATGTTTATGGGGGAAGTTTGGTAATGCATCTCCTTTAACTTATACCCCATATCCTTACCACCATGTCCTGAATGTGCTGCTCCACCAGGTTCTTCTTAGTGGCCACCAGAACAGGCCTGCCAAAGGTGTCCAGATAAGTGTAGTGCAGCTGGTCAGAGCTCCGTTCGATGGGGTATGGGGTTTCCAAATGCACATTCCTGAAGAAAATAGCAGATTACATGGTTAATTTACTAAACAGTAAACACTTCAGCAGGTAAGACAAATGGATGGGAATTCCTGATGTGTTATATAAACACACAAACATGAGATACCTTGCTCCCTCTGGGAGAATCAGTTTAACTGTAAGTTGGTCGATAACCTGATCGTCATAGACATGATCAACCAGGCGCATTTTCAAAGCATACTGATCACCTGTGCAGCAAAAAATATATAAAATAAATATCCAAGTATTAATGAGCTCTTAAACATTGAATACACAGTTAACTATTATTACAAGGAATAAACGCTAACAGGGTCCAGATAAAGGAAAGACGCACCCAAGGTGTAGAGGTACTCATAGCTGGGGAGATTGTAGCCGATGATGTAGTGCGTCTTCCACCCTCCGAACAGGGGGAAGCGGGGGCGGACCTCGACCTCAACGGAGTCTTCCAGGACCTGCAGGTGAGAGGTGGAGATGTTCCCGATCTCGTCCCGGTAGTACACGTCTTGAGCAGAAGCGGGGAGGATTGTCTGGAAGAAGAGGAAATTGAGCAGGGCGGAAAAAAACGGAACAATGATACTAGTCCTCTATAAGAAAGCAGTATAATTTAAGTTGGCAATAAACCAGTGTGGCAGGGTGGGGAAACGGATCAAACCTTGAAGGATTTGATGGAGGAGATGCCACTGTCAGACTGCCTCTGATAGTCGTAGCGGGAGAACGGCCCCTTCAGGTAAGCCCCTGTGTGTCTCAGGTCGATGGTTTCCTCCACGGCGATGTTGCCCCAGTGGGAAACCTCGATGGTGCGTGTGATGCTGCTGATGGTGAGAAATGGTGTGTTGTTCTCATAGTGGATCTTCATGGTGTCCTACAGGCAAAAAAAAGTACACACATATAATGGTTTAAAAGATTCTCCAATCAAAACTAGGTAAGATTCCCAGACAGCAAACACTGGTGTGCATCTCATTGCATATATAATATATATTGCATATTGAAACTAGTTTCATGCATTAAACATGACCCTTTATTCGTGAGTGCATCCTTTCTCCACTTCTGAAGAAGCAAGTTAACGGAACAAGAAGATACAATAAAAGACACAAGATGCTCCATCTCATTCTGTTTACCTGACTGAACGCAGGGACGTCCTTGAACGGGCCATACTCGATAACCTCGTCATTTTTGCTCGGGTTGCCCAGCTTGGTGTAGCTCTCCACGGTTTTGGAGGCGAGGCGCATGCGGGTGGTCTGGCTACGGGTAAGGTACGGTGAATACAGGTAATGATTGCCCTGGAATACCACCAGCTGCCTCTCGGCCTGCGTGATGTGAGTGGGGTAAGGAGTGAGGACGTGGCTATACACCGTCTCTACCTTCACACGCAGCTTGGCACCGGCTGCCAGAGCAGAGGGCAGCTGCGCCTGGAAGAATGTCCCGCTGCAAGAGAACAAGAGGCTGAGTGAGAAGGAATAGTGTGGTTGAGACTCAGTAGCTGTTCTATCCATTCTGAGTTTCTTTAGAAAAATCATCATTCTTCAAATAATAACCTTTGATATGCAAATAATCATGGCTCATAACTGAATAAATTAGCAGATTTGTTTATTATTGTCATTTGGTCACTCCTACTGACTTGCATATGCATTTCGAGCTTGCACTTGATAATTTTCCCCTCAAGCAGGGCAACACTGGGTCCATCACTCACCTCTGCCCTTTAATGGACGTCTCCTTCAATTCTAAAGCTTCATCTTCTTCCTCTTCACCTTTTACCTGGTTATAATAAGAGACCAGGGGAGAAAATTTAGTGCACTTTGTAGTGTGCTCAAACAGGAAGTCATTTGAGATTCAGCCCAAGTGGACAAGAAGTTAATAACTTAGTCACATGCATTATTTAAAAAACAAAAAAACAAGAACTTGTTTTTAATCATGTAGTCGCTTGATTTAAATTATGGTTAAATAATGTTATTTGTCCTGTATAGTTTGCTAAAGTGCTGCACGCCCGCAACACAAACCCGGAAGTGTCTACTTCACACAGCGCTTACGTGTCACGCAGACAGTGGCGCTCTGCAAACGCACGCGTTAATGCTAACATTTTCATACACACGAATTAAACATTCCTTACGTGATACAGTTAATAAAGAATTTTCAATCATCACGTTTTTGCACCTTCCGTCCAGTCACGCTTATTATTTAAGCTTTAGGAATTGCGTAAAAACACATTAATGATAAGATAGTTTGCTAAAGTGGCTAGCGCTAATAAAGAATCGAAGGTAGATAGTAAATAGCTAATTCGGAGCTGTATAATTATTACATACAAATTTAGTAAAGTGGCTAAATGAAGTAGTGGTAAGAATCAGTAATTTGTAAAACAACGTACGAGTTAGGTTAGTGGAGTTAGCACCGGTGGCTAGCAAGCTAGCAAAACGACTTCGGCTGAGTTTCAAATATCTTTATGTTCCCTACATAGGTAGGATAAGTAATAATGGCTTCCACACCCTATGTAGTGAACTTCACGTGTAATAAGGAGACATTTGGGATACATCCATTGTTTCAGACTGGATCCGCTGTAACGTTAGAGATTTTCTGCACTATACTTACAGACGCTCCGACGTAGGCGAGGTGTGGAGCGAGGTCGGGCTCCAGAGCGAAGATGAAGCTCTGCGCCGCGGAGTTTCCGTGGTTCATCAGGAGAATTTCGGTGGATATTTTGGCGAGGTGCGTACTGAGATCCACCGTCCGCTTCACCTCCTCATTCACCAAGCCGTCAGCCCAAACTCCACACAACAAACCGCCGAAAAACAAGAACCAGCGGCACGATCGCAGCGTCATCCCTCTTCTCTGCATGTTTGGATACTTATATTACCGATTTATTAGGAAACAAAAATATGAATGAGGCGGCGCGGCGCAGTGCAGGCAGGCCCCGTCCGTCCTCTGCTCCCGCAGCCAGGGGTTGTTTTCCCACCCGTTCTCCGACAATCCGAGCTAGGATTGGCTAGTAGTAAGCGCCCGCATGCGCATCACTGATTGGACAATTGTGCTACGACTTGAAATGATAACCAATCATAGCGCAGGAGGCGGGACTCCTCTGAATACGGGTGGGACTGCTGGAAGGATGACGTTTCATTCATTCACGCAGTCAGTGACGCAAGCACGAACAAAAATAAATAAATTGATCAATTAAATTATTTTCTATTTCTAGCTTTGTACAAGTATTCATGCACAATTTTAGATATATAAAATGAATAATATGTCTCAACGACAGTTTCTGTTCCTTCATTTAATAATAAACTGTATAGATGTATTGCGCCTTTTAAAGTGATTTTTTTAATGATCTGAAAAGAGAAAGGACAAAAAGCATTGAGAATGACAGTTTATTGAAGCACTGGCTCAGCAGCAAATGATATTCATTCTATGAAATTCTTTAAAGTTCATCTAAATGAAAATATAAGAAAACCACATCTTCTCATGGAAAAAAAAACACCTACTTCTGGTAGGAAACCACTTTACTGAACTAAAGCTGTGTTTCAAAATGCTTACAGGCAACAATAAGACGATTTTACTTTCCTAAGCAAGTACATAAAGTCTTAAAACAAACAAAGTCATCGAATGACTGTTTCACAACACTGTAGGAAAGTCTCTCTATCTTAGAAATGGCGTGTGGAAAATGAAGGCATCAACAACCGTAGAAGATTTCATGAAAATCTCTATCTTAGAATAACAGTTAATAACGAACTAAAACATAAATTCGTTCAAAGTGCTAGGAGTCAAATCACACACACACACACACACAAACACAAAGGACTACATTTTACAAAACAACACATTCAGACTCTAAAGGTGACTCTTGTGTTAGCCGATGAACAGGAACGAATCGTTATAACGGAACGTGTCAGATCTCAGAGTGCCACGGTTGAGTGTTTTCTTCACATGAAGCCCCCTGACTGAACTCATGCAGTTAAACCCGATGAGTCGTATCGGATCTGTTAAGAGGGGCCGCTGTGGCACTCCGGTGCTGGTTTAGATGTTCTGGACGTTGTAGGTTTGTCTGATGTTTAATGTATCTCTTAACATGAGGTCTCTCAGGCGCCACAGGGCGTCGGCCATGGTGGTGTGTGCCCCTTTGCTCTTCAGCCAGTGAGACGGGAGTCTGCTTTCCTGTTCTTTCGTGAGGCGGATGTCTTTTCTTCGAGCTGATATAATGCACAGATACACAAAAAAGAAGACATTTTGCTCACACTGTAATTATCATGTTTGTAGTTTAAGTGACTAACTTTTTTTTTTTTCCCCAATTAAATCATGATGTTGCATTTGATCTGGCTTTTCCCCAAAATGTCACCTGGTTTTGGTGGATAATTCCAGTTCAATACTGAAGATCTGGACATAGAAATGCTTCTGCTGCTGGAATCCTAAAGACTTTCCTGTGCTCGTCTCAGGCTCTCACTAAACATCCTTTCAACCCCTGTATATTGTAATCTCCCACATCCTCACCTGATAGCGTCTGGTCCCATTTGCTGACCGTAGAAGACTCTGCGTTAAGCCCCTCTATGTACCTCAGGTAGGCCTCAGAGTGGAGGAGCCGTTGTGGTTTCGGTGGAGGAGCCACGAATATTGGGGTGGAGGGCTGCTGGAGGGAGGGCTGACCCACCTGCCCTTGTCCTGGGTAAGGGGGCGGGGCCTGTTGATTGGCACCAATTGTCCCTGCCTATAAACACACATACATGGTAAGAAGGTAGATACATGACTAATTTGTTGATTAGACTTATAATAAAAATATGCAGTGAAAGTCCTCATTACTGAAACCATTACTCCTGTGTCTACTACTAACACTTTTTAAATTTATCTTAATCGTGTCTGTACAGTGCTTTTAGCTGTGAGTTATCCACAATTAAAAAGAAAAACCCTATAAATAAACAAAGATCTAAACTAACACCTTTCTAGGAAGTTTAATTCAAACAAAAGTTGGAGAAAAAGCTCTAAAAGGATATCAACTCAGATCTTCTGCATAAAAATGCGAAAATCTTCTCTTTGTGTTTATTGCGTCTTTTGATATGTTGTCCTCCTACGTGTATCATTTCTAGTGTAGCATCAAACTGTTCATTGTTTTTATATCTGCTGTTCTGTATCATTTTCCCCCCTCTGCATTCTGTTTTTATTTGTCTTTCTTTCCTTCTATTCTTTGTCTTTAATAGACTGTAAAATGTCATGTTATACACTGCTAACAAAGTACTCCGTCTGTTGAAGTTCGGCTGCAGATTTAAACATATGATGATGTTTTATATATTAATGACTGACCTATTAAACCTAAAGTTTCCTTCATATCTCTGTGCACTACTTTACCTGGGCTCCATAGGGGTTTGCTGCAGATCCAGGGCCCATTCCATTCATACCTGGGAAAACATTTTCAGTAAACACACACATTGAATAAAAGCACTGATTCGGTATATGTTTGCGCTGATCTTTTCCTACAAAAGTGAACTGAATCAGTGCTCTAAATGAAATTAGGTTTAAAACCTGGGGGCAGTTGCAGCACTGACTTACAAAATGTTTGACGCTTAAAGTATGATACTGAAAAAATATCTGACTATCACATTAAATTGCATCTATTACAGCCCTATTTCATAGAGTTACTCTCCACAGAATCTATTTCTCACGTCCAGCTCAGGCTGGTTAGTTAAAGCCCCTGAGCCTATGGTACAGGTAGCCCCTCCGGTTTGAGTTCGAGAGGCAGACAGGAAGCAACTGCAAAGGTGGAGTGGGCATGTGGCTGTCCTTACCCGGGTATCGCATGCCAGGGAAGCCATACATGCCCGGAGGGAGATAGCGATGTAAGACAGGCAGGAAATGCGGCGGTATGCCAGCCATGCTAACAATGCCATCAACTGGACCTGGCAGCGGCAGGATGGGTGGCCGAAGTAAGCTACCCATCATGCCTTTGGGGAGTGAAAGGAAGGAAGATGGCAACACACACACACACACACACATAAAAAAAAATCCATGCATCAGTAAGACATGCAGCTATGTATGAAGCAGGAAATCATACGCTTTGTCTAACAAAAGAAAGCAAACTGTCTCAGGGATGTTAAAATAAAACAGCTAAGGGTTACATACGTATATTGATATGGCTCATGCACATGCAACAGATTAATTAAAAGATTTGGAGATTTTTAACACAGTGAAAGTATGATGCTGCATTCAATATTATAGTCAGTCTGAGGCAAATTATTAAGGATGAATTAAAGGGAATGGGGACTGGAATGAAAAGGAAGTGTGTTAGCAGTTAGGCTTCTCATTGCAGCTCTGTGTGGCACCAGTGGGTGTTTCCACCAGCACAGCTGAGAGGGGTTACCTGCCATAGGAGTCATGCTGTGGTTAAGCATCCCCATAGGGCTCGGAGGGGGAACTACCCCCATGAGCGCCCCTACTGGGATACCTGCTCTCGGGGAGTTCTGCTGCTGAGCCGCTCTCTCGCGCTCCTGCTGCTCCGCCACTTTGGCTGCTCTCTCTGAAACGCACACACACACAATTGCCCCGGAATGTTCAATATTCATGTTTTGATCTGGATTTCAAATTCGCTTGGCTGTAAAATTGTAAAAATGCATGTATACAGTAAACTCAACTATTTTTGGTAAAAGGCCATATAGAAAAGTATAATATCTGAAGTGCTGGAGAAAGATTTTATCTCCTTGTTCACACACTCTACTGTTTTCAGCTGAAGTATCGTTTCTCACCTTCATACTCTGCTTTCTTGGCCGACTCCAGATTTCTCCACTCGGTGCCCACGAGACGGCTGAGCTCGCCGAAAGAGAAATCCGGGTGCTGGGCCTTGATCACTGCCCGCATCTCACTGCTGAACAGGATGTAGCCGCTCATGTTGATCTTCCTCTTTGCGCCCTCCTTCTTCGACAGGCCCTTAAAGGATTTTGGTGTGGACTGTCGGACAAAAAGTTTAACAATTTACAGCCTTAAATATTTAATTTATTCATTCACTGATTTGCACTTTGTCTAGATTTGGTTCGAACATGCTCCAGTGACCTGTATCGGCGTGTACGACAACATGTCCAGATCACTGTGTAGAGGCGCCTGGAGCTGAGACATTCCCTGGCCGTCCAAGCCGTCCCCATCGTCCTCACCCAGGTCTTCCAACTCTTCATCTGTCATGTCGGCAAACTTGGCCTCAAGCTCCTCGATCTTCTTGTCCAGCAGAGGAGACGGTTCCTTCTGAGGTACAATCAGCTTCCTATTGTGTTGCATTATTTACACAACAACAGCGGGCATTGTATTAATGCACTTGTTATAATAAGTTGGCATTTCTATAGAAAATAGTTCAGTTACAGGGTTTACACCATATATATATATATATATATATATATATATATATATATATATATATATATATATATATATATATATATATAAATAAAGTTTTTTTCTAGTTTCTATGAGATGTTTGCTTAAAATGTTTTGGAAAGAGTCTCCAGTTTCTGTGCTTTGTAACAGTCAGACATAAAGCTGTGGTTTTAGGATTTTTTGGTTCAGGAGTGTCTCTGTAACATGGCAACCTGCATTTATTTGTCATATTAGCTTCAAGAAAGAGAGTTGTGTAAGGGACTGGTTATAGCTATTTTAAGTGATAAACAGGAAATAATTAGTTTTGTGGACATTCCACAACATTAGACCTAACTATAAACAGATAAAAAGTAAATGGCTATAGAAGAAGAGGAATAAAACACTATGGGACATGCTGTTGTAAGATAAAAAAAAGCCAACTCTGGCATCACACCAGACCAACACGTTTTATTATTTACATAACCAAGGAAACTGACCTAAAGTAATAGATTTCATCCTCGACTACTTTGGCAGAGAGGGAGAATCGCTTCAACCCTTTAAACTTCTTCATCTGCTTCTCGCTCTCAATGTAACGACTCTCACACAGCAACACGTCATCTTCAGGCACTTCGGTCGGGCGGCACGACAGGTAATCTTTAAAGGAGGACACTGTGCACTTTCCTGAAGAACAGACAAGCCAGGTACGAGACAATGAGTTACACTAGATTGGTTATTGGACAAACTATCGTATCATTTCATTGTAGAGCTTAACTTTCATGAAACAATCCAAAGCTGACTTTCATAGATGATGGACAGAGCAGTGAAGGGTACCAGTAATGCAGGTCATGGGGCAAGTCTCCTCTAGGTTGCTTAGAAACACCTCCTTTTTATAGAACATCTTGGTGGGCTCGTGTTCGGTCTCCTCAGGATAGATGAAGATGGGCCCGAAAAAGTAGGCGGCCCCGTCCCGCACCCACATTTTCTCAATCCTTTTGCATCACACACAAGCACAAAGGCATCCAACACGTTCAAACTGCAAATTCCTGTCAATTTTTCCTCAGCAAGTTTATAAGAAACCACAAGTGTTGAATGTACGAAACAAGAAGTGTTAAGTGTTCTACCTGCCCACACGGTGACGAACTAGGCCATGGGAACGGATGTAGACGCAGTCTCCCACTTTGAGCCACATGTCGTTGTAGCAGAGCTGATCGAAATACTGACAGCCCGGCTCGCCGTTGCTCATTTCCACGGGAACGTCCTCCCTCTCCTGCATGCAAATTAAACTTTTCATTATTCACGCTGTGGTTACTTGTGTTTTCTATTCCTTCTGTGTAGCTCTTTTTATTTTAATAGTTTTATTGTCTTCCAACTTCCTTGAAATCAGACGCTATTTAAATAACTATCTATGAGCTTAGATGTAATTGTTGTACATCATGGTTTTATTTTATTTGTTAAAATTTGGTCTTGAGCAATCCCGAGGTGACTGTAGCAAGATAAAAACCTCCTTATTCAATCAACAATCATTCATCTTCAGTTCTGATGCATCTCCGATTCTGATTCTCACCTTATCAATAATTGAGTCCACAATTTTGTTGTCCTCTGTCGGCTCGGCAGCTTTCTCACTTTCTGGTTTCGGAGCAAACATAGAGGCCACCCGGACGACCGGCAAGGGCACGTCACGGGGGACAAACTTGACCGAGCTCAGAGGCATGGTCCACATCTTGATCTTTTTGAACGACTTGGTTTTGGCCGAGTAACGGGACTCACAGACGAACACGTCCTCGGGTCTAAAACCCTCGGGGCTGAGCTTGAAGTATTCCTGAGTAATAAGAAATAGAATAGCAGGGAAAATAAACAGATCAAAGTGACAAATGTTCTGCTAATAGGTTATCAGCAAAGTTATACGATCAATTCAAAGACCTCACCTTAACAAACATAACAACACATTTGCCCAGAATTTTGTTAACAGGAATTTTGTTGTAGTAGTCGCTTTTAAAGACTTCCTTCTCCAGAAATTTGCGTGTGGCGAGATGAAAAGTCTCATTGGGTCTGTAAAACCAGCAGCCGTAAAGCCATTTCTCTCCTATAGAAAAAAAAGATCCAGAAAAATAGATCTCACTTCAATCCTAAAAATATTCTATATCACTTTAATTAAGTGTCGTTGTGTCTAGTTTTAATCTGTTCGTAGTATTAACACCCTTTCCTATAGTTTTACAGAAGTAATCCACATCCTGTGAATGTAGTACCTGTGTCGTCCTGCCAGAGGCGCTCTATGCAGACGATGTGAGGCTGGAGGTTCGCTTCAGCAGGCTCTACGTAGACGTAGTCCCCTACGTGATACATTCTGTCACGAAAACTGCAGTCCTGACTGTAAGTGCGCTGGAGACCTCCTTGCCATGTCCCGGCAGATGATTCCTCACTTTTCTCTGCTTCTGGTGTGTGAGAGAAATAGTGATGATAAATGACTGTCCCTTTACTGAACAATATTAAAATAGTATTTCTTTATGCTAAAACACTCACATATTGTGAAAAAGGACACTAAATGCAATCTATGGGTACTTTATTTCAAGATACCAAGATATTTCAAGAGTGTATGACTGAGGATAAATTGGTACTTATTCACAAGAACGTGGTTAATATTATTTAAGATATATTAAAATACACAGATTATAGGTTCCCCACGACAGGCTAATGATTGTTATACCTTTTTTCTCCTCCTCCCTTTTGAGCTTATCTTCCTCGAACTCTTTGGGCAGCTTCTCTTTCTTCTCCTTCTCCACATCACTGTGCAGGTGTTTGGAGGTATAGCTGAGTGCCGGGGTGAGCAGGATCTCTCCGTTCTTACACAGTTCATCTCTGATCCGGATGAAGAAGTGCTGCAGCTCCACCGCATCCTCAAAGATCTCGGAGTCCGTTCTGTGACAGAACCCGTTTCTTTATCAGCACTCGGAAAACGTAACAAAAAAAAGGAGTCTCTAATCATTATGGAACCTTACCTGTGCATTCTCCTGGCTTTCTCTAGCACTTCGAACATGTGGTCCTGGAAGACGTCTAACCTCTTGTAGCGGCCTTTCTCTACGTTAGCCCTTATGATCTCGAAGTTCAGTCGAGGCCTGTCGGGATTGGCCGGGTCCTCAGCTGCGACCTCGGCCAGTGAGTCACTATAGCAACGACCTTCGTCGTCTTGGTGACCCACAACTGAAAAGAAGAGGCTGCGAATCAGGTCCTGAATGAGGCGAGGTACGTCAGGGACGTTAGAGTCGTCGCCTCCTTCCAAGTCCCTCCTGGTCTCCAGAAGGACCTTGTGAAGCACAAGAGCATCTTTGTAGATGAGCGACTCGGGTTCGTTATAGGTACACGCGTTGTTAAACATCAGCACGAGGTCCTCCACCAGAGCGTCCACATCCTGGTACTTGTTGGCCAGCATGTGGCTTTTGATCCGCTCCATGTCTATAGGCCTCTTGATGGCCAGGTAGTAGTCCGGCAGTTCAGCTCGGGACGGCAGGCGCAGGAAGATGGTGCTGAGACGACGACCTCGCTTGTCTGTGTAGTTCTTTACCGCCTCATAGAGCTCATTCAGCTTCTGCTGCAGAGGCGTCAGATATTTGGACTTCTTTGGGGAGATGCCACTCTTTCCTGGAATTACATATAGTATCATCTCCACTATAATGGTATCGACCAACAGTAATAAAAATCATTTTAAAAAGAGCAGTTTATCATTTTTAATGTATTCTGCTTGGTATGAAATTAAACAGATGAAGATATTATTGAAATCTATTTCCACGCCAGAAAAAGACAAGCCCATGCTCTATTTTTTGCTCTGCAGTGGTATGTAGATGATCTACAAAATTGTAGGCTTCTAATAATACATAAAGAAACAAAAGAAGGTACAGTATATATGCTGGCTTCTATTTATTTTTTCATGTCCAAGAAACATACTTATTTTGAGCTTTGGTGAGATGATATCATCATCTTCTGGAGCAGGCCCGAGTTCTCGCTTTTTGTCCTTCATAATCTTTTCCAGAGTGTTAGCATCATTATACACCTACAGATAAACCAGCATGTGAGATTAGCACACCCAAAAATTCACTATTAAAACAGGCTTTTTTTTGGTTTAAATCATTTGTTAGTGATGACAACATTACAGACACACGTTAACGACTAGACGATACTCTGTTTTGTGCTCTTTAAAGAATTTAAGTCTGCAGCTTTAAAGTCTACAGTTTCATACAATGTGCCTCAACACAGTGTTGCTGAATTCTTGATTCTGATTGGTCAGAGAGTATTGACTCATTTTTGTAACAGCAGAAAGTAGTAGTACTATAATAAAGTATAATCATCGACATGGTGATTTTTATAGTAAGATAGAGACATAGAGATTAGGGTCCAGTTTTATGACATACAAAAGGATGGAATTGAGAAGACTGTGTTTCTGGGTTTCAGACAAGCCGTGACAAGAGGCTGTTGAGCAAGTGATGTAATTACAAATGGCTAAAACTATGATGGGTTGCTCTTTAATCACTGTCAAATTGCTGTGGCTTTTCACAGTCCTGTTTCGGATTAAATCGAGACTTCTATCCAGTCTTTATGGTCACCACTGCTTTGTCATTGCAATCTGTTTCGTTTCTACTCCACCTGTGAGCCCTCTTCATTGTAGTGTCTCGCATTGCGGAACATCAGCTTCATGTCCTCCAGCATGGTGTCCTCGTTTGCGTATTTGTCTGTGCGGATGTTGTGTTCTATAGTGCGCAGGTCCATGGGCTCGAGAATGATCTTGTAGTAATCTGGATAGTCTTTCTTAGAAGGTTTGACCATGAATAGGTCGCAGAGTCTACGACCGGTGCCGACCTCTCGAGCCTCGGTGACGACCTGGTACAGAGACTTCAACCGGTTCTTCTTCGTTTTCTTTTTATAGCTGTATGACATTTAACGAAAAAAATTGAAATAGTTCCAGTAGAAAATCAAACCTTTAAAAAGAAAGTTTGAACTGCTTTACAGAAATGAATTGTTTGAGACTTTTTATACTACAATCTTCTGAACGATCGTACCTCTTGCGTTTGGTGGTGCTGCCATCTGACAGCGTAGAGGACAGCATACTATCACCATCCTCATCCTCTCTTCTTCCTAGCTCTTTCCTTTTCAACTAAAACACAAACTATTTAAGTTTAATTTAATAGTGAAAAATGACTCTGAGTCAGTCATGCTGATGATGAAGACTGATAGTAAAAATTTGTACACCTAAAGCAAATTGGGGAAAAAATGTAGGGAGAGAACCTGAAGAATGTGCTGCAGTTTCAGAGCCCGTTTGTAGATGTGGGAGTTGGAGACGTTGTAGCGCTTTGCGTTTTCAAACATCATATTCAGATCAGCGTCCATCTGTTCCACGCTCTCGTATTCGTTATTCTTCATCTTATCACTGAAAACAGGAAGAAGAGCTTCAAAGAAAAGCTAAATTTGAAAAAAGTATTTAACCCCAAAGGCTTCAGAAGCTCCAGATGAAAGATATTAATTTGGATTTATTTGGCCATAACATTGTCTGTACCGCTTATCCGATCTATTCTCGGGTCACGCGGAGCCTGTGCCCATCTCAGGCGTCATCGGGCATCAAGGCAGGATACACCCTGGATGGAGTGCCAACCCATCGCAGGGCACACACACACTCTCATTCACTCATGCAATCACACCCTACGGGCAATTTAGAGACGGAGAAAACCCCCGAGGCACGGGGAGAACATGCACACCTGGAGGTGTGAGGCAAACGTGCTAACCACCAAGCCACCGTGCTCCCTGGCCTTCACATGTGTACTATTAATAGATTTATATCTAAGAGGTTGAACATCTCACTTAGCACAGTTGGATCAATAGTAGTCAAGCGATCTGACTCCTACTAATCTATCTAATCTATGGCACTGTTTAAAAATTCATGTTGAATATGACTGGACTAGCAACTGGCAGAAATCTTTTTCCAGTGTGACTTTCCACTTTGAGTCCTTGTAATTAGAGGGTGATGGATGTGACACTGGGACTGGTGCTGTGTGGATCAGGTTGAGCATGTTGAGCATCCTGTGTTTTTTGCTTTTACCTCCATAACATCAGTAATTATCAGAGCACATTTGAGAAAGAAATACCGCCATTGCTTTTAACACTGCAACATTTTGAAGTCTCTCAATTCCTATTCCTGTCCTACTGCGGTTTACACTGGTCACAACCCCCTTGTTTTTCTTTTTTTTTTTTTCAGTTTTCTGGTTAATACTGTCAGCATCGGTGGCTTAGCCTTAGTCCAAATAGTCAGTGAACATAACTAAGGCTCATAACAAATGCTGTCTCTTTCCCTGGTTTCCTGAATTTTTTGGTAGGAGGGTGTTTTGGGTTTGTCTCCTCCCTTCCTCTTCTAAAGTTCATGTAGATAATATTCCTAAGATTTTTTCCCATCTCAAATGCTAAGAAATATGTCAGTACATGATGTAGAAAAAATAATCCGTTATTTTTCTACTTCTATGTTGCAGTAATTACTAGAACCAGAAAGTTAGATCACACGAGTCCATTTTATCCACACTGCACTGGATACTTTCAACATTCTTTGGCAGTGTATGAAGCTGCTTTGTGATCATTTCCATTGTTAAAGGCACTATATAAATGAAACTGAACTGAATATATACGTAAGTTGAGAACATAGGACACTTGAGAAAAAGCCAGAAAAATATTACCAGACATTACCAGCTGAGAATTGAGCACCATGTAACATGGATGACTCAATACTAAGCACTAAACAAGTCAAGCACTGTCCTTAAAATAAACTACAGCATAGGTGAAGCCAATTGCTACAGATTACAATTAAGATGAAGTTGCTTTCGGCTGCTCCCTGTTCGGGGTCGCCACAGCGGACCAACTGGTCCGCACAACAACTTGGCACAAGTTTTTACGCCGGATGCCCTTCCTGACACAACCCTCCCATTTTTCCGGGCTTGGGACCGGCACTGCATCCAGTGGCTGGGGTTGAAGGGATTGGCTGGGAATCGAACCCGGGCTTTCCGCATGATAGGCGAGAAACCTACCACTGAGCCACCACAATTAAGATGACGTGATCTAAATCCCTCTAGTGGAAGGACACGGTCGAGCAATTATGTTGTTTGGTCTCTAGCCCCCTTCACAAGGCGAAGACGGCTTAAAATAGCATTGCTCTAAATTATATCAATTTAAAAACAAATCAACAGCTATGCATGCTAGTACATCCCCGAATAACATCCATAAACAATAACACTATAACTATTATACTATAACTATTGTAAGTATATGCATGAGTTTCCAGAGGTAGGGTTAGGGTTCAAGCTAATGATCATGCATGTGCCATACCGTATTTGCTGGAGGGAAATGGGCTGGCTAATCTGCTGGTAGTAGTCTGGGTAGTCCTTCCTAGAGGGCAGCTGAAGAAAAGGCTCGGCTATGAGCTGCCCTTGACTGTTTCTGCCTCCTCGTATAGCCTCGTACATCTGGAAGATGGGATTGGACATGTCCATGTTGGAGTGGATGCTCTCAGCCTCTGATTCACCCTCATCATAATGCACTGAGCCTGTGTTAACAGAGGTACAGGCAAAAAATTTATCAGGCGGAGCGTAAACTTGGCAGTGGCTGATATGAGCTTGTGGACGTGACATTTGAACTTACATAGACTTGCAAAGTGCATCATGCAGAAATTTACCATAAATAAGATAAAAATAAGTGTAGTTGGTCATGTGATCTTTTAGATAAAATGCAGATAAATGCTAAAAAAGTTCATAATGTACATATAAGTATTTACACTACACAGTTGTGGAATTCTCCATTATGATTGGCTAGGAGGTGTAGATTAATTTTCTATAACAGGAGCTTTGACTATTTGGACTTCATATAGAGAGTTAACAGCGACAGATTCCAAATGTAAATTCCTCACTTTGCAAACCTTTTATCTGCTCATTTGGAAATAAAATAATTAGGGTATAGCACATGCCTGGGCAGGAAAAGGTATCAAGTGGAAGCTGAAAGTCTGCACTTGAATCTAAATTAAAAGTAATTCATGCGTTTTCAATCCAAAGTCTTCCCTACTAGGAAGATGCCCTGCTGTAACTGGAAATCGATCTTAACCAGTAATCAGGACGTAGGTACCAGTGAGAATGCCGTCTTCATCGCTCTCAGAGCCGTACTGTAAAGCCATGGTAATTGAAGAGAGTCTGTCTCCGTGCACAGATTTTCTGTTCCTAATTAATCGAAAAACAAAACAATAGAAAACGTTTTACATCACTTTTACATCTCCCTGCTTTTTGCTTTATAGAAAGAAGAGCAATGTGTTTAAAAGGACCGACCTGATACGGATGCTGCTTTTTATAGGCTCCATGTGCTCGAGCTCCATCTTCCTCTGGGAAAAGATCTTTTTGATCGTGTTTGCATCCTGCGGGTTCATCGTGACACGTTATTCTACTACGCTCAAATAACTATTTAACAATCTGAGGCACATATCGCTTGTTCTGATATGGTACTGTTCCTATGGAAACAACGAATTTTACAGGGTTTTGTATGGCAAAAGTTCACAATCTAAGCCTAATAATAAGCAGTTTAAAAGCAGATTTTACTGAACAATGAGAAACACATAATCAATGACGTAGTAAAGTTTTCTTTAAGAAGACATTTCTATTTATTTCTTAGACAGGTCTTTTTTTACTTTTTCTCATTTTTTTGTCATTATTAAAAAAGTGTCTGGTAATATAAACAATAAGATAAGGGACTAACGTATTTTGCAGATGTCCGTCAAAATGGATAAACTATAATATCGTACTTTTAATAAATATACATCTATAACTGTTAAATTTTGTGGTCAATTGTTGTGGTATATGAGGAATAAGCTATTTCTGAATAAAGAAAACACGCTGTTATAAGAAATGAATGATCTTCAAGGTGGTGTTTTATTCCTCGCTTAAAACGTATTCACATATTATACGTTACCTTGAACACCTGTGAACCAGGCTCGTTGTAGGTTTTAGCGTTTTTGACTAGCAAGTCGATGTCTTTGGACATATGATTCACGCTTTTGTAGTAGCCGATCTAGAAGGGAAATAGATCTCATTTCAGCTGAAATGAAATGTCGTCAAATATCTAAGGTGAAATTTGTATTAGAGATACCTGTATCCTTTGTGCAATGGCCTTGAGATCTATTGGCTCTTTGATAATAGTGTAATAATCCGGATATTGCTGCAAATGAATCAACAATGAAAAATATATTATGAAAATATAGTTAATGTTGTGTTATGTGATGTTATGTTTTATTCCTACTATTTTAGAAGGAAGTCTCTGGAAGAGTTCGCTGACGAGTCGTCCGTGTTCGGTGTGTCTCAAAACCGTGTCGAGCAGCTGCTCCAAAACCTCCTTAAGACTGGCTGCAGCCTGAGGAACAACCGAACACAATTCATTCCTCGAGCTGGCACAGCCCCGATTTATTCACATAATCACAATCACAGTTTGAAAATATTCTCTGTCTACTCTCGCCTCGTCCTCCATGGCGCCTCCTGGAGTTTCTCGTGTATCGTCACCGTCATCGTCGTCTTCGTCATAGTCTCCTCGCTGAACAAACTCGTTCTTGGTGCGAATGTAAAGGTCCCATAACTTACATGCAGCTCGGTACTCTGGGGTTTCGGGCTGAAAAAAATAACCCAACAACGAGAGGACTGTCTTTTTTTTTTCCATCATAGCACATCATTTTATGTCCCATAATCAAAAAAAAAAATAAATAAATAAATAAATAAATAAATAAATAAATAGTGCTCACTTTCCAAAACTGGGGTGCACAATAATTAGAAATTTATATTTTTAGATTAATAATTTTTTTATTTTTACAATTATTTAAAATAATAATACAATAATATAATATGAAAGTATCGAACAATAATATATAATATGCTTTCGCGTAAAATTTTAATTATTTCACCCAAGCAAAGGGGAAAAAAATATATTTCGAATATGAATAAAGGTTGAAATTTAGTGTTTTGTGGGAAAAAAAGATTACTTATCATTGTGGTTTAGGATTGTGTATCTTGATGTATCTTTTCAAATATATATTTCATTAAGGGTGCCAATAATTCTGGATTTGACCGCATGTGAATATATGATGTCCTAATGTGATTATATATTATTTTAGTCTAGCTAATAAACAAAGGATTGTGCAATCTGACGGATGACAATGTATGGTTGTGTGTTTTTTATTTTTAGCTATTTATTTGTAGCTATTTTTTATGCTCCTTTCTTTAGTTTTATAATATTATGAGTGATGCACTGATTGGGTAGCATTTTTTTTTTAAATTCCGTTGTACATGTTACAATGACAATAAAGCCATTCTATTCTAAACTCTCTATAGAATGATGCTCTACCTTGTAGTAGGTCTTAGTGTTGTTAAAGAGAAGCTGGAAATCGAGCGTGAGCTGCTCCACGTCGTCATACTCCTCCATCTTCAGCTTCTGCTGGATCTTCATCATGTCGATAGGCTGCGTCACAACGTCGTAGTAATCAGGCTGATTCCTATGTGGGAGAAATTGTTGAGGATTATTATTCACTAATATGTCTTCACTTATATTTCTCTGACAGAGTGTAATGTTTCAGCTCAGCCAGTATATTGAGTTCCAGCTCAACAACTTTTATTAGGCCTTAATATTAAGGCAAAACTTTATTAGGAACATCTGTGCACCTCCTCATTCACGGCGTTATCTAATCATTTGGTGAATGTCTGAAACAAAGAATTGAGGCTGTTTTGAGTATAGTGTTCCTAATAAAGTGCTTGATGAGCACTTTGTGTGTCTCACCTTCTCTTTGGTGCTCTGATGAAGAGTTCGCACAGCATCCTGCCCTGTTCATCCTTATAGTCTCTGATAGTGTTGTAAAGTTCATGACACACTGCAATCTGAGGGTAGAAAACAGACAGCACAGTGTGTGTAAGACAAAAGAAACAAGCGTCTATTTGGCAAGATAAAACTAGTCTTGGACAGAGCTTAAGAACGGAGTGAGTGTAATACTGGAAAAAATGTACGGATTGTACAAAGACTGCCATGTTTCATGAACAGCTCCTGGAACAGACACGGCCTTAAAGCCCTTGCACTCTCATATGCAGAAACTTCTGATAATTCAGAACAATCACGCTTAATAATTGATACAACAGCACTGTTGAATTCTTAAATCTGATTGGCTACTTAATTTTCTATTATAACAGCAGCTCTAATTATATAAAAGCACTGAATCTATTTTGTTATTATTTTATTGTAACAGCTAACATTGAGACCTGTATGGCTTTCATGGAAGGAGTCCAGTGTCAGCGCTTTGTAACAGAATGATTTCCACCACGGAAAAGTCTTCAGGAAGTGTTCTGCTCTCTAACATAAGGTGGTGTTGTTTTGGCTTACTAACTTTGAGAGAAAGTGATAATGGGAAGCAATTCCAATGATTTATGGATGTTCCACAACATGAAATAACTATAAACGGATAAGATTTACGACATGTTAACTTTCTGAACGATTCTCAATCCACGCACGATTGGCTGATGGATATGTTTACTTTAAATAAAACATTAAACATCGAATGGGGCAATATATAAATATGCCGAGACTCAGTGACAAACTCATCCAAAAATGAAGTGTGCTATAATTTTCCATTTCTTATCTGCATGAGGAAAACCAGCACAACACTGAGCTACTCACAGGATCAACCGTAGGAATATTTGCTGTTCTTCTTCTCTTGCGGCTGGACGACGGGGTCGGTCCCGGCTGGCTGTCTTCAAAGTCTCCACCGCTCACGCTGCTGGACGGGGAGGTGGCCCTCCTCCGCTTAGAGCCCATGGTAAAGGTGAAGCTGAAGGTTCCTAGATGAAAAGCAATCAAAACTTTCAGGCACTGAAATGAAAAATCCTTGCAGTGTGGCTCGTGGTGGCAACAGGTTGAAAACATTCCAGCTTCTCTCGGGGGATCCCTAGACGTCTGCGAGTCAACTCTGAGATATATCTCCGAGTGATACGGCTCTAGAGAGAACCGACTAGGGGGTATCCTTGTAAGGTGCCTTAACCACCTCAATTGTCTCGACTGGTTTTCTAAAGACTCTACTTCCAGATTGTTGAGCTCATTTCTCACAACTATTTTCTTTTGGTCTGTACCAGCAAATGAAATCAGTATATATATAAGATTTTTATTTTTATTTTTAAGATCTCAGTATCTTGTTGGTATTAAATCCTAGTGTGACTTTAATAGTATGTAATGCAGTACAGTAATACTGTGTTGTGTTGAATATTATTGCATCCATTTTACCTTAATGGTTCTCGTTATAATTTCTTGGACACTAAACAGTTTTGTTTTTAAACCTAATCTTATTGAGCACTGATTTTATATGTCATGCATACCATTCTGCACACATGCATGCATGCATATTTCCTTTGCAAAGACAAATGCATGCACAGAAAATCTTCATAAACCTTTTAATGAGTCCGAATTTTGCAGAGAGCTGATATAATTAGTAATGCAGCACCGTTATGTGCGGTTGAGATGAAGTGTTTGGGTGACAGGTCCTCAACAGCGTCGCTACGGTACACAAACACAAAGGCAACGTCCAAAACAGCACACTAACGTCCTACATAGCACGTCAAAGCACCGCGCTGTTTTTATGTACTATTTATTACTCGCACACTATCCAGTACGCTAGTATGCATCTTCAGACGTAGCCGAGCTAGCAGCTAGCCGATGATTGTTCTTCACCGGCGCTTTTCTATTCAACACCGGAGATGCTAACTAACCGTGAACAGCTGAAGTGGCGGGGAAAAACCCACTCGGGGCTATACGAGCCTTACCTGCAGTTTATTTTCAGCCTTCTTTGCGAATGTAGGCAAAACATTCGCAAAACCCTGATTGATTTATTACGGGGGAAAAAATTAACCATTTGGCGTGCGTTATTTTTTCGCACCCGTATACCGTGAAGTCCCGCCTCCTGCGCTCAGATTGGTTAAAACAGTTCGGACAGACAAGACGGCATGTGATTGGGCAGTTGGAAAGTCATTAACCGTGTATCACCATAGCAACCAATGGACGTAAACAATGGTTATAAATAAAGTGGAAATGTGTGTTAGATTTATTAATTTATTTATTTTCATATTTGTACTTATTTTTATTCTTTATTATATAAAAAACTAAATTAAATATATAAATGGAATATAAATATTAAGTAATTGTTTGGTTCCAAATTCTTCTTCTTCCTCTTATTATTATTATTTGCAGTATAGTAGTAATAGTAGTAGTATAGATTGCTGTTGCAACAATATTGCATATTAGTAGAATCAGTATTGGTAGAAACACACACACACACACACACACACACACACACACACACAATATATATATATATATAGAGAGAGAGAGAGAGAGAGAGAGAGAGAGAGAGAGAGAGAGGTGGAGGATTTTTATTTTTTTCGAGTAATTCAAAGGAAAATTATTATTTTTTTTTTCATTTATAATATATATGTATAATGAATAATAAATCAGAGACTTGAACTTCATGTATTATAGACTAATGTAATGTTCAGTGCTGCTTGTACACCAATCCTGATCATATAGAGGCGGGGTTCGTCGTAATACAGGTGCGAAAAACACACGCATTTGGAGTTAGCGAGCCCGAGCGCAAGCGGAACCGGAACCGGAAACAGAAAGAGCGAGACACAATCCGCATGTGAGGACAGCGCGTGGCGACGACAACCATGAAGCGACCAAGTAAGCGCTGTTATATAAACATTTTGTTTTTATTACAAAAAACTTGAATATTTAAAGGTAATTGAAGGATGAGTTGTAAATATTAGATTTCTCTGTTTGTCTGGTGAACAGTTATAAATTTCATACATTCTCGTTATTTTTTAGTTTGAGAGAGAGTGATGCTGTATATGCTAAGCTAAGCAGCTAATCATGAAATACATAAAATTTTGTTTTTTGTCTTTTTTTTTTTTTTTTTTTTTTTTTAGAGTTAAAAAAGGCGAGTAAGCGCATGACCTGCGCCAAACGATTTAAAATCCAGAAAAAGGTAAGACCTTTGCATATATAATGTGGTTATGTAGTTAAGTTCAATGATTACCTGCCTCTGCTATACTGTTTCATTGTTTTGCTTTATGTCACATCACAAATGAACCCTTTTCCATATACCTAAGTTCACTTCTCAGGGTTAGGGTGTGAAATAACACGTGCTCCCCCTCCCAATGTGAACTATATGACCAATAGACATCCATTAGAGTTCAGTTTTAACATTTCGGATTTTTCCTCTCCCCTGTTTCAAGGTTCGAGAGCATCACAGAAAACTAAAGAAAGAGGCGAAGAAGAGCGGAATCAGACGAAAGATCAAGAAGGACATCGGCGTCCCAAACAGCGCACCATTTAAAGAGGAAGTCCTCAGAGAAGCGGAGGAAAGAAAGCAAGAGGTGCACCAGAATGACACGTCAGACTCTCTTGCATTGTGTATCTTTTTATATATATATATATATATGTGTGTGTGTGTGTGTGTGTGTGTGTATATAATATATATTTCTCCATCTGACCCATCTGTTTCTCTGCACGCTGCAGCTTGAACAGCTGAAAGAGAAGAACAGACTTGAGAAGCAGAAGAAGCGTGCTGAGAAAAGAAAGAAGGGCAAAGAAGAAAGCAGTGAGGTCACTCCGGCAAAGAAAAAGAAAGTGAAAAAGGTGATTTGTATTGAGTATTGTGAAGTAAATTGATCCCTTTTAGTGAAGGAAGATTTATCCTTGCACCCACAGTTTGCACGTTTCAGAGAGGTTTGTTAGAAACTATCGAGTATTTCTGAAGCCTGTATTGTCAAAATTGTCATTATTGTTTTGCACCAGTCAGATGCAGCTCTGTCATGATCATAATCAATTGATGCTATAAACCAACTGTATGTTCACAGTAGCAAGTTACAGGACCATTCATTTTCTATGTACATACACAACACAGAGCCACGCCTACAGTAACAAGCAACACCAGTCACTTGACTGTAGGGTTTCTGTGCTCTCTGCCAGGTAAGATGTTACTGATATGATTATTAAGGCATTCGTCATTGTTGCATTTTTCAGGCAGAGAAAGTAAAAGTGCAGAGAGAAAAAAGGGCGGCTGTTGCAAAAGCGAAAAGCTCCAAGAAGTTCCGCTGCAGCGAACTGAATAAGGTGAAACTCACACTGACTCACTCACTTATAACACTGTTATTGTACAGGGGAACAAATTATAGTTCAGGACAGTCATCTGTGTGCTGTTTGTGCTCAGTATTTTATGTCCTCCTCAGGTTATCGAAGCCTCTGACGTGATTTTGGAAGTCCTAGATGCCAGGGATCCCATGGGCTGCCGCTGCCCTCAGCTGGAGGAAGCCGTGTTAAAGCACGAGGGAAAGAAACGATTGCTGTTTATTCTAAACAAGATTGGTATGTCATGAATCCCATTGAGACTTAAGATAACCGAGAATGAAAGAACCTTGAACCATTTTCTTTCTTTCTACCATTAGATCTTGTGCCTCAAAACAATCTGGAGAAATGGGTTCAGTGTCTTCAAGCACAATGTCCTACATTTGTCTTCAAATCATCTATACACATCCAGGACAAGACTGTGGTATGTATGAGTCAGCAACTCGTGGCTTTTTGGAGCTATGGAGTTTTTCTTCTGATGACCATAATACGTTTGTTGGATTGTTCTAGCTTGAGAAGAAGCAGAGAGTTGCCAGCGGTCTCGTTGACTACAGCAGAGCAGGACAGTCCTTCGGGTCAGATTCCCTCATGCAGGTGCTCAACCTGTTGGCCAGCAACCAAGGCACGGAGACTATGCTCAAAGTCGGTGTCGTAGGTAAGGCGTGAATTTCACACAGCGAACTCGCGTTCTGATTCTTGATTCCTAAAGTGACACATGATGAGTTTTCTGTTTTCATACAAGTCACTGATGACTCAAATAATCCAACTCTGATTTCTTTAATCTGACGCAGAATTGTTTGCATTTGAAAATAAGCACTCGTTAAATAGTGATGATCTGCATTTGTTCAGGTTTCCCTAATGTTGGAAAGAGCAGCATCATAAACACTTTAAAAGGCATCAGAGCGTGTAATGCTGGAGTGGAGCGAGGACTGACCAAGTGAGTTTGTTTATAGTAGTCTTGGCTAAACTTCAAAGGCTCCCCATTCAGTCTAAAACACACACACTCACACACAGCTTTACCTCTGTTAAACACTTACGCTGAACATTCCTAAATTTCTTCAATTACACATGAATTAATTAACTGTTGGTTTTTGTCCTGCTGATTCTAATAAATGATTCAGACCGCTCATCTTCCATACCCCTTCATTTCCCAGCACACTTTTATTAGGAACTAAATTAGATATTTAGTGTCTGTACCTGGAACTGGACTTGGGAGCCTTTGCTGTTTTGTTTCTTACACAGAGTGCGAATCTTATGAAGCATGATGAACTGTATTGATCTGACTATGACCATGGAGTCTCAATTCAATCCAACACTGAGCTTCAAAGTGTACACCTTTTAAAACACACCGAAAAGTAAGCGCTGAGGTTGAGTGTGTACTGTTGTGGTGTTATGCAGGTGTCTGCAGGAAGTACATATCTCCAAAAAGGTGAAGATGATCGACAGCCCAGCCATAGTGGTAGCTCCGTCTAACTCTGTTTACAAGCTGGCTCTGAGGAATCTACAGGTGGATGATAAAGACATGAATCCTCTTGAAGCTGCCAAGGCTTTGCTGAAACAGTGTGACCAGCAGCATGTGAGTAGAAACAAAGGCGTGACACGCCTTCCTGTTTTTTCATCCACCCAGGACATTGTCAGTGTATAAAGCTGTGTCTTTTGTATAAACATAAAAAATGTCAGTGGGTTTCAGTTACCACAGAAAGTTACAGACAGAAAGTTGGAAATGGGAATCCTTTTCAAAATCCAGTTCCTAAACATCCAAGTATCTGAAAAACCCACTATATTCTATTCTTGCTAGTTGGTCATGTTACACAGTAGGAATTAGTGTAATTTAAATGGTTTAATTGCTTCTAGATAAATCACACGTTTCATCTTCAGATCATGTTACATTACAACGTCCCCAAGTACAAAAACTCGCTGGACTTTTTGACCTACTTCGCCAAGAAGCGTGGCTTTCTACAGAAAGGTTCACTGCCCAACACGGAGCAGGCTGCAACTCTGTTCCTCAAGGACTGGACCGGGTGAGCTGGTTGTTTTTACAAATATGTGCCCTAAGAAGTGCACAATAATGCAATAATGTGTTTACAAAATTATCACTAATTGCTTGATTTGAAGTATGTGATGTTTTTCTACCAGAGCTAAACTGAGCTACTATAGCAAAGTACCAGAGACAGAAGGCCTTCCTCCGTACCTCACTAAAGCCATGGTTGCAGAAATGCAGACGGGTTTGGACTTGGACAGTATAAAAACGGGCAACAAACAGATTATTAAATGTACGTTCCACCTCCTGTTTTCTGTCTTTTCAGTTGCTGTCTGCTGTCTTTTCATGATCTCTGTACACAGTAACATTAAATTGTGTTTAATTTAGAAAGATTACTGCTTCATGACATTTGTTCAACAGATCTGCTTGTTGATGTTAATTTAGTATTTTTCTCTCTTAGGTGTGCATGCTTCAAAACTGTCTACCAATATAGCGTTCAACTCGAAGGGCCTGACCGATGGAATTCTGAACGTCCATCAACTCCCAGAAGAAAAACACAGACAGGTGGAGGAAGCAGAGGAGGAGGAGGAGGATGAAGATGAGGAGGAGGAGGATGAAGATGACGACATTGAGGAAACAGAAGAAATGGAGGACACTGAGGAGGTACTTAAACAGTATGGCTGGGTACTGACAGTTTCTTTACAAAACAGCACATTATACCTTAATTTCTTTATTATAGAACAGAAATTACATAGAATTATTCGTTGTAAATGAATACCTCAAACTGTTATGAGATATTATATGGAATGCTTGACTCATAAGAACCTTTTAAACAGACCGTTGCTTTTTAAGCTTCATCAATCATACTGTGTTCCTCTTGCCAGTGTCTTAATTAGCCGCTTTTCTGGATTAGAAAAAAAGGGAACACAGAATAATACGTGTATCTTCAGTCATCCAGTAGATCCACTAATCTTGTTAATTCCTCTAATTTTAGTTTCCAGACATGTCTGAGGTACAAGTCATGAGGAGTCCAATGTGTCATATATATACTTGATGACATTCTAATCCAACTCTGAACTCATCAATATTACTGGTCCTTTCTACATCACTGCTGCTTGAACTTGCAGAACAAGACCAGTCTTGTTTATGGTTTCTTAAGTCTCATCCTGTTCTCATTTCTTTCTTTCTCATGCTTGAAACATTTTAGATTCAGGCTCCTGTCTCAAAGCAGACCAAAAGTCAGAAAACACGTAAGTAGTAAAAGAGTTTTCCATCACGTCCTACCTGAAAGGTAAGGCAATTATTAATGAGCAGGAGCTGACGTTGTCGCTTGTCGCTCGTAGGTAAACAGAAGAAAGGAAACATAATCACTGCTTCTGTCAACATTGATCTGTTGGCTGCGCGGAGGGACGACGATGAGGCCTACGATTTCAGCACAGACTTTGTATAGGATATCAGATTTTACCCGAGTCTGCCAGTGTGTCGACTGTAATATATCTATGCCTGATCCATTGACTGAAATATCTGGCTCAAAACACATCTCTGTCGGTCTGACAGTACCAGTTGTATATATGACGACAGATAATTAAACCTCTGTACTTTAAGTGTCGGCTGTCGTTTTTAAACGTTTACGTGATCTAGTCCTGGTTCATGTCTACAACCAAACATCGTTTTTAACACAGTGCTGTTGAATTCATGATTCTGATTGGTCAGAAGGTGAATCATTTAGTATAACATCAGGCAAATGACTCAGATTTACATATGTAAATAAATTATTTGCTAACAAAACCATACTTTATGGGAAAAAGTGCTCTGCGAAGAAATGTAATATTTATTTAAGAACTCAATTTTAGTCTATTGTGGTTCTCAGTAGCAAGCTGTTTTTTTTTTTTTCTTTAAACAGACCAACAGATAAAACTTTTCTTTAATAAATAAAATATTGTTCTTTTTAGTAGATCCCTTCATGTTTTATTCCTTATGTAGTTAATACCTTTTGTAACATTAAAATGTTAACGGTGTAAATAGTCTTTGCATGTTTTTGTTCTTCACTTGTAAATAGTTAAATAACTACACAACAAATTAACTGTTACTCAACTTTATTTAATAAGTAAATATAGAATTATTTGCTTTTATATGTACAGATTCCATGGCACACGCTTCCAAACAAGTAACAGTGAGGCTAAAGTGGAAATGAATTAAGGTCAAGTGAAATGTGCAAGTTCCTTACGAAACGGAAAATACATGCTTTAATATATATATATATAAAAAATGAGAAAATCTAAATGAAGTGGTTCTTGGAAAGTCACCAAAATCCCCTGCCACACAACCGTATACTTAACTAAATGGATGAAAGTAAAAAGCAATCTGAAAAATGATGGACCTTTTGAGTGTAGGCAATAAGGATTGAGGTAGCATTTTAGTGTTTTTGTCCTATTCTTGTTCTTAAGATTCATGACGTTAGTGTTGACAAATTGAACGCATGCCTTCGATACTGTTTTTGTCATCTCGAAGGCCTTTTTAATATCTGATGAGCTCGGGTGAAGTGTTCAGGCACCGTAACTTTGCCCAGAAGTCAAAATGGAAACGGTAGAAATTGAACACAGTACATTTAAAGACACTGATCTGATTTCCTGCTGACTTCCACCTGTACATCGCACTTAAAGCCTCGTTAACGCTTTGTTCTCGTTTTCAAGCCAAATTGCCAAAGAAATCGTTTCAAATATATGATGCATGCTGCCAATTGAATAGCTGTGGACCTGCTTAAAAACCACCGGACACAGAATTCCAGGCGTTCTGGAAAAGCAGTGAAAGATAATCGTAAGTTTATGGTTTCAGATCTCAGATCGCAAAATCCTACAATCCTGTTCAGTACCCGATTCCGGGTCGTCTTAACGAACCGAAATATTTGTGCAAAGTGTTAGTTGGTTAATTCTTAAACAATTCGAGTCGTTACTTGTCCCCCGCGTGTCTTCGGATTGGATGGAATTTACCGGTAGGATCTGGAATGTACCACTTCTCCCAAATGTTGGAGTACGACGCGGCTCTACCCCATGGCTTATAATGTCCGTTCCAGTGAAGGAGTTTGGCGGCGCTGATGAACTGTGAGGAGTAGCGGTTTCCAGCTCCGGTGGCTCCTAAAAACATCAGATCACGGGCAATTATGGTGGATGGATCCATCAAGCTCTGATTGCTCTTCTATACCAGAGGCAGATGGAATAAGGAATAAAACACTTAGGGGTGTGCTGTTATCGGAAAATAATCGATGATTATTATCACGTGGCCTGACGCAAAACAGAGTTACTGTTACCAGCCCAGTGTTGATTATTTTCCAAAAACCATGTCCGGAAGTAATTCCAAAGAGTTCCTCAGTTGAAGAGATTCCTCAGTTTAAAGTAGGAAGGATTTAAGCTGAAGTATCGGAAACACTTACCGAGATGTCTGACATGCCACATGGGCTCAATGCTGGAGTGGCGCTTGTAGAACACTATAAGTAGCGGTGGTGTAGTGAAGCTGTCTGCTAGCATGTTGCTGTAAAGACCTTCCCTGATGGAGTGAGAGAACAGAATAATTCATCCAAGATGGAGAAAACAGCGAATCATTTAGTCAGGCAGTGAAATCAATGCATGTCATCACTGTCTGTGGGATATAAAACGTAACTGGGCCAGAATCATAACCATAACTAAATTTTCTAAGCAAAAATACATCCATAAATTCCCAGATAAATTCCCATTTTCTGGTGCTCGGATATTTCAGAGCCTTCAGTCTGACTCACTGATACTGCAGTGGAAGATGTTTGATAATCGAGCAAGACTTTAATTAAAACAGAATGAAGTCTTTCGCTCTAATAAGACGTTATAGCCGCTGTATAAGATTATAAGCAGATAAGCAGCTACCGGTTCTGACTCACTCACTTGACATTGCGCTCCATCCACATTTCCAGCTGCTGGGTGATGTTTTGGTGTTTCCACTCGGTTAAGTTCGCCACGATGACTCCGGGATTAAAAGAACACGTGTTTGCTCGCATTCCCAGTTTCCGAACAGCTTCCTTTTTGAAGTCCAGAAAACCAATATAACTGTTCTGTTTATAAAAAAAAAAATAAAAAAAAAAGTAGTTAAGAAGACACTCATCCCAGAGCCTCAGAGAGACTTCTTATAAAATCCACTGCATGGCACGTGATCTGTTTTTCCCTCCAGAACCATGTAACCCTTTTTTAAAATTAGCACACGTGTGGTTCAAGGAAAGTAAACAAAGACAGAAATGAATAGTCTTTGAGATGAGATGTGAGGAAAGCACACCACTGCCATTTTTAGCATTATATTTAACCTTGTCTATTAGGTTGCCTTGGCAACCAAAACACGGTCTTGGTTTTTACTTTTTGAGATTTATTATTTGTTCATCTTTTGTCAATTTTCTTAAGACTTTCACACAGCCTCAAGGTTTTTGATTTTTTTTTTATTATATTAATTTATTATTATTATAATACATTTTTAAATATAGTTAAATATGTAAAAATATTTAAAAAAAAAAAAAAACTATGTATTTTTTTTTTTTAGTTATTTAATCTTTTTTTTTTTTTTAATTAAGTTGTAAATTTCCTTAGACTTTCAGACAGCCTCAAGGCTTTTTTTTGGTTTTTGTTTTTTTATTCTAACTAGTATTTACCTGGTTTCCGGCTCCTCTAACGATGGCTTTAAAAGACGCAGAGTCGCAGTCTTCTGAAAAAGCGGCAGCATGACCAGGCTTCAGACTGGTGTCGAAAAGTTCCTGGATGTCTCCTGTAATTTAAAAAAAAAAAGGTTTGTTTGCCAAAATATAAGATGCTAATCACACAAATGAAGAGAAAGTGAATTTAAGTACCTTGTACAATAACGTCATCGTCCAGGTAGATTGCTTTCTCTGTGTCAGGTAAGAAGTTCGGCATGTAGAACCTGGCGAAAGTGAGCTTAGGGATAGAAGAAAAAAAACCTAACGTAGATCTAAGATTAAGAATTTTAATGAAGTGTATAGAGCATGTGAGAAAAGAGCTGTGTGTATGTACCGGTTTTTCCAAATCCAGTTGCTGAGGTTTAGAGGAAATCTTTCCCTCCAGGATTTTTGGCTCGAAGGTGATGATCTTGTGCTTGATGTCCGTTTTGCTCAACCAAGTCCTGACACATGATAAGTACACATTAGATACACGCTCACACACACAATCTGTAGCTCACAGTCATCAGCACACTGATCCGCTCACCGGAGATGTTCCACAGACTCGTTAAGAGTCACGATGCTAAAAACCACGTTGGCTTTGCTGTTTCGGCTGATGCTGTTCATGGCGGCCACGGTGGCGCCCAGTCTCTCCTCGGAGGCTGTGATCACCACCGGGATCTCCTCTCCGGTCCTGACTTTACGCTCCGCAAAGAATCCGCTCTCAAAGGGCAGGATTGCACCCGGGGCTGTGTCTAACAATAGAAATGACTTTTTAACAGCACGGTGAATGACATTGAATGGAATGAAACGACTCGGAGGCGTTACAATTTAGTACCTGAACCATCTTGCTTCAGGAAGTCGCTGAGATTCAGCAGATTTCGATGAACGATGATTAAAAAGGCGATCGAGAGCAAGACAAGGATCACCACATTCACTGAAATGACATAAATACACACAAAAAATCCTCCATCAAATTTACACATAGTGACACAACGTTTGTAATTTAACAAGAGCATCAACAGTGACTCGAAAGTTCATTAGAGACCCAAAGATGGTGCAGAAGTTTGTTTCTGGGTGTCAGAGACTCATACAGATCAGGATTCACACAGTTTTATGTTTCAAATTTGTCTATAAGTCTTTGGTCATGTGAATACACAGAATTTTGATCTGTTTCATTGACTTACAGCAAGTTATCTGAAACAGCAGTACTGTTTTAAGGTCATTTAGAAATTGTCCCTTTTTTTAAGCCATGCGTTCTGTTGTTTAGCAAGTCATATTATTCGACTCGGCTCACTGACGAGAGTCGACTCGTCTAGATTCCGACTCCAAAACGATTCAGTCACTAGAATTGACAGAATCCACAATCATCGGTGACTACCTCTCCTGAGCGTCATGTTGCTTTCTTTTCACCCTGCAGATTAAGCAGGACAGTGCATCACATCTACAGCTGTACTTCTGCCCTGAAAACGAAAGGAACAACATATTAAATGGAATCAATGAAATCAGAAACCTCAGCGATCCATTCAGACCAGTGTGAGGAGCACGACATTAAGAGAAGGTCAACTTTTATTCATTTCTCATGAAGGAAATCAATGTTTCAGCAGCATGATAGCGAGAATACGCTATATAGCCAAAGGTTCGTGCACACACGATGATTTTTTAAACAGATTTTATAAAAATTTATTTACTTCCTGTCTTCTCTTCTGTAAAGATTTTCTACTAGATGTTGGGGCGTCAATGTGGGGATTAAGAGCATCAGTGAGATCAAACACTGATGTTGGGATGCTGATGAGGCTCCAGTTCATCCCAATAGTGTTCAGTGGGGATGAGTCAGTGTTTAGTCAGGGCTCTGTGCTGGACATTCGAGCTCTTCCACTTTAACCTTCACACGCCATGGAGCTGTGCTTTATGCATGGGGGCATTGTCATGTGGAGCTCATTAGGCTGTACATGTGGGTTTGATGCTCAAGTATACATTGATTTTTGATCATTTAGTGCATCAGGGAATTAAAATACAGAAGCACTGGTGCTGTACACCAGAACATATTCCAAAACACAAACGAGTGAAGGCTACATAAAATAATCTACTGAAGGACAGTAACATAAGCAACAGGAAAGAAGAAAAGCAGTGTTGCAATAGTTATTGTCCGTCTCATCCAGATGCATCCAAAAAGGCTAGGTTTTTGCATTCATTTTAGCGCATGCACAGCTGCAGGCATAATCTGAAAAACATTGTTTTTTTGTTTTTTTTTTACATAAAACAAACGTGCAAGCATCGAGAAAACCTACACGCAGAATTAAGACACACTGCTCGCTGATTTTTACCTGTGTTTGGGGGCCTTCTTGGGGGTTTCACCCAAAACGCCAACTCAACATCAGCGATCGTGAGCCGATGCAGCACGCGACGCTTTCCTTCTGGAAAACACACAAATCCCGCACACAACTTCCGCAGATCATGACATCATCTCATGACACGCGAGCAGCGAATCAAATGACTTCCGTTGCATCCGTATGACATACAAATCCTCACCCGTTCACTAGTACATATGAGGTGTCCGTTTCATTGCCAGATTAAAAACGCTTTTGAGTTAATTTGTTTAATTTAGTAAAAAAAAAACAACAACGCCGCTTTTAATATTCTAAACATAGTGTACAGATTTATGATCTTTCTGACTTTTCAAAATAACCCTGTAATAAAGTTTATATCGATATATTGAGTTTGAACCCTCTTCAACACTTTCACTCGGGTCCTTCTCAAATCTACGTACGCCTTTTTTGTAACCGGAAATCCTGCCTTCGTTTTTCAATCTGTTTAATAGACTTCTTTCTTTTTCTATTTCAAAATGTTTTCCATGTTTGATTCTATCCCAACTCACATGGTAAGCATTACTTTGTTCATAAATATCTGTTACTTCTAGCTTATCCTGAGTGATCGTGTCATTATTATATAGCAGCCGTTAGCTAGCAACCGCTAGTAGCTTTGTGGAGAGACGCAGAATGCAGTGTACAGTTTTATTACCGTAAAATTATATCGTTATTTCTACACAGTGACAACAATTACAGCATGTTACCAATGCGATATAAAAACGCTTATTTAATATTACTCTTTCAAAGATCGATTGCTAACATAGTGTTGCCAGATCTTTCTTTTTTAAGCATGCCACGGAATGTGAATTCGGGTATTTTGTACTTAAATTAAAGCGATAAATCTCACAATTAATCTTGTTCACTATTACAAACATTATTGCAATTAGTTTGTAAATATTATGTATTGCAGCCTTTGAAGAATTTATACATTTAGTTCGGCTAATTAAATATGCATGGATTTGCGTATGTAATAAAATAAAACAAAACAAGCGCCATTCGAAGTTAATCAAATGGTAAAGGATTTAAAGCTCTTATAATTTTTGGGGGGTCGTTTAACGAAGAAACTACCATGCAAAGTGTCTTTGAAGCATTTTATTATTTTTATTTTGTAAAAATAAATATTGCTATTTTTTTGGGAGGGGGGCGTGGAATATTTTCGCTAATTTGCATATTCATTCATGCAAATGAAGCATAGCCAAATTAATTCTGCAGACATTTGAAGACGCAATAATATGAAACAAAAACATTATCATATTGCTATAGTATTAAAATATTTATTTTACTGCAAAGACTCTGTCAGGAGAAACCTTTAAAGAAATCTTACGTATTTATTTTGTACATATTTAGCTTATAAAGCTTTTTAGGAATCTGTGTCATGATGTGATTGTGCATGTGGGCGGAGCTTAAAGCTTTATTCAGCGTTGTTAAGCAAAAAACAAACAAACAGTGAAATAAAATTTTTTTTACTTGTTTTAATGATACCATTACTACATTTTAGAAAAGAATTAATATTATAGATCCAGTTCATCCAGGAATCTGACATTATTTGACGTTTGATGTGATATTTAAATGAATCCAGATGTTAGGAAGGGCTAAATATTCTTTTATTGTGGATTATTTAGGATTATAAAGGTCAGAAACTTGCAGAGCAGATTTTCCAAGGCGTCATCCTGGTCTCAGCTGTAAGTAGCGATCCTTTTTTCTGCTTATTATATATACACACATAATATACACCGATCAGGCAAAACATTATGACCAATTATGCCTAATATTATGTTGGTCCCTTTTGCTGCCAAAACAGCCCTGACCCGTCATGCACTATGTACTGTGGCACCTTTCTATCAGAACCAGCATTAACTTCTTCAGAAATTTGAGCAACAGTAGCTCGTCTGTTGGATCGGATCACACGGGCCAGCCTTTGCTCCCCACGTACATCAGTGAGCCTTGGTCGCCCATGACCCTGTGTCCGGTTCACTACTGTTCCTTCCTTGGACCACTTATGATAGATACTGACCAATGCAGACCGGGAACACCCCACAAGAGCTGCAGTTTTGGAGATGCTCTGATCCGGTGGTCTAGCCATCACAATTTGTGCCTTCGTCAAAGTTGCTCAAATCCTTACGCTTGCCCATTTTTCCTGCTTCTAACACATCAACGTTGAGGACAAAATGTTCACTTGCTGCCTAATATATCCCACCCACTAACAGGTGCCATGATGAGGAGATCATCAGTCTTATTCACTTCACCTTTCACTGCTCAGAATGTTATGGCTGATTGGTGTATCATAAATATAAAAGACTTTGGTGTCTCAGCAACAATTTGTCTCTTAAATGCTTTGTCCATTTTTCCAGGTCATCGGGTTCATTTACGGTCTTATTATCGAGCAGTTTGGTTGGACTGTTTATATAATGTTAGCCGGATTTGCCGTCTCCTGTTTGGTAAGCAGCTTTGTGTCAACATTTAATGTGTAGATCAAGTATAACTGTTTATATTAATGGTTAGAGTTATGGCAAAAAAAAAACCCAAAACATTTTACCAATAAAAATACCGTCTCGGCATTTGGGAGGAAAAAAAAGAAGTATATTTTCTTGTTTATATTCCTGGGGGTAATGACTTGTGTCATGTGCTTGACAAATCCATCCCTTTTTCTTTGTTGAATCATGATGACATTTAGATGTGGTTTGTTTCTTGTGTCCAGTTTTTATTCATTCTTGTTTCTCTCTCTCACACACACACCCTTTATTCCTTGTTTGTGTCGCAGCTCACACTGCCTCCGTGGCCCATGTATAGACGAAACCCTCTCACGTGGCAGCCGATCGTCCCGGAGACGCCCGAGATCCGTGAAAAACCTCAGGAGAACTTAAAGAAGAAAAAACACAAGTAGAACCTCCGTCTGCCGTTTCGGCTGCGGGGCGACGCGTCTGTGCGGTGGACTTGCGGAAAGAGCAAACGACGGACGGCTTCGGCGACACATCCGTTTGTTTTCGTGTAAAATTCCACACGTGCTTAATAAAGAGGATTATTTGTAT
This sequence comes from Hemibagrus guttatus, assembly GCA_033459395.1. Lineage (NCBI taxonomy): Eukaryota > Metazoa > Chordata > Actinopteri > Siluriformes > Bagridae > Hemibagrus > Hemibagrus guttatus. The sequence goes on along the minus strand of JAUCMX010000023.1, from coordinate 16,285,287 downwards.
TATAGTGAAAAAGTGTTTATTATAAATCATCCTACTTTTAGAAACATAATATATCGTGCAGACAATTTCAACGTTCAAATATAGAACTGATTAGAAGTGTGAAATCATACAACAGAAATGAAATGCCTGGTCAGTTGCATAAATACAGATGATACAGTACATTGCATCGGGTCATATTTACATCATCGGCAGAGACATGATCAGTGTTCGCTCGTCTGTGTGGATTTATCAGCATTTAAACGCAACGTCCTCGAAGAATTTTAGTTGTCGCACCATGACGGCGTAGGTTTTGTATTTGTCTTCCCCCATCTGCTGCCGGAGCAAAACCTGAGAGAGAGAAAACACAAATCAAACAAACATTTACTTCTCTGAGTGTTTTAGAAATTAAGCCCCAATACTGAACGATACCTGCAGGAAGGAAATGAGAAATAGTTATTAATAATTTTATTAATCCATGTGAAGCCCCAATAAAAGTGTAACACAAAATATCTGAATGTTTATTAGAATTTAGGAATTGAATAATCCTTAAATCCTCCTGAGATTCTTAAGGACATTGTGTCCTAAGATATAAAAAAAAAAAAAAAAATGTAAATGTTAGTTCAGACTATAAACTGATGCTTTGCTTTTTTTAAAATTTTATTTTATATAATAAAAAAAATTCCTTATGCACATAATTAGAACATTCTGCACTACTGCTGCAGATATCACCTCCGAAGGTTTGAGACCATGTTGAAAATATTTTAAGATTCCTTCATTGTCTGTACCGCTTATCCGATCTATTCTCGGGTCACGGGGAGCCTGTGCCTATCTCAGGCATCAAGGCAGGATACACCCTGGACGGAGTGCCAACCCATCACAGGGCACACACACACTCTCATTCACTCATAATCACACACTACGAACAATTTAGAGATGCCAATCAACCTACAATGCATGTCTTTGGACCGGGGGAGGAAACCGGAGCACCCGGAGGAAACCCCCGAAGCACGGGGAGAACATGCAAAGTCCACACACACATGGCGGAGGCGGGAATCGAACCCCCAACCCTGGAGGTGTGAGGCAAACGTGCTAGCCACCAAGCCCCCCCCCCCCAATATTTTAAGATATCTAATATATTTTTGAATAATTAATATATTAATATTTAATATCTATAGTAAACAAAAGAGAGTACTTGATTTTTTTCGGTTGCTATTTAATAGAATTTAATGTGTGATATTAAGCACGTTGACCGCTTTGTACAAAAGTTCAGACTTTCCTCATGCCTGAAGACGCTCTGACGGATTTCAGCTAAAACGGATCAAGAACCGTGGACTCTATGCTCGAGTGCACACTGTGATTAAAGCAAAAATAAAAGTGGGGGATATCATATACTAAAACTCTGAAATTCATGTCAATATTTAAAAAAACAAAAACATTTGACTTCATTTGTCGTCAATTATATAAATTGCAATGAAAATATAAATTGAAATGGAAAAAACAAAAATCCCAAACAGAAGTATTTTAAGTAGTGAGCTCAGAACTTTGGACTCTACTAATTGTGAGATTTTTTTTGTTAAAACTGATTGAAGGAAAAAAAAAAACAAAAACATGGTTATTGAGTGAGTTAATGGTTTTCTTTCGTGCTCGGTTGTATCAGGTGTGTGTGAGTAATTTGAGCACTATGTTTCATGTGATCTGTCTCTTTTTAACCCTTGGGAATGTTTTTTTTTTTTAACAGGTGTGTGAACACTATTTGGTTCATTCCACATTTCGGTTCATGCCAATGAAAGAAAACACAGACTAGGTTTAAACAACACATAGAAATCAACCAAGTTTCGTTGTTCGGGTCAAAAATCTTCCATCCTGTAGCTTAAAATTGGATACAAGAAAATCTTTTCACACATGTCACAGCGTCTGACTTGCCTCTCGCTTGTCCTCGTCCTCCTCCTGCATGATGTCCAGGACTTTGTCCAGCAGTTTCACTCCGAGTCCTTTAACCACGTCTGTGCGCAAGTGCTCCACGGCTCTCCTGATCTTAGCCGGCCCTGAAGAGTCATCTGAGGATAGAGGGATTTGATCCATGAGATACACTCTGTATACAGAGTGGAGATTTCATCTTCCTGAAGATTGTACATCAGCAAAACTTAATGATAGAGGTGTAAAATTTGAGGATACTTTTAAAGCTTGAGCCAAAAAACTTTGCAAAAAGTGTTTCGTTGATTAGTTAAAAAGGAAAACCAAACCTGAGCGAAAGTCACTGAGATGAAGGTCACGCTCTTCCTCTCTGCTTTTCCCATGAAGCATCAGCGTGTCTCGGTACTTCCTGTTCAGTTTGAACTCAGGCAGCATGGTAGATTTGCACCGTGAGCTTTCCTGCTCACTTGTGACGTCTCTGGCGTCCATTCGTAATGTCTGCGTCATCATCTGGACCAGGTCCTGCATCTCGTTGGTTTCACTTTTGCTGGAAGCAGATTTAGAGACAACAGATTTAGAGCTTGAGTGATTCAACTGATATATCTTTATAATAAATAAAGTTAGAGACTCTCCTCTCACCCCTCTCTGTAGTCTCCCTCGGAGCGCTCGGTGGAGCTGGTCGATGAGCTGCACTCCTCCTCATCCGAGTGACGCCATGATGATTTTCTCTCCTGGTTCAGGACAGAGATTATTAAAGGATTCTGGAGCAGACTTCACTATTTATCCAATATCTTTTTTATGGATTTCTAGAAATTTCCATTGTCTTAACTGTAAATAGCAGCTATATGTAATTACAACGGAGCCAAAAAACAAAAAAAGCAAGACGTTTGTATTATGGGATTTCAAGAAACAATTTTACAATCAAACTTTAAAAAAGTTGAAAGAATAAAAAGTGAAATTCGCAAAAACAGGAAGTCAGCATTGTTTAAACATCCTACCTTTTGTGTTACAGCAGCTACGCTGGCAGGTCTCGGGCAGTCAGGCTGGTCCGTGTGCTTGACATTTAGCGAGGCAACGTCACACGATGGCCTTCTGACAGCTGGAGCTGCTTTAAATGAGACAAGAAACTTTAACAAGAGACCGTCCTGTGCAAAATAAACCCGGACCGTTATTCCCTTTTATCTGCACTCCTACATTGTACACCTGCTGTCTTTCATCGTGAAGCACCTCAGAAAGCGTTCTCTAAATTCATGAGTTTATATCGTTGAAAGAAAACCTTTCATCTCCGTTTTAACAGGAGGATACGACAGAGATGTTAGAGTAAGTGAGGAAAAAGGCACCTCAGTGCATGCTGTTAGAGGAAAATAATCCAAAATGGGACTTTTTTGAGATTATTTTCCATGTCCCGGAGTGTATAATTCCTATTATAACCTAGCAGATTGTCAACACTAACTATTTTTATTTATTCCCTATGAACTATTTTTCTGTTTACACGTGAGTCCCTGTTTTAGCTGCTACTTTACAGCTGATACCATATTAGAACAAGGAAGTTAATACAAAATCCGTGATTTGCCTTATAACTACTGTCCGAGCTGCTGTTATAGAAAACTCATGAACATTTTGTGACCAATCAGAATTGAGAATTTAGCAGTTCTGTGCTTTCAGCTAAAGTCATGAGACTGGTAAAAGACTGTGTGCATAGACGCAGTTATTTTAATTCAGTTTACGAATTGCTCCAACGTGTTTATATACCTGATTCACCCTGGTTTTCTCGTGACTGCCTCAGCCGCCTCCTCTCTCGGGCTGATAGAAGCCGATTCTGCAATTGAAACAGAGCAGACCGAACCAAGAAGCTCAGAAAAAGTCCAATTCCTATTCTCTTAAAGCTCCTTAATCTGTCTGATTGGTCACGCTTTCTCCTTTTTCATCCTGAAGTGAGTCCTACCTGTGGTGCAGGCTCGTTTTGGTGATCAGACTGGGAGTGTGTAGCGTGTTTAACCAGCTCAGCCTCACTTCCTTCGATTCTTTTTATGCCTACGGATGGGGTATTTTCCGGACGTGTAGGCAGAGGCCTGGAATTGGCTGCTTTAATCTAAAGAAGTGGAGAAAATAAGTTAAAAAAGAATCAGGAGCCATGAAAATGGAAACGACTGTGGCATCACTTACTTTGCTCTCATTGTGGGCCACTTCTCTCTTTCTCTGTCTGCGCTGACGGGACACGGATGGCTCAGAGGAAGAGGAAGGAGGATGAAGAGGAGGCTTGGTGTTTTCTGTAAGAGCCGCAGGAGGCTCTGGGTTGTGAGGCTCCTGTAACACAATCGGAATTTGCCACATGAATTAAAAGTGTATACAGACTGTACTAGAAGATAATCAACATGCAGGCATAAATGCACAGGTTTGAACTTAAAACCTGAAGCACCACGCGTTCACGACTTACGGTGTAATAAATGATGTAGTGGAATACAGTGGAAGTGATAAGAAGCAAGGAATTAACCTCGATATACATACTTCAGCTCTTCTAGATAATCATTATTATCAATAGAGAAAGAATTACAGCTAGAATTCTGATGAAATGATGATCATCACAATTAATAAGTCACTTGGATCAAACCTAAGTGTTTACACCGCCACTGAAATCCACGTTGAACAAAAATCGAATCCTTCATATTCAGTACTAATAAATCGACAAGAAAAAGACCGTTATTTCATGACTCAATTCTCAATTCTGATTGGTCTGAATGTGCTGCTTATAGCGCTTAAAGGATATCATTTTTAAGTGGGATGTAAGTAACATTCAGTTTTTAGAAAATTAGACATAATTTCTTTTTACCAGCACCTCCACTGGAATAAAGGGCTCAAGCAGCTTATCAGTGGATTCCAAACTAGTCTGAAACATAGTGAAGAAAAAAGAGACTGTTAATGTTTTATTTTATATGTTTGGCTTTCATTTCTTTAGAGCATATAACATACCCCTCTGTGTCCTGATTGATGCTCTGCCGCTGTTTTTTGCTCATCTCTGACCTCCGTAGTGTACAGCTTGTCGGTTTTTACGTCCTCCATCTCTGCCTGCTGCAGCAGCTTTATGGTGTCCTCCTCCACAGACATGTTAACGTTCGGAGCTCGACCGTCTTTCACAGGTTCACTTCTTTCCGTGGGTTTTGGAGGTACCGTTCTGCTCGAACTCTGTGAAACTGTGGACCGTTCTGCCTTTCCGATAAGGACACCCGCTACTTGTTTTCTGTGATGTGGCTGAGGAACATCAGTGTCCTCTTTTTTCTTCTCCTCTCTCTCTGTCTGTTTGGCCGCGGAAGTTCGAGGAGGTTTCACTTTCCGGAGCTTGTCTCTCTGTTCCTGAGGTTGGATGTCGATGTCAATGTTGCTGATGGTTGCTATATTCTGGCCTGTCGAGTTCAGAGCATCCTGGCTCGGGGATTTTGGGGAGAGGGGTGGGTTTGGGAGAATATTGTCCTTTATGCCGTTGTGATGTTTAGATTGAGAGGAATGGTGTTCCTCTGACTGGAAAATAAAATTGCATATTAATACTTACTGGTTTTTTTGATGAATTTGGTTTTAATAAGACATTATTAGTGCTTCAGCATATTATCTATTGCCCCCATACCTCTGAATTCTCGATTCTGATTGGTCAGAAGGTGTTGATTATTATTCTATAATAGCTGACAGTAGTGATAACATGAGCAGCTGATTCTATAGTCGTTTACCAAAGAAAATATATGCTATCATTCTTACAGTAAAGATTTCTATAAAGGAAGGAGGAAGGAGTCTCCAGTGTCAGTGTTTTGTAACAGTCTTTAGAACGTAAAACTATTCCACCAAAGGAACGTCTTTAGGACACATGACAATATGGGTTTTTTTGGGAGATATTTAGACATATTTTTCTTTTACCAACTTGAACAAAACACACAGGATCTGCTATTATAGGAAAATAATCAACTCAGTAACTCCCTTTCACTTTGGTTCACATCACACCACCACGTTATTGAATATTTTCCTAGAACAACCTGAGAGTTTTATTTCTCACTTCACTTTTATTAAAAAAAAACGTACAAGTCACTGCTATTTGACTGAAACCTTTGACTATTACACAGGCCTAAGCTATCATTTCTAATAGCTAGCTTTAATTTGTAGCTAAACCAATAACTGAATCCCAAATACAAATCTCTGGAGTGCATTTTACCTTTTTTCCTCTGCATTCCAGCTCCGAGTTAACACACTGTGGCTCTTGTTTTTGAAGGACAGGCACCGCGGGTGTGTCTCTGCTCAGCCTGCTGTTCGTTTTCTTTCGAGATCTGGCAGTTTTCCTGTTAAACAGCTATTTTTAAGAAATGGACAAACTCGATAAAGATTTCTAAAGCTAATTAACGTAACAAACATATTTACTCTTTGGTGGCTTCTAAAAAGACAGCGATCTGCTGCTTGATGTAGGGCTGCCGCAGAATGTGTTTGACATCAGGTCTGTCGTCTGGCCTCTTACACAGCATTCGCTTGATCAGCTCTCCTAGCTGAGGATCGTATTTACTTGGCATCTGAGGCAACTGGGAAGAAGAACAAGAAGCAGAGATGTACCGAGGTACTTTAAAGCATACTTATTAGTACCAGGAATAATTATCGCCTCTGAACTTTACATGGAGAATACAGCCACAGGGTTATACATCGCCTAAGTTGTTTGTTGTTACATTTGCATTCTCAATCCTGATTTTTGATCTGATTGATTAAATGTTTGTTCGTTTTCGGGGTTTTTTAAATGAGTAGTTACGGAAGGAGTTCCCAGTGTCAGCACTGGAACTTTAGGTTTTCGGACACAACATAACAGTATTGTTACAAGAGAAATATTTTCCTCTATGCTTCATGAGAGAGAAAAAAAGTGAGGCAGGTGAGGTCACGATCGTTTATAGCCGCTATGATGTAAGTAACAGAAACTTACTTTGCAGAAGTTCCACAAAAAATTAATATGTAATTAGAAATGCATTAAAAATATTATTTGCCATTCTTTAATATAATAAAAAAACATTCTGATCATCATACCATAATTTGTCATGTTTTATTTCATGTGTTTTTTTTTTGAGATTTTTAAAAACTTTCTTTCATTATTTTCATTACTCCTTCATTTAGAGTTATAATAAACTCTCTATATATTTATAATAAAAAAAAGTGCAGCCCTGGAAACATCTCATCAGAAACACAAATTATTATAGAATTTTACAGAAGTTACCTTTCCTTCTACGATACGATACACCAGCGAGTTCATGTCTTTTGCATTGAAGGCGTGTTTCAGAGTTGCCATCTCGTACACGCAGCAGCCCAGAGCCCAAACATCCGACTGCACAAAGAGATCGCGCTTTACGTTTAATCAAAAAGGAAATGCCTTTCTGTTTCTGATAAATTAGCATTTGAATAACTTGTTTAGGTTTTCTACATTGCTGGTTAAAAAATAGAAGCTATTTTTCATTGCACAGTATGTGTTAATCATCATATACTCTTCAGTAGTGTCAAATTCTAACCACATCTCTGCTCTCAGGTGGATATTTTTAGTTGATCTATCTATCCTGGCAATAAACCACTGCTACACCACATATTATACCTGCTTCTTATCAGTGGTCCATTTCTGTTGATTGACAGGACAAAAGGAGGAATAAATTGTCTACAGTCTGTAACATGTATGGGAGGTTTAAGTGATAAACAGGTCATTCATTGTATGTATTATATGTGATACCTTGTAGTTGTACGGCTTGTTGGAGAAAAGCTCAGGGCTCATGTAATATGGCGTTCCGATCAAGGTGCTGGCCATGTCGTTCTGATTCTCCAGAACGCGCGCGATGCCCAGATCACCCACTTTGATGATGTTGGTCTTGGTCAGGAAGATGTTCTGCGTTTTCAAATCTCGGTGCAGGATGTGTTTCTCGTGTAAATACTAATAAGACCAAGTAAAGAAACATAAGAAAATAAGGTGATACCTGTTAATAACTGAGTGGATCTGACTGTATAATGCATGATGGAGTATTCTCAAGTCTGATTAGTCGGAAGTTGTTTGAACATGTTATCATTTCTACAGGTACAACTAACACAGAGACTTGGTTTTTGGACACTCCATCTCAGAGGATTTAATAAACAATCATTCAGTGGTAAAGCCGTGACTTCAGGTTTTCCAAGACAGAGATTTTTAATGTGTTTTTAAACAGCATAAAATGATAAGCAATGCTCGATTACCTGCAGTGCCATGGCGATCTGGACAAACCACTCCACCACCTGTCTCTCAGGCAGCAGTTCACCCTTCTGCTGCTTCAGCCTATGATACAAGTCTCCCCCCTCACAAAAACCCATAACTATGTAAATCTGATAGTCTTCTCCTTCCCATGATTCCCGGTAGGTGACGATGTTGGGATGTTTGAGCTGTGAGAGAAGCTGCGCTTCCTGTTCAGCCGCCCGGCGTTCTCGCTTCGACGATGTTCTTAGGTTCAGCTTCTTGATGACGTACTGCGTGAGGAAGAAAGAAAAACAAAACATCACATAAGATGACCACTATAAGAAACATAACATGATACTTAGTACTGATACTCAGTCAGGAGCTGCAAATATCAGTGAAACACACACACAAAGTAAGACAGAAATACATGCAGGATAGGCTAAAGACATCTGGCTGGAATCTTGTGGTGCATATACAATACACTGATCAAGCATAACATTATGACCACCTGCCTAATATTGTGTTGGTCCCCCTTTTGATGCCAGAACAGCCCTGACCCGTCAATGCATGGACTCCACTAGATCCCTGAAGGTGTGCTGTGGTATCTGGCACCAAGATGTTAGCAGCAGATCCTTAAAGTCCTGTAAGTTGCAAGGTGGGGCCTTCATACTTACAGGACTTAAAGGACACTTTTGATAGAAACTGACCACTGCAGACCGGTCACACCCCACAAGAGTTTTGGAGATGCTCTGATCCAGTGGTCTAGCCATCACAATTTGGCCCTTGTCAAACTCGCTCAAATCCTAACGCTTGTCCATTTTTCCTGCTTCTAACACATCGACTTTGAGGACAAAATGTTCACTTGCTGCCTAATATATCCCACCCACTAACAGGTGCCATGATGAGGAGATCATCAGTGTTATTCACTTCACCTCTCACTGCTCATAATGTTATGCCTGATCGGTATAGGTGCATGACAAGATCTTCATATATAATAATTAAAACAAGTTCATTACTGAAAAAGCAAAGTAAAAAAAGATGTAGCCAAACTTTCGGATCATATTAACCGAGATGTACCTAACCAGAACTGAGCACTGCTGTACTGTGAATCATTATCGAATCAGATTTCCATTCAGATCAGATCCAGTGATCAGCTGATTTTATGTCATTAAAGTGTATAGAGCTGAGTCAAAACAGATCCTGAACGTGCTGAAGTTTCAACAGAAGCAAACAAACCTTGTGTCATCCTGAAAAGCAAAGGAAATTTAGATTATATCGAAATGATACCTACTTTTTCTTTTATATATATATATATATAACTGCATTAAGCAAATTATAAACTTGAGCTGGAGCTTGTCAGTATGTTTACTACATGTTAGACTTCCATCTGAGCTACACCAAGCAAGTGAAACAGCCATGACAACACAAAGCATTTCTACCACACACACACACACACACACACACCACAGAGATGATTAGACTCGAGTTGTCCGATCTCGTCTTACCTGTTTGCGGTCTGATTTGTGTTGCACCAGATTCACCTCGCCGTAACTCCCCTTCCCCACCACTCGGATAAAAACATAGCTCTCCATAATTCTCTGTAAATCCTCTAATCCTAGTGGTTACATAGCGAATCGATCGACTAATCGATCAACTAAGTTGACGTTTCACTTGATGCACGATCGAGTATTATTGTTGATAGTTCAAACTTTGATTTTTTTTTTTTTTTTTTTTTCAGCGATGCTACAGGAAATTGTCAAGCCAGGCTTCTTCGTCACCAAGCAACGTAACCACGTGGTGTTAGAGCTAGAGGATCAATCCGTCGGTGAGATTTTTTCGCAGCGCCCTCTTGAGGCCAGGAGCATGTTTACATAACACATTATTCATTCATTCATTCATTCATTTATCCGATCAGCTTATCCGATCTATTCTCGGGCGTCATCGGGCATCAAGGCAGGATACACCCTGGACGGAGTGCCAACCCATCACAGGGCACACACACGCTCTCATTCACTCACGCAATCACACACTACGGACAATTCAGAGATGCCAATCAACCTACAATGCATGTCTTTGGACCGGGGGAGGAAACCGGAGTACCCGGAGGAAACCCCCGAGGCACGGGGAGAACATGCAAACTCCACACACACATGGCGGAGGCGGGAATCGAACACCCAACCCTGGAGGTGTGAGGCAAACGTGCTAGTCACCATGCCACCGTGCCCCTCTAACACATTATTCCATGCACTTAAATACATACACTATATTGCAAACGTTTTGAGTGTATTGATAAAAGTTTTACGCACACATGATCTTTAATGACATCCCATTCTTAATCCGTAGGGTTTAATATGGAGTTGGCCCACCCTTTGCAGCTATAACAGCTTCAACTCTTCTGGGAAGGCTTTCTACAAGGTTTAGGAGTGTGTTTATGGGAATTTTTGACCATTCCACTAGAAGCACATTTATGAGGTCAGGCACTGACGTTGGACGAGAAGGCCTGGCTCACAGTCTCCGCTCTAATTCATCCCAAAGGTGTTCTATGGGGTTGAGGTCAGGACTCTGTGCAGGCCAGTCAAGTTCCTCCACACCAAACTCTCTCATCCATGTCTTTATGGAAAGTGCTTTGTGCACTGGTGTGCAGTCATGTTGGAACAGGAAGGGGCCATCCCCAAACTGTTGGAATTGAAATTGCAGCATGAAACTGCATGAACAGCATGAAATTGTCCAAAATGTCTTGGTGTGTTGAAGCATTAAGAGTTCCTTTCACCGGAACTAAGGGGCCGAGCCCAACCCCTGAAAAACAACACCTGATTTCTGTGATTTGGAGGGATATCCCAAAACCTTTGGCAATATAGTGTATGTCTAAATGTTTCTGGATACCTGACTATCACACCCATATATTCTTTTTGTGCATCTCCTACCATTCCCCTTTGGTGTATTATAACCTCCACTCTTCTGGGAAGGCTTTACACTAGAGGAGGAGTGTGGCTGTGAGGATTTGTGTTCCAGAAGATGTCCAGTCAGCATTTCAGTTAATCCTGAAGATGCTTAGTGACCTGTTCATTCGAGTTCTTCCACTGTAACCTTTAGCAACCCATGTCTTCATTTAGCTTGCTTTGTGCACCATGCAGTGTCATACTAAACCAAGTTTGAGCCTCTTAGTTCCATTAAAGGGAAAATGTAATGTTACAGCATATAAAAACATCCGAGACAATTGTTTGCTTCAAACTTTGTGGCAGAAGTTTGGGGAAGAACTACATACGTGTGTGATTTAGTTTAAAGGTGTTAAAGCTCATTTTCACCACCAGATGGCGCAATTGCTAAATAAATAAACGGTACATTTTACACCAGCGATATAAATAGCGTTCATAAAAAAGTCAGATAGCAGTAAATGACTCCACGTTTATTTGTTTGAGGTGAGATATGATAACAATAAAGCCAGTAACCTAGATAAGATGACCAGAATAAACAAGATGAACGTAACAAAGTCAACTACTGTGATCCAAAACCTGTTTTAAATGATTATTTTTCTATCACAGTTAACGTCAGCTGATGTCAAATATATAGCACAGAATACTTCTTAAGAAGGAAATATGCAGTATTTTAAACATCTTTTAAAAAAAAAAAGGTTTTGAAAGTTTCTTGTGTTAATAAATATATAATATATAAAGCAAAGCTATAAAAAAATACTTAAATATTTACAGTTACTTTTATTTTACCGATACACCATTTACATTATTATTATTATTATTATTATTATTATTATTATTATTATTATTATTATTATTATTATTATTATTATTATTAAAGCGAGGGATGGCATTCAAAGCTATTTAAAAACTCTAGTTACAATAAATATTCTAGCTTTGGAATAATAAAATAAAGGGACTGCTTTATTATTATTATTATTATTATTATTATTATTATTACTATTATTACTATTATTATTATTATTATTATTATTATTATTATTATTATTATTATTATTATTATTATTTTTTTAACTATTACTACTACTACTACTACTACTACTACTAATACTACTAATACTACTAATAATAATAATTATTATTATTATTGCAATTTTATTATTTGAATTAATTAATTGTATATTTTATCATTTTCAGTTGAAACAAAAATGAAAGCAAAAAAAAAAAAAAATTCTCGAATAATTTGTAATTAAAGTAATTTGGAAGACCAGGCAAGGCTTATTAGCGCCAAGAGACATGTTTTTAAAAGGCTGTGCATTTCAGCCAATCACAATCGCTCCTTGATTTACCTGAGGATCTTTTTGTGATTGGTTAACAGTTAATAAGCCACGCCCCACAGGCGTTCCTCCACTCCCCCTTTTTTTTTATCGAACGCTGTGACGTCAGCGGTGCGCTGCTTTTGGAGGGCTTGCGAGAGGAAACGGAGCTGCACTGCACACATAGCGGGCCGGGCGTCACTTCAACTCAACTCATCTCCGCCGTTCAGGTAGGAAGCAACTCTGCCCGGTACACACACACACACACACACACACACACTAGTCAAATCAAACGCAAATATGGAAGACAATCTTGGTCTGGTTACTTTGGATTGATTAACTGCGAGTTATTTGCATGCAGGTCCGCGCCGTGCATGAATTAGACTTTTGCGGAAGACGTTTCTGTCGTTTTATTAACTTGTAAGCTATTTCTAAAGTCAAATCATATTTGCTATGCTTTATAGAAACGATCATGCATTATAACGCGCGCTTAGAGCCGGTGCGCGCGTTTATCTCTCCATTTGTGCGCTCATATGAACTGCATAGAGATTCAGATGAGTACCAGGGATTAAGGATGTAGGCTGATCCTATTCCAAACTGCCATTCAAGCAAAGAAGCACAGCTACAACGCAATCAAGAAGAAAAATTGATGAATGTACTAAAGGAAGCCTTTAATCATAACATAGTCCACTCGGTTGGGTAAACAAAAGCCATGAGTTAAATCGACCGACATAATGCCACATGTTAACTTTGACAGCAGGAAAACTCGTGGAACCTTCTGAAAAGGAAATTGGAAGCATTCAGGATTTTCCTTAAAGTTTCCAGCTCCATAAAAGGTCTTATAAATGCAAGCCTGTGCTTCTAGAAGGAAGAATGGTAAATATTTGGGTTCATGATTCAAGATTTGTGGAAGAGATGATGTCCATTTTTCTGTCTGTTTGTCTCTTGTCTCTCTCCACAGACATTTTTTTCCTGTATTGTTGTATCTAGTTCTTTTAAAGACACCATCCAGTTTAAGTTCTGCATTTTATCTTCAGCTGTCACTCACAGGTCTGTCACAAATGCTTGAGACTGGTCCCACATGAACTGTTATCAGTTGCTGTATAGCCTGGTCTGGCATGCATAACATTCGAGTCATGTGGCAACAGCATGTATGAGGAAGCATTAAAAAGACATGTCTCATCGTTGATTTCAGCAACGCAATCAAGGAAGTGCATTAAGCTTTTTTTTTTCTTTTTTTTTGCCCAGTAGTGTAATTGACATAACAGAAGCTGGATTTCCTTTACTGCCTAGTTGTTATAAACCATCTCTCATCCAGGCATACTTACAATCTTGCTTTTATGCAAAGTGTGTTGCAAATTTCACATGAGGGGGAAGAGATTATCAGATACAAAAGACATAAAAGTTGGACTGATGTGGCAGTCATTTGACTGTACTTTGGGTTATCTCCATGTCATTAGCGCCACAAAAGTGTCTTTTTTTTCGTGCACTTCGGACCTGGAAGGGGAAGTTGGGGAAAATGCTGAGGGGGAAACGTACACACACACACCCACCCACACACACACATATATGTACATCACTTTCCCATGTTGTGTGTGTATATAATTTGGAGGAAATGATGCACTGCTAATGATTGTGTGGTGTGTTTGGGTGCTATGTGAAACATGGACAGAATAACAAACTCAATTTACATAACCCATGGGAAATGTCAGCATATTTCACACAGGTGGTGAGGTAAAAGGTTTTCTGGATGTACAGGGAGAAGCTGGACAGTTATTATTACTGCTGGGTCGTGTAGGGTATTTGTTATCCTCAGTATTTGAATAGTTTTTTTTCAACACGCTAAAGCCTTATCCGCATTTTTATTTTTTGGAGACAATATTAATAAAGACACTTCACTGATTTAAAAAAAAAAAAAAAAAAATACAGGGGCTAAAATGACTTTTTTTGTTGTTGTTGTTGCTCTCAGGTCACAGTACCAGTGGTGTCAACATCTACATATAATGTGGTCTCTTGATACAGCGATTTCTACTTGCTTAGATAAAACAGATTAAGTGTGAAAAAAAATCACAGAAGGAGAAAGGGCTAGGGACATTGTGATAAAGAATGATGATGATTGCGTTGTCTGGTAGCAGTATCTTTCACTTCACGATAACTTTATCTAAGTGGACGCTGACATGGGAATGATTTATGAGTCAGTAGAAATCCTTGGTCCTTTTGGTCAGTAAAATGATAGAGTAGCTGCTTATTCTTAAGTTATTGTCATGGCACACTTCTTAATGTTGCTTGACCCATGGCTGGGGTGGGGTGGGGTGGGGGGTGGGGTGGGTTTGTGATGGCATGGGTTTGGGAATAAATACCCTCTCAAGGTTTTGTGGTCAATTTTTTAACGCCTGTTAGGATTTTCTTGTTGGCACCACTGCATGTTGGCATCTCTGCGTAATGACTTGGGTGTAATCACAGGAATATATTATAACTATAAGATGGACCAAACTTGGACTTCAGTAGCATTCCACCTTTGGTTAAAAAAAAATAATAATAAGAGTGCCATCAAGAGTGATTTATCCACCCAGGTTTGAGGTGTGATTTTTGTGTCTCTTGTGTCTTTCGAGCAGCCATGGGACACCAGTGAGTATTTTCTCTTTCTGATGAGCCCCAACTATTCTGAATGCTGCATGTTGTGTACGACTTTCCCCATTTGTCCAAATTATAGGGTGGTTAACTGCTGCTCAATTCCGCTCAATCTCTCCGTCTATATCCTCGGTTCACACTGATCGGTGAACATTTGAACCCTTATGACCTTTCACCCTGCATGCATACACTTTTTTGTTTCTTAAATAAACCTGATGTGAGCCATGCCAAAGCATTTTGACCTGTCTACATGTTTTTGAGTGTCTCAGAAATGAATGTCTATGTGCCTGTTAAAGGATCTGGTTGATGCATCAATCTCAGTTTAGCTCGAAAACATCAAAAGGAACGTTTATAATTTTGGAAAGAAATGACTCGGATGACAGCGTATAACTTTGGCATCATCTTGCATGTTTAGGTGTGATCTAAATTTCATGTGTTACATTCTTCGCTGTCTTTGGCTGTTAAAATCAGCGTCTTTGGCTTGCTAACATTCCAGAAAGAAGAAAGTTTCAAGGAAGTTTATTTTCTCTAATCAGTTTTGGTGAGTTTGTGAGTTGTTTGTGGTGTAAAAAAAAAAAAAAAAAAAAATCATTTCATGATTCTATGAAATGAACTTCCAACTTCTCTGGAATACAAAGCATGGCATTTTTGCTTTCCCCCCCTATTTTCTTTACTATCTGTATATCAATATATATTATCAGTGAAATGATAACAATAATCAAGTGAACCCAATTCCTTAAACTTTTAGTGGAACACTGCACTAATAGAAAAAGCAATTATGATGAACTAATCTTAGTCGTTATTGAAGTCACACATAAAGAATCAACCTTTTATTGAGTCTTTTATATTGCCTCAGTAATGACAGATGGATTATAAACCTCTGAGATCAGGCCTCACACATTAATGTGCACCGCATACCAGTTTAGCTAGATGAGTTACATGCTTTTAGACAAGTTGTCAGGATTGTGTGATAGATTTTACCCTGCAGACTAAACATTCTTCGCTATCATTCACTATGTCTTGCCTTTAACTAAGTAAAGTATAAAGTCTAGAAAGACAATACTCAATAAATTATGCCTTTATGTTGCACCACTGTGCTCTTTTAGGGAAGTGAAACTTCACATCATGCGGTCACCCGAGACTCCGAAGCAGTGAGGCTTACTTGTGAACTTCAGCCCCTTCAGTCTGTTACTTCCTGGCTTACAATTGTTTATTAGCTGTGGAAACCTATGTCTATTTTACTTTAAGTTCTGCACAAAGACACCACTTTTGGACCTAGGGAAGACCCAAAAGCTATAGGACAATGAATGCAATGGACTTTCAGTTTGAGTTAATAGTATTTAACAGGATCACAAGTAATCACTTGTAATATAGTAATATATTGTGATGCAAATTGTGTTTAATATGCCCGGGAAAGCGACTGCTATCTTAAATAGTAACACACTGATCAGCACTAAGGTTTAACAATGTAGTCCTGTGAGCATTTATTTGCAGTTAATGTGTGCAGGCAGAGGTAAATACACTGTCAGTATCTTGAAATAATGAGATGTGACCAGAATTGTTTGTTAACATCTTCGGCATGACCCTCGCTTCCATTTTAAATTCACTAGAAGATTAAAAGAGTCTCCTGTAAGATAAAAAAGAAGCAACCACTTTGCCATGTTGACAAAAGAGAAGATAATGTGCTGTCAACCGTAGTGTCTTTAAGAGAAGCAATCGAAGCCATGCAAGACTTTGATAGATCATCATTAATTGTAGATCATCATTAACTGGAGAAGCAGACTTCGGCACATCTCCCATGGCATCCATCTCGAGAGTCCTGGAAAGCAGACTGTTATTAAGCTGGTTATTTTGGTCCGAGAAGCCCTCCCATTATTGCCTCTGAAAGGCAGTGTGTGCGCGTGATGACTGATGCGGCCACTATTTGTGCCATCGCGATGCCCTAAAAATAGGCACAATGCGCATATTCCACACAACAATGACTCCGCCCCGTGTATTAGGGATTAGCTGGAAAATGTAATCACTTGTACAAGATTTTTCATTAGTGACACAAGGCATTAGTGATTTCATTAGGTTTGGTGTCTGTGGGAGGTCAGGGAGTAATAATAAACTTCCCAATTTCACCAACACCAACATGTACGTTCTTGATATCCGAATAGTCTCTGAGCATGCAGTCAGATGTGATATCATTTTTATATCTGTAACATTTTTTGTGAGAGTCTCTCTGATCCTGGAGTTAACGCATTTTTTAAATGGATGATGAACTCATAGGGAAGCTCTTGTGGGGAAAGTGTGTGGAGGCGAGACTATCGCAAAGAGGAGCTCAGTCATTCAGCTCATTGATCGTCTGCTCATTGATCCTAGCTGTATAATGGAATGGCCCATATTCCATCTCTGCGGATATTTTAATAGCAAATTTGAGGTCGAGTTACAGAAAATGATTATCAGAACACCGGGTAGTAGTTGTAATAAGGCTGGCGGATGCAGTTCTCCAGATGAATATCTGCTAATGAGGTTTCTCATGAAGTTATTTGAAGTGGACGTAACTATTCTCAAGAATCGCTGAACAGTCAATGGTTGTCAAACACACAGAATAAATTGAGAATGGCAAATCCAGGGTTACTGTTGAACTGTGAAGCATTTGATTACATGAAAATGATAAGCCTCAATGAAACATTTGCATATTGTGTATCAGAACCTTTTAGGGAAAACACAGACCGATATTTAAAAGGAAGATCTTCTATGCATTAGCGCAATTTATCAGCTCTATGATAAGGATAGTGTTTGGGAACACTTTTAAGCCTTTTTTTTTTTTTTTTTTTTGGGTTTGTTTCAGATCATTGACTAGCAAAATAAGTAATAAAAGACTAGTGCAAATTAAGAGTAAACTAAGACTGAAATAAAAAGGGAAATTCCCTCAAAACCCAGCTGTAACCTTGGCCTCATTATTGGCCGCAGGATTTTCTGGATCTTAAAAATGAATTGTAAATGCTGAAAGCACAAGCAACATTCACAAGCTAACCACAGACTGACATTAATAACCCGAGAAATATTTTAGAAATACTTCCAGTGTGTTAAAATCATTCTTAAGAAGCCCACATCATTGCTTTGTGTTTTGACTTAATCTAATTAAATAATTTTTACAAAATGGTATTGAATAAAAAAAAAAAAATTGTGAATGGAATCCATTGGCATTCTTAATATATCTTAATATATTTGGAAACGTCTCATATTTGATTGATTAATTGAGTGATTAGTTGATTGATTTTACTTAAAAAATGAATCCAGGCAAATATAACATGAAATTTAAGTGATTTGATTTTTTTTTTTTTTTTCCTTCAGTGGTCATAAGTAATAATGGTCAATACTCATAAAGGTAATATTATCATAGGATTGCCTGAAATGAATGTTATAATCTTCTGTTTCATTTTTGAATCTCAATCTAAAATGAATACAAAGAACCATTTTAGGTTAGATCAGCTTACATTTGGCAGATGTGTTTATCCATGCTTAAGAGCCCAATAAGAGCTCTGGCTGTCCTGTGATTTAAATTTACTTTCCCAACCTTAAGCACTAGGCTAAGCCAAAAAAGAAACATATTCCTAACATAAAGCCATCTCTAATACGCACTTTAACCCATATGCTAGCGCCATAAAAATGGGAATTTCCCAGATTCTGCCACCTGAATGGCCCAAAGTACCTTTGTACAAGATAAGTTGTGTTATTTGAGACTTAGAAGTCAAAATGCACTTTAGCTTTAAACTTTCACCTCAGTAATCTCACCCTTGATCCGCAGTCCCTCGTGCACATGGTGGAATAATGTTATTTACTCCCTCCCAACCCTGATCCCCCCCCCCCCCCCCAATCCCTCACCAGGTTACAGATTACCAAAAAACGTGGATTATAATAGCTGTAATCATTTATTTCCTCAGCAGTGAAGTTAATAGGCCAGTAATGCAGGTTAACATATTACCAGTAAACCTAATTTGTATGACTGAACTCTGCTTTCTATCTCGCAGCTTCACGGTATTTGATCGTAACAAGATGCCCCTGGGTGAAGATGGACACTCGTGGAAGAAAAAGACATCTGACATCAAGGAGATCTATGACTTCAAGGAGGTTCTGGGGACGTAAGTCTGCTCACTGTTATTGCGCTCGTATTAAGTTATAGACGTCGTAATGTAAGTGGATGGGGCTTTCCGCATGATATCTGCCACACTTCATTTCACACTTTGAGTGTGAACTTGCAGCTTGTGGCCAGCATGGTGACTGCTACTATAGGACATCATTCAGTCAATTTAATTAATTTGCGTACACAAATCCGATTATGATTATGAATAATGAAATTTAACTATGGACTTTTGGTGCAAAAGATGGCCATCATTTTTAATACATGATTACACCATAATTATTATAATATTTATTTTATCGTATTAAATTTTTCTTTATAAATAAAACTGTGGTAAAATTCTGGTCGAGTGTGACCATCACAGCAAACTAGAGCGTTAAATCAGTGACTGTGTAAAAGTTAAATGTTATAAACCTATGCTGCATATTGTTTATGAAGTTATTTACCTTAATGACTCATCTACTGTGGTATTCCTCACTTCTGAAGTTGGAAATTTCTAACAGTGCGTTCTGACACAGCATTCATGTTTTCAATACAGTAGCACCCATGCTAAGTATGATTAGTGTAATTTTAGACACACAGACTATTTTTTTGGTAATTTACCAACACATCTCAGGAAAATGTTGACATTCCCGATATTTTTGTCTCGTTTCCAGCATCGTTCTGCCATTCCTTTGTTTGTATAAAGAAGTGCTAGTTAGTTAAATTGAGCCTCAGTCATTAGCTAGCATTTGCTTGGCCAGTTGCTTAGCAACAGTGTCTCATGACTTAAACCACATGAACTGTGAGCTTATTGTGTGTTGCTTTCTCAGGTGAAAAGCACAAAATGTATAGTTACTTTACAGCACCAAAGTAAAGTCATGGATATTATAAAGTACCACAGAGAAACTGTTCTTTTTAATGTTATGTTAATAATCTAGAGGGACACAGGGATTTAAATGAACTGTATAGAATATTAGCATAGCCATAATTCCTTGGCTAGAATTCTATATTCTATAGCAGCTGTTTTGATGCAGCATGGATGAATTACTGAATGACGTTTAATGACAAGTAATGAGTCTATTGATTTTCTTTTTTGTGCTTTACTGCCTTCAATGTTTCCTCATCTGTCTTGCTCAACACATATTGTGTTAAAATGTTACCCAATCATGCACGGCTTGGTTGAAGATGTATGCTTTCAGTTTGTACATTTGTTTAGTCACTGCTGAAGTTAAAACTGTAAAAAAACAAACAAAAAAACAAACAAACAAAAAAAAAAACATTTAATTGTAATCTTCAACATGAGACAAATGAGGAGAAGAGAAATAGAACCCACTTCTTATTAAAAACACACCAGCAGTCTAAACATCGGTACAGGATCTACCAGACCTTGAGATCACTCAGGAGTTTGTAATTGCTTTCACTTTAATGGCAGCCATATGTGGCCAGGCTTTGGTAACTCCTCTAGAAAAGTAAGCTGACCTCTGTGAGGAATTTCTAGCTCTAGTATTCCCAAGCCGGCATTCCCAGAACAGTGGAGCCCCTCTCGTGCAGTTTTCAGGCAGTAATTTTGAGGCATGCTCTGCTGGAAGGTCCTGGGAGAGAGCAAGCTAACGGGTTGTCTAAAATAACAGCTTCCACTATGACTCTGGGGTCACACTATTTCATTCCATATGCATATGCATCTGGATGGGATGACAATAAACATGAACTATTTATTTGGCTGATATTTTTATCTGAAATGACTAAACCAGAATGAGAGACCAATTCAGCCCTAGAGTTGAGGAGTTAAGGGCCTTCAAAAAAAAAAACAACTCAAAAAAACAACAACAACAACAATGGTTCTCTTGCAGTTCTGGGATTAAACTCAGCACCATCTGGGTTCTAGCACAGAATCCTAACCACTGTGCCACTACTGGCCCATAGCTTACACTTGTGCTCTATAATACCTTTACAGTTCTAAGAACCTCTCAACCCAAGACTACACAGTTGTCAGTAAAAGATTTCCATTGAAATTTGTACCATTTTTCTGAAAAGGTCTCAGTTTCAATCCAAGACTTCAGTTCCATGTGAGAGTGCAAGCCTAGGCATGCATACAACCTCACAAGCTCAACTCGCACCACGCTTGAATTTTCCGACCCTCCTCTTGTCCAGGCACAGTGAGGAAAGCTTCGCCAGCTCTCCCCGCCTCGCTTAGCTCCGAGTTCACCGTGGGCTGGTTGTCTTGGCAACTGGAGCAGACACTTTCCATATGGACTAAAACAGTTGCTATGGAAACAAAGTTTTATTTTCTATTAATAATCTTGCCGACGAATGTGTGAGCATTTGCGAGGCTCGGTTTAATCTTGCTGAAATGATTTTTTTTTTTTTTTTTTTTTTTGTGATGATTTTTGTTCACTGCTGTCAAAAAGGGCAGTTTCCAGGAACCCCCTCTGACATTTTACACACAAATGCAGTTTCACATTCACTGGAACCTTTATAGTTGCAGGTTCCTCATTTACGTGCCCTTCTTTATTTAGATTTATAGATGAATTGCATGATATGGAGCAAATGATAAAAGTGGGAACTCGGTGGTATGACCTTACAGAAGGTCGAGCTCAAATCCCAAGTTCTTTTGTTCGGATAAAACATTGACCAAATGAATAAATGTAAATGAATCGCTGACCTTAGAGAAAATTGACCTCTTTTTATTTTAATCTTGATATGTACTCACAAAAATCTACAACAAGGTACAAGGTCTTTTATACTTTTAGTGAAAAGACATAATGGGATTTCCACATGGACATTTACATCGAACTCCCTGACTGTATATTAAGCAGACGTAAACCAAAGTCTGTCCTCTCATTACTCATCTCCAGAACAATAGATAACTCAATGGTCCTTAACAGTGTTGTGAGGTTCCAGGTTTCCTCTGTTCTCGTCTAATTCATATTAATGTGCAGCGCAATCCCTCGACACATTCATTAAATTTCAAATGGAGTCTCTTGTTCATCCAACACTGCCTTCATTATAGAAACAAGGATTGGCTTTTTGGTGACTGGCTGCACATGACTTTCCATTTCTCCAAATAAAAAAAAAAATCACTTTGCTTGGAGCAAGCCAAAGTGGAATGTCATGCAATTTGCAAATGGCTTTAATGGAAAGGTGTGTGTGTGTGTGTGTGTGTGTGTGTGTGGTGTGTGTGTGTGTGTGTGTGTGTGTGTGTGTGGCAAAGACAGAAAAAAAAGTCTCACTTAAGGTGACATGGTAGTTCTTATGACTTTAATGTTTAGTTTGTAGGTGGCTCCTGTATACCAAAGATAAACTTTGCTCGTATTTGATAAGTGTCATATTTCTACAAAATCCTCCTACTCCTTGCTGGAGTTATGACACCACGGTTAAACAAATTTATCACGATCATAATGACTCCCTTGTGTAAACGTTTGGGTAAGACATGCATTGTGGACCATCTTATGTCAAACAGACTTTCTTTTTTATTTTCGCCCCCGGTATTGTTTAGAGATGAACTTAACAAATGTTCTTTTGTCCTTTAGGGACAGCAGTGTCCAAAGGCAGTGGGCTATATGGCTCTGTTCTGGGTTTCTTGACACTTATCTCCTGTAATTAAAACAAAAAATAATTAATGAGTGCCAGCACTGCTTCAGAGAAACAAATCTATCTGTTTTCCCTCTCGGAGGCTGGTCTGGTCTTCATCAGCATCATTTAGAGAAACAAAACGACTCGATCCTTCGATCCTACGGATCCTTCATAGACATGCATATGCATTTTTAATGTATAAATCCTTAGAAAGATGGCATTAGAAACCTGTACCATTGAGCCAAATCATATCTTTACAGACAATTTCTAATAATTCTAAGCTATGGCCCAAGAATGACAAGTCACTTCCAAGGGTTTTCAGTTTGACCGTAATCATGATGTAAGATTGTGTAAGATTTGAAGACTTACTTGAAATGCTGCACAACCTCTTAAGCCACATCAGAATATCTAAGATTTCTTATGTTGCCTTCTCAAACTGAATCGAAATGCAACTCAAGACTGTCGTTGAGGAACCAGTTTGATTTGCCCACCACACGATCTCCAGTATTGATTTTTTGCTTGTGTGACAAGAAGATTGCTTTTCTTCACCGGGCCACATCGGTCAGGATCGACTAATGAACTCCCTATAGTAACACAGTGATGTGGCATGATCTATGACAATTCCCAGCATGCTTTGCAGATGATGGTTGGCGAGGGTCAGGACTGGAATTATTTGAAAATCAATATGGAGTATGGATCTGCTCCTTTCTACATGACTGTTGTTCTTTACTGTGCTTGTGATGGTGCTGTGACCTGTTTTTCATTTCACAAAGCTGGTAGCTCTAATATTTCGCTTTAAATATAGAATAATTCAAAATTTCCAAGAATAGTACCATACCAAGCTCACAAACAACCCACATTTATGCCTTTTCTATCTACAACATTAACTCAGTATCTTTTAACACCCAATGAAGTTTCAGAAGTTATAAACTCTTTAGTCAGCTCTGGCTGATGTTTCCTTACTTCCTGCCAAGTACCTACTGCTTTCATTGCCTTGAAAATAAATGTAGAAGTTGAGTGAAGCTTGATTAACCCTGAGCGAAGTGAAGAGTACATGTTGTATTATTTTTACTCAGTGGTTTATCCTTTTTTGGAAATCATGCTATGCATTTATTAAAAACTTATGACCTTATCTAGTCATTATATGTGAAGTAGGCGGAGGTGTAAGGGTGTGGGCTTGCGCTAAGAATATAAAGAATTCTTGATATTTGAGCCCATCTAGGACTAAAACGCACGCTTAAGTAAGTTGCATAATTATACAAGCAGCAGGACTTGGTGTTAATCATCTCTGAGTTAGTAATTTTATTTTATTGTTTTAGTATTTGATAGACAAATATAATTTTATAGAAAACCTTTGTGCTTTCTTTGAAAATGTGTATCAAATTATAAAGTTACAATAATATGATATCAAACTATTTGTTTGTTTGTTTGTTTTTTTATTAAACTATATTAAACTATATTTGAAACCTAGAGATGTAAAATTTATAGTCTTATTATTAAGAACAGTTAATAATATTAACTGTATGTGTGTGTATGTAAGTGTGTGTGTGTGTATATATGTATGCATATATATATATGTATGTATGTGTGTATATATATATATATATATAATAACAATATTATATAATATTAATAATATATAATAATTTCTGTACATTTTAGATGTACACATAAAACTTTTTTAAAACACAAAATGTAATATATTTTCCTTTTGGGATACATTATAACTATTAATGGAGGAAGTTTGCCGTGTCAGCACTTTGTATCATTCAGTAGGTTTTCTGAAATGGGCTTGTTAACCGAAGAGTAAAAAAAGAAACCTATAAAAAGTGACAGGAACTCATTTGTTTCAGATATCCGGGTGTTAACGGTAACCTTGCTTCATGTCAGCTCCATGACATCACTCGGTCATTGATTATTTTCCTATTACACATCCAGTTATGTGCAGATGTCCAGTTTTATGCCAGACTTGGTTGTGTAATGTTTTGTTTTCATTACAAATTCCACTTTCAGCTTCCCTTTTAGCCTAATAAACCCTCGTTTTTAAGCTGACATGTACATAACCAGTGTTGTAGTTAAACAGTAAGGGTGCACTTGGCTGTGAAAGTCTGTCTCTCAGTTAAAGTTTCTGAGCCTGTTAGTGCCTGTACTGTGGAAAAGGGGAGCACAGAGGAGTATTATGTTACTCAAGCTCTTATTTCACGGAGCTCTGTGGGCTGGTGAGGATGATAGATCGATAGATAGATAGTCCCGGCTCATGAATATTAAAAGAACAAGCCTGTTAAATGTATAATGGAAGTGTTTAAAGTTGGAAATAACATATAGCTGCACTCTGTATGTAATATGATATTCATTTATAAGCATTTGACTGTGTGTGTATGTGTGTGTGTGTGTGTGTGTGGTTGTATGGATGGATGGTTAAATTATACATAGAGGCACCTTCCTGTGTTTACCAGGCTGCTAGACACCTGCTCCCTCCTCACTCACGCCTGTACATGCATGCACACACCTACCTCCTGCTCACACCTCTCCTAGAACAACAAATTAAAACAAATGAAACACTTTTCACACACAAACACCTGACATCTTACTTATATTTGTGGCTCGCTATTTTATCCTGGGATTTAAACCTACAACTGTATGCTGGGAAGCACGAAACCACTGAAATATCACTTGCATGGTGCAGTCAAATTAGGTGTACTTAGATTTTTTTCAACCAACATATGTGGCACAAATCAATGCTGAAAAGATTTTGTAAGCTCACTGATATCATCGGATATTTTAGATCAGATTCAAAGTGTTATCTATATTAACTTAAACTTACATTTTTTTTTGTTTTGTTTCTGTTGAAACGCCTACAGTCTTTTTGGGGATACGCTTTTGTGGGTGGGAATGCAGTGGAAGAAGCAGTTTTTCCCAGTGAAAATGTAAAACACACACACACACACACACACACACACACAAACATATTGTGATTGGTAGCGCATGAGATTACTTGACCCCAGCTAGATAAGAGAATGGGTTGAATTTAAGATGTAGTGCACTATTAAAGTGTAATGTATTGTTTTTTTTTATTATACTTGTAGTACACTGCATAACTATATCTGATAGTGCTATAATGCAGTTAACGCACACTCTGTGCCAAGTCTTGATAAGAGTTTGATGAGCTGTGTAAGAGTTTACTCTATTTGGAAAGATCTGGTTTTAATAGTATGAAGCAAGGGTTTGGAAAATTTGCATATGAAAAGTATGGTATTGGTTTTTTTCATGTCTTGAAGGCAGAATGAAACTTTTACACTGAAATTCAATGAGCATGAACAGTTGTAGAAAGGACATTATTTACATATACATCATTTACTGTCACCCAAATGAGGATGGGTTCCCTTCTGAGTCTGGTTCCTCATATCATCTCAGGGAGTTTTTCCTCACCACCGGCACGTCAGGCTTGCTCATTGGGGATTATTTTATTTTTTAATTAAATAATAAATAAAAATGTAATAAAAATTTTTAATAAATTATAAAATGTTAATTATAAATTTAATTATTTTATCTATAGGACCCAGAGCTGTGATGCATTTCCTGTTGTATCAGCACACCACCCAACAGCTTGATACCACATTAGTATTTGGTGTGACTACCATTTGCCTGTAGCGATGCAACACATCTCATTTGCATCGAGCTGATTGTAGCCTGTAGTATGTTGCCCTTCTGTTCTGCTGAAGCTGGGCATCTTGTCTGGTATACAGTACATGAAAAAACTTTGAGGAAAAGTGTACGGATCCCTGCACTGAGGTTAGAGTTGCAGTGAAGGTGGTCAGTCCCTTGTATGACCTCAGGATAAAACTTTTATTCCGGTATTTCTCCCTGTTCTTGCTGTATATGTGCCTTGAGGTATAATATGAGGTTATTTTTTTACCATACATATTTATTACTACTAGGTACTTACCATTGGTGGGGTCTTACTAAAGAAGTCTGTAGTAAATTTCCCGATGCTATGATACGGAAATGTCCAAGTAATAAATAAACTATGATGCACTGGGGTTTTATACTGGTTTTGGTGGTGAGTTGTGAGTTGCATGCAACATTTATTAAAAAAGAATTATTGGTTGTTGGTGTTTGGTTGTGTTGTTGGTGGTGGTTAGTGGTGTTTATTGATTGTTGGCAGTAGTAATAGTATTTGGATACTTATGGTTTATTTGAATCATTAGTCTTAGTTAGTTATTACTCTCAAGTGGTTAAGGCTCCAGCACTGCCAAGCTGCCACTGCTGGGCCCTTGAACAAGGCCCTTAACCCTCACTCCTCCTCTAGGGGTGCTGTATCATGGCCTGTAGGACTATATTCCTGACCTAATTTTGGAGCAGCCCTTCAAATGGTGACAGATATTCACTATCACTTAAAGTTAAGTGTGTTAGTTTTCATTCATTCATTGTCTACCGCTTATCCGAACTATTCTCGGGTCACGGGGAGCCTGTGCCTATCTCAGGCGTCATTGGGCATCAAGGCAGGATGCACCCTGGACAGAGTGCCAACCCATCGCAGGGCACACACACACTCATGCAATCATACACTACGGACAATTTAGAGATGCCAATCAACCTGCCATGCATGTCTTTGGACTAGGGGAGGAAACCAAAGTACCCGGAGGAAACCCCCAAGGCACGGGGAGAACATGCAAACTCCACACACACGGCGGAGGCGGGAATCAAACCCCCAACCCTGGAGGTGTGAGGCAAACGTGCTAACCACTAAGCCATCGTGCCCCCGTGTGTTAGTTTTGAAAAAGGAAATTGCTTTAAATACCAAGTTCTCAGGAAATCTTTAGCTAATCCCTCTGCTAACCAAGAGCTAGTAAAACTAACAAAAGTGCACAATTGGCTACCGAATACTCTATATATGCATGTTGTCTGACTCAGCCTTGTTCATTCTGCTGGTTACATTTTCCTTCTTACCGTACAAAGATGCTTGTTTCACATGAATGCTGCATAACTGCGAGGAACCTGATGAATTATAGTCTAAGTCTTGAGATTTACTACATAGATTTGAAGTGTTTCCAGCATCTGATAGAATTTCTCTTTTACTACTGGGCTAATTGTGCCATGTGTTTGGGAATGTGCATGCATTGTATGTCGGAATTCTTTAAATCTCATCAAAAGGATTCTCAATTGTTTGTCTATTAGCCTTTCTATCGTTTACCGTAAAGCCAGATTGCTTCTCTCTTGCTTCGAAAGATCGGGGTGAGATAGTCGAGGTAAAAGCAGCGAGCAAGAATGTAGAAATCTCACATCCCCATCTCTGAATGTTTCCTTTGTTGCAGAGTGCAGTATTTTTAGGCCACAAAACTGCCACAGCGAATTGTGTTCATCAAGCAACCGTTTCCCTTTCTTTGCTGTGAAGTCGATGGCTCTTGTCTGGAGAAAAATTAGAAATGCATCTTGCCCTGGTGGAATGTGGCTAACCACTTCCTTTATTTCTTCATCTGGGTAAAGAAAAGAGAAGTTTGTGCTCTTGGTCTGAATATGTGACCAAATATCCAGCTGTAATTACTATCGCAAATCCTTTGAGGAAACAATGTACGCATCAGATCGGATCGAGAGTTTTGTGTGGGTGGAATCTGGAATGCCTCCATAACACTGACTCCTATTAACTGGTCCCAAGTCAGCAGGCATACAGCTGTCAAATAAATTTGAAGAAAGGACATCGTGTTTCTGAAGGAGTGAAGTGAATTACCTGGACTGAAGTCTCTGCAACGCTTCATTCAGAGAGGTTACAGAGTCTAGGAGGTGCGTTCTGTGAATCGATTGCCTTTGCGAATATGCCTCAGCAACCAGATCCCACTGAATTCATAACATCTAGTTCAAATACAGAATGGGTTTTTGTTTGTCGTTTGGTTAGTCCATAGGAGTTTCATAAAATCCTGTCTGGCACAAAACGTTGTTCGAGCTTCTGCATGCATGTTTCCAGGTGTTAATAATGAGAAATTGAATAAGCATACTAATCTTGTTCAGTGTAGAGGAGACAAACCGGAATGAGAAGGATGGACCGAGAGGAAAGGGAAGGAGATGACCGGAAGGTTAGGGTTAGGGTTTGGAGAAGAGTCTGATTTTACTAATACAAGAGCCTTCAAATAGCTTCCACTGTTGAGACCAAGAGGTTTTCTGGTGGAAAATCTGACCTGATGTGTTGGCTTTCCCTCTTCTCGTGGATAGAAGAAAATGCGCCTCAGTTTACAAGATAGCCGAGAAGCAAACGGACGGCTCGGCTCCGCTATCCTGATGGAAAGAGCTTATCAGAACATGTGCAAACGAAACTAAATTTATCCTGCTTATACGTCAAGTCGTTTTTGGCTCCTGCAAAACCATTGCTGGCTGTGGACTTCGAGGACAGAATTTATTCCCTTCAATGCTTTTAGTTTAGTCTACAAGTTGTTGGCTTTTTATGTTTGATGGAACTGAAGCAACTTTTTGGATCACAGTTTGTGGGAGAAATGGAAACAATGTAGTAGAAACATTTGGTTTTCTTTAAACGTCAAATACATCCAATAAATTTTCATTATTTCGGTTTATTTCTGTTAAGACATCTTGACTTGGCCTGGGCCACGATATAAGATCTATATAGTTTAAACTAACATTGAAAATATGCAAGAATATTCAATATTTCTAATAAACAATTATTTTAAAAAAATATTTATAATCAGACTATGTGGAGTGTCCACATGTGAGCTGTTACTATAGAAACAATAATAATATATTAAAACAAGAGCTTTATTAAAATTTCACTGCTGTTCTAGAAACTTAATCAACCCTCCATCTTCTGACCAATCAAATTCAGAAACCGTGTCGTATCAGTTTGGTCCCAGGAATGACTGTGATGTAAAGACCTGACCAGTCGCAGATGTTTGTGTTAAGTGACCTACGAGAGGACTAACCCAGGTGAAACTCCAGACATTCCCGCTAGCATATTCCTGAAGGAGCATGTGCAGTATCAACTTGTTACAGAAATAAAACCCATTATTGTCTGCAGGATTAAGCAAATATCATTGACATTCCACATTTCTAAACATGCATTTTGCATGTTTGTGTGTGTGTGTGTGTGTGTGTGTGTATGAAATGCTTGGTGATGGAGAGTAGCTCGTTTAAGAGGTAATAAGAGTGCATCGTGTTTGCCGGAGGTTGCCGTTAGCAACAGGGTCTGGACACCAACACTGCACAAAAATAGGCATTAACCTTTTTAAAATGAAAGTGTTTTTCTTCAGCTCCTCTCTACACGTTTTTCTTCTCTTGTTTGTGCTTCAGAGCCTTCTCCATCCAGCACATCTGGCTATGTTTGGCTGAAACAGGTTTCTCTAGAAATCCCACCATGACACTCAAGAGACCACACACTTTC
>JAUCMX010000023.1:16232744-16250244 GCA_033459395.1 Hemibagrus guttatus | reverse complement strand
CGCGTTGCCTGGGTTACTGCCGCTGCACTGACCTGGAGATCAGAGAGGGATGTGAACGAACGTGTGATGGAGGGAAACCCCCCTTCTTTCTGCACATTTATACAAGGACATGCTTCACAGATCAGTCTTTATTGCTTCCTTGATTTGTTTTTGTTTTTGTTTTAGTTAGTCTCTCATTTTTATAGCATCAACTCTCCAGATTGCAGCATCTCTTGAGGTGATGCTTTTGCTGGAACCTTAGTGATTCACAGTCACATCTGATATACATTCTAATTAATTTACACATAATTTTATACACATGCTGTATCTGCATCACACAACTAATGCAGAAAGGACATTGTTCATATCACACTCTCCGGTGTCACCCAGATGAGGATGGGTTCCCTTTTGAGTCTGGTTCCTCTCAAGGTTTCTTCCTAATACCATCTAAGGGAGTTTTTCCTTGCCACAGTCGCCTGAGTCACCTCAGGATTGCTCACTAGGGAAAATTTTGTCTAACATCTAGGACTGTTTGTTTGTATGTTTGCTGTTTCTTATGTTCTGTAAAGCTGCTTTGAGACAATGCTCTTTGTTAAAAGCGCTATACAAATAAAACTGAATTGAATTGAATATACATGCTTGTGGGGGTGAAATAAATCGATCCATTATTCTTTTTCACAACGTAATGCACAAAAATAAAATATATGAATTTAAGAATTTTACCATGGAGACACTCAAGTTTATAAAACAAGCCTGAGGTCTCTCACTCTTATGCTAGTTTCCAGCACCTCATTTTTTTAAACATATCATCAGGTGATTGTGAGTTTGAATCCTGACAGCGGGATCCAGGGAGCAAAACTGGCTCTGAGATAGATTGCATAGTCTCATTCCCCTGCGAATCACAGCAAGACTCGAATCACGAGCATCTGTGAGTTGTATGTGGAAGACGGCTGAACGAACTTTCCTACGTGTGTCTTACGCTGCTCTGCAATGCAGCACGAGCAGCAGTTTTAAAAGAGGCCATGGGCTGGTGTCATGTGTCTCAGAGGAAGCTGTCAAGAGCTGGGTGTTTGGTGGGACGAGACAGGTGACCTAATTTGCGGAGGAAAATGTGGGGAAAATACATTTTGGAGCAATTGACTGCACTCATTTATCAAAAAAAAAAAAAAAAAGAGGTCTCTGTAGAATCTCAGGTCTCAGGAAGATGGTTTTGTATAGTATGGTATAGTACAGTGTAGTATGGTAAGGTAGAGTATACTATGCTATAGCATAGAGTGGTGTAGTATAGTATAGAATGGTATAGTGTACCATGATATGGTATGGTATAGTATCGTATAGTGTAGTGGGGTATGGCATGGTGTACTATGGTGTAGTGTATTGTAGCATAATATTCTATAGTATAGCTTTCTATGGTATAGCGTAGTGTAGTGCAGTATGGTATAAAATAAGGTGTGGTATCGCATACTATGGTCTAGTTTAGCGTAGTTTGGTACACTATGGTACAGGGTAGATGGTATATACCACAGTGTAGAATAGTGTATTGTGGTAAGGTATAGAATAGCATAGCATAGTATTCTATGGTATAGCATAGTGTACTGTGGTATGGTATAGTATACTATGGTGTAGTGTACTGTAGTATGGTATGGTATAGTATACTATGGTGTAGTGTAGTGGAGTATGGTACAATATAGTATACTATGGTATAGTATAGCGTAGTTTGATGTACTATAGTATAGTGTAGATAGTATATACTGTAGGGTAGTATAGTATGGTATAGGGTAGATACTGCAGTATATACTGCAGTGTAGTATAGTGTATTGCAGTATGGTATAGTGTACTATTGTATAGTGTAGTGTAGTATGGCACGGCATAGTATACTATGGTATAGCATAGAGAATTATATTATTGTATGGTATAGTGTAGTGGAGTATGGTACAGTATAGTATACTATGGTGTAGTATAGCGTAGTTTGATATACTATGGTATAGTGTAGATAGTATGTTCTACTGTATAGTATAGTATAATGTAGTGGAGTATGGTATACTATGGTATAGTATACTACAGTGTAGTGTAGCGTAGTTTGGTATACTATAGTATAGTATACTATGGTATAGCATAGAGTAGTGTAGTATGGTATAGCGTAGTTTGGTATGGTACAGTAAACTATAGTATAGTGTGGTACGGCATGGTAGAGTATACTATGGTATAGCATAGAGTAGTATAGTATGGTACAATATGGTGTAGTATAGTATACTATGGTATAGCATAGAGTAGTATAGTGTAGTGTAGTATGATATGGTATAGTATACTATGGTGTAGTGTAGTTTGGTATAGTATAGTGTAGATAGTACATACTATAGTATGGTGTAGTGTAGTCTGATATGGTATAGTACATTATGGTATGGTGTAGTGTAGCACAGTATAGTACAGCGCTTTTTAGTAGAGGTAGTTGGACAAAGAGGTTTGTCCATTTTTATTGTTAAACTACACTAGTGTATTGTGTTAGACTACTGAAACGACTGTGTATTTTTCAAAGAGTAATGTGACTCCCTATAAAATTTCAAAACAGTGGCACAGAAAAGGCCATCTTCTAATAATTTTTTTAAGTAAATGAATGAAGCAAAAGTGAAGATTAGCCAAACACCATACATTGTTGCTTCTTATTTTAGATTCACGTTTTATTTGGGTGCAAGTCGTTCGCTCGTGTTTGCTTTGTGTGCTTTCTGTTAGCCCTTTTTCCTTTTTACTTCTTCTTTTGTCTTTACGCAATTTTTCCTTGTACATCTTTTTTTTTCTACCTTTCTTTTTTCTCTGTGTCTTAATTCTTCTGTCTTTCCTTCTTTGTTTTTCTCTGTCAAGTCTTTCTTTCTTTTTTTCCTAGTCAGTCTCTGTCATTCTACCTTTTTTTTCTCCATATTTTTGTCTTTCTTTTTACTCTGCCTGCCTTTCTACCTTTCCTTCTTTACTTAGTCACTTAGTCTGTCTTCCTTTTTTTTCCCTGTCAGTCCGTTTGTTTTTCTGCCTTTTCTCTCGCTCTGTCTGTCTCGCTATCTTTATATCTGTCTTTCTTTCATTTTTGTCACCTCAGAAGAGAAGCCTGTGCATGTATTATAAGGGAATATTGTTTCAGTTCCTTAGTGCCTTGCCTTAAACCACCCACCACCTGTGGAGTCGACCCGGGCCCCACGCACAGAGGGGGTGGAGAGTCAACGAGCAATCGAGAGAGAAAGACAAGGCGAACTGACAGCATGTACAGGACGTGACCGGTGCCTGGGGGGAGGAAAAGTTAGAGAATGAGTGTGTGTATGTGAAAGAGAGAAAGGATTGAAAGGCTCAGTGGGCTGGTGACTCACCTGCATGTGTCGGTCGTGTTATGTGCTTCAGGCGTGTGTGGGAATCCACAAGGCAACCCAGTGAGAACCCACACATCTCTCTCTCTCTCTCTCTCTCTCTCTCTCTCTCTCTCTCTCTCTCTCTCTCACTTTTAACCCAGCAGGTAAAGAGAAAGTAAAAGAGAATGATTATTGACTGGAGCTGAAGTGGGAGAGAAAGGAAAGAAGAGGTGGACTGTGATGTCACACCTCTCTACATCATTAATAAAAACACTTGCAATAGAAATGCATCAAGTGAGAGCACCTTGCAAAGGACGAAAAATAATATAAACACGTAGACTGAAGAATTGGAGTGAAAATAAAAAACGGGCTCATGGTGAATCCAGAACACATTCCATAAACACTGCTTGCGCGGTGCTGATCCACCCCGGATGGGGCAGCAGTCAGTCCGATAACCAGAGATCAATAATATCGGATCACGCATGTATATCTGGAGCCGGATCTCTGAAGAATCTCTAAAGGGTTTTCTAGAAACTTCTTAATTAATTGTCATTAAAAGACCTGTGGGGTCTTTTAATGAGCACAGTGGCTTAGTGGTTAGCACGTTTGCCTCACACTTCCAGAGTTGGGGGTTCGATTCCCGCCTCTGCCATGTGTGTGGAGTTTGCATGTTCTCCCCGTGCCTCGGGGGTTTCCTCCCCTGGTCCCAAGACATGCATTGTAGGTTGATTGGCATCTTTAAATTGTCCGTAGTGTGTGATTGCATGAGAGTGTGTGTGTGTGCCCTGTGATGGGTTGGCACTCCGTCCAGGGTGTATCCTGCCTTGATTCCCAATGATGCCTGAGATAGGCACAGGCTCCCCGTGACCCGGGGAATGAATGAATAAAAGACCTGTTTCTATGAGTATGAACTTTCACTAAGATGTTTTAATCAGAGATTAAAGGTAAATTGCCGTTATTGTTACAGACGACTGAATATGATTATCAGCTTTCAAAACCTATTGTAAGAGTATGTCATCAAATATTTCAGTTACATAACTATAGCTGCTATTGTTCCTTTTTAATTGTTTTGTCTTGTGCTGGATTAGAGATCAAGTGTTAAAAGTTTCAGCGCTGTACACAGTCAGTCATTCTTCTCAGTCTGAACTAGGACAAGACTCATGCGAGTTCTCGAACCTCGTGGGGATTTCATTTTGACCGTGCTTCACTTTCAGCAATTATGCCATCTTCAGCTTGGGAGTATTTGCAGCTACATCGGATGAATCATCTGTGGACTTTAAACAAATAAAGCATTGATTCCCAGGTGGATAAAAAAACAAAACAAAAAAAAAACGAACAAGTGATCTGTGACTAAATAACCTAAAATATTGTGTGCAGCGTTTAATTTTCATACGAATACCTGAAATCTATACTTTAGTCTGTTGTTAAACTGGAAATGTCCGATTTACAGTTGCAAAGCGGTTGCCATTCAGATGCATACAAACTACACTTTGCTAGCCGAGGCACGTGTACCAAATTATTTTAGCTTTAAAGACATGAATGAACAGATAGAGGACCTGGTTTATTTGCAGAAAATTAAATCTTGGGGTATGAAGAGTTTAAAGTCTTGCTAACAATCAAGCTGGGAACTTTTATACTGTATAGTAATTGACACACTTGAATGGACCTCGATTTATAGTTTATTTAACAGTACAGGAAGACAGTTTCTAGGTCAACTCCCAGTTTACTATATCAGAGATCATGCAGGAACATTGTTTTTCTTGTTTTTTATACCGACTCTCATTATATTTCGATGTATGATGTGTGTATCATGGCTAATTATTTATCTCAGTCCCTCTTTCTCATTCTTTCCCATAGGATTAAACACGCCAACATTGTTTCACTGGAGGACATCTACGAGAACACATCGTACCTCTACCTCGTCATGCAGCTGTAAGTGAATTCTGTCTTTTAGGCTGAATGAAGAGCCACTGTAAGAGCGAGAGCGTGCCTGACTTATAAAGAAGCCACTCATGATCTAGTTCAGTTACCTCTTTTAGCCCTCTATTTCAGACGACATTTATGTTTTGATTCTTGACTGCATTTTTCACTTAAGACAGAATGGTGTGTGTGTGTGTGTATGTTTGTTTCTGTGTGTGTGTGTGTGTGTGTGTGTGTGTGTGTGGTTGCTGAAAATACGGTCGAGAGTTTCCACAGTCAAATATACTAATGCATGATATACAGTACAACTCAATAACTTTAGATACAAGCTTTTTGGTTACTAAATTTTTTTAAGTACAAATTCTAATTCTTTGTTTCTATTTTTAAGAAAGAAAGCACAGTCCTTTTACTGATAGCAAGACCTGAACGATAGCAACCACACACATTTGTAGGGTTTTTTTGGTTGGTTGTTTTGATTCTGATTTCCTTTAGAGCGGTTTTTGTTTGTTTGTTTGTTTTTTGATTTTGTTAATTTTTATTGCTTTTGATTTTTTGCTTTTGATATTTGGTAGATTTTTTGCTTTAGATTTTCATTTGATTTTTTGTTTTTGATTTTTTGTAAATTTTTTTGCTTTTGACTTTTGTTTGATTTTTTGTTTTTGATTTTTGGTAGATTTTTTTTGCTTTTGATTTTTCTTTGATTTTTTTTTTTTTGTTTTAGATTTTTGGTAGATTTTTTTGCTTTTGATTTTTTGCTTTTGATTTTTGGTAGATTTTTTTGATTTTTAATTATGTTTGATTTTTTTTTTTATTTATTTATTTTTTTTTTGTTTTTAATTTTTGTTAGATTTTTTTGTTTGTTTGTTTTATTTGCTTGGTAATTTTGTTTTCTTTGTCAGTTAGCTGCTGTGTTCGTTTGCTTGTATGTAGTTTTACTTTATTCTGTAAAGAGTTTAGCTTCGTTCAAGCAAGGTAAATTAATAGCAATCAAAATATTTCATCCAATTCGCTTCATGCTACTTGAGACAATCCGCAATAATAATTAGTGCAAGCTACACTATAACACTAAAGAAAGTTTTGATACAGTTACTGGGCTTAGTTACTTACCAAGCTACAATATACTTAGAATAAAGTAAACTAGCCCAGTATACACGTGATATTGTGTGACTTACGTGTATGTTTCAGTTAATTCAAAGCAGACTGCAAAAATATCAACAGGTGGCGCTACAGACTCCTCCTTCAATAGAAGTACCCTTATAAAATATCTTTATTGCATGTAAACAGCATCTTTAATAAAGATTAACAAACAACGCAGCCCTACTGCATAGCCGAATATTGCTTAGGCTGCACTACTTGGTTTAATGACCAAGTGAACATGTGATATTTTCCTGGTAGCCGGTGCTTGCAGGACGCCATTACCGGATCAGGAACCGGTTAGCTAATATCCTTGAATAGGGATCAACTATAAGCTGCTCTCTTCCTGTCTAAACCTCTACCTAATGTTCTTCAGATAGCTCAGCACCATTAAGGAAGGTGATGACTGTCTTCTTCTGGATTGTGTCTGTGTCTAAACAGCGAGTTCATAGCTGTACATTAGCAAGAGCAAGACTCCCAGCCAGCGCTTTCATCTCCAAAGAAAACACATTACAAAACCATGTGTCACCGCTCGCCTCGTTCCAGCTGGGATCTCTCTCCTGCTAGCAGGCTCGCTGGATACGAATCTTCCTTTCCGGCTTGAGCTTTACTTTTCCAGCTGTCGTTTGATGAAGCAGGATCTTGCTTTATTTCTGCATCTTTTCCATCCAGATAAAGTCCAAGCTGAATAGAAGACGCCAAGAGACACAAAATTCAGTGAAGATAATCTTCTAAAAACCAGAAGAATAATATTGATTTTATATGGATTATATTTAAAGGCTTCAGGTTTTGGGGTTCCTCTAAATTGCCTCTAGTTGTGAATGTGCCCTCAAATGTTTATTTTTAATACTAACGATTAATACCACCCCAACCTCCCTACCTTTTTTTTATAGTGTTATATCGTTGGCTGAAATTTCCTATATACACACCTTCTCACACAAAACACGTTATCAAAAAATAAAGAGATAGTCCAAGTGAGTGAAATGAAGCAGCTATTACGTCCTCATAATGATCGCACTAATTGGCAGTTGCTATGTGCAACATAATATTGTTTCATAGATGATGATGGTGTGTATGTGTGTCTCAGTCTGTCACTTCTCACCATGCGCACTTGTGTTCTCTCTCTCTCTCTCTCTCTCTCTCACGTGTGATGTCAAAGCCCTTTAATTACACACGAGCCTTTGAGACTCTCTATTGTCTCGTCTGCTGAGAAATCAAGGTTAAGGCTGACAAACATACGAAGTAGACACACAAAAGAACACACGCGCACACACACACACACACACACAGATACATTACCCACCCACTGAGCAGCCCTGGGAGCATGTGCCCACACCTGTGTCCTCCCACCCGTCAGCTGAAATGTCACGAAAAGGGGAATGGGGGAGAGAAACGAGTGAAGAGAAAGAGAGAACTACTCGGCGCATGGACATGGTGTGTAAAGGTTTAGATTACAATAGAGAGCAGAGAGGATGATAATTAGAACATATGGGAAAAGGAGGTCAGTGAAAAGCGAGGGATGGATGGAAGAAGGATGACAAGGATGAATAGCTAAATAGAGGGAGAGAGAATAGAGGGAGGGTGGCCTTGGAGGTAGGAGAAGATGCAGGAAAATGATATGGAGGGAGACGGTGATGGATATAAAGAAAGGGGTGACGAAAGTGAGAGATGATGAAGGGAAAGATGGATGAAGATGAGGGGGTGGG
Organism: Hemibagrus guttatus; assembly: GCA_033459395.1. Classification (NCBI taxonomy): domain Eukaryota; kingdom Metazoa; phylum Chordata; class Actinopteri; order Siluriformes; family Bagridae; genus Hemibagrus; species Hemibagrus guttatus. The sequence goes on along the minus strand of JAUCMX010000023.1, from coordinate 16,242,173 downwards.
TAAAGTGAAAAGAGATGGACAGAGGATTGAGATGGATGGATAGTAAAAGGAAGGAGATAATAAATGGAGAGAGGGATGGAGAAGGGGATGAAGAGATGGACGTGCAGAGAAGGGATAGGAGAGTGCAGTCGAGATGGAAAAAGGGGTGGAGATAAATGGATGGAAGATGGACAGAGAGCTGGAGAGGAACGGAGAGCGGTGTGGATGGAGAGACGGATGGAGCTTAGTGGCAGAGTAGAGGAGGGATTAACATATGAGCTGGAAAGTGCTGAGTCTGCCAGGTCTTTCATCTCAGCTAGAGTTCAGCTCTCTCTCTTTGTGTGTGTGTGTGTGTGTGTGTCCTCGCATCACTCACTGCATGTTGGATTGTGTTTCTATTTCTCGGTAGCTTCACCAGAGCAGATTGAAACAGGGGAAACAGATTGCACACATAATGATGCTTGATTTACAGCGAAATAAAATGTTTTTCTGATTCACACTGAGTCGACTTTAACCTGCGTGAGTGGAGAGTAGGAGGTGGAAAATGGGCACAAGAGCGCCTCCTGCTGGTGAAGGAGTGCTGCAACACAACCAGCTGGTCACAAGGGTCCATGCTGTGATTCAGTCTGTCTGAAGTGTAACTGTGCGTGTGTGTGTGCCATGCAGCTTCCACAGCATATTTCTCTCTTTGCAGGGTGTCTGGAGGCGAGCTCTTTGACAGGATTGTTGAGAAAGGTTTTTACACGGAGAAAGACGCCAGCAAGCTCATCCAGCAGATCCTGGACGCCGTGAAGTATCTCCATGACATGGGCATAGTGCATCGAGACCTGAAGGTGGGACTAGAAGGAAGTGTGTGTGTGAAAATAAGCCAAACAGATCTGAAAGCATAAAAATCGAATCAAATTCAATTAAATTAACTGCTATTCTGAGTTTTTTATTTTATTTGACGATCCCATCTGCCCCTTCCTTTGCTGCTCTAATCTGAGAAGCCTGTGCTTACTGTAACTAATTAACATGACGTTTATTTTCCTCTCCGGTTTCTGAGGTCACAGTTATTAGTCTTGTTAGTCTGTGGGCTTAACAAGCTCATTTGTTTACATGCAGTGAAGTGAAGTGAAGTGAAGGATGTACAGATTAATTCTTGTGCATGGCTGAACTGATTAAGCCTCTACATGAACATGATTCAGATCAATGAGCGAGAGAAAGCGAGAGAGCTAGAGAGAGAGAGCAAGCGAGAGAGAGTTAGAGAGAGAGAAAGGGAGTGAGAAGGAGCGAGAGTTAGAGAGACAGAGAGAGTTAGAGAGAGTGAGAGAGTGGCAAGCGAGAGAGAGGGTGATTGTGTGTTTGCATGCCTCATTGTGGTGTGTGTGGGTTTTGTTGGGTTTTTTTTCAGCCAGAGAACCTGCTATATTACAGCATAGATGAGGACTCCAAGATCATGATCAGCGATTTTGGCTTGTCCAAGATCGAGGGCTCGGGTATAGTCATGAGCACGGCATGCGGCACTCCTGGATATGTCGGTATGATACACACTAACGCACATCATCTCTACACACTGGTTATATGCTTAACAGAATAGAATGGAAACGGGGAAGTTTTTGTAATCCGTATTATCTGGTTATGTTGATGTGTCCACTGTTCGAGTCCCTTGGTAAGTTGTTACTATAGAAACAGAAACGGCAAGACAAGCTCATACATGTGTGAAGTGTTAATACGTTATTGTTTTTTTCCCCCTCCAGCTCCAGAGGTTTTGGCCCAGAAGCCGTACAGTAAAGCAGTGGACTGCTGGTCCATTGGTGTCATAGCGTACATACTGTAAGTATTTTATACCAATGATATCCTGAGTGGTAGCTAGCATAGCTGTGTCTGATTAGCACCGTAAGGTATAATAGCTACAGTATATGGTAAGCTACTACAGTGTACATGTGGTGGAGTTATGAGTTTTGCATATTAATATATCCTGAAGTTTTACTTCTCTTTTACAAAAGCAGTATGAACACTCACACTGAAGAACAACACGTCATCTGTTGATAATTAAAGTTAATGTGTCTGGAAAGTCCCAAATCAATCAAGACAGAAGATTAGATAAAAATATAAATCATTCAAAATGACCCTTCTAATGCATGACATGCTGTCTCTCAGTCTCTGGTCCTGTTCAGTAAAATCCTGGATCTTAAATCCTGTCTAAATTCTGTCTGTCTCCGTCAGCTTGTGCGGCTATCCGCCATTTTATGACGAGAACGACGCCAAGCTGTTCGAGCAGATCCTGAAAGCCGAATACGAGTTTGACTCTCCGTACTGGGACGACATCTCTGATTCAGGTAGCACCTTTTCCATCTTCTCACAGTTCCTCTGCTTTACATCAAACCTGTGTTACTCCTGCCCAGACTTTACTCTTTAGTCCCTCTGAACACTTGCCAAACTGCTTGTTAATAATAATAATAAGGATAATAAATATAACACGCTCTTGAACTCTCCATTTTATTAACTACACAAAGCCTTGGGAGAACAGCTAATCAAATTTTGACGGATGTTGAATCCAGGCCAGGTTTTTTTTTTTTTTCTTCTTCTTCTTCTTCCTGAGCCTGTTCTGTGTTACCAGATGACATGATGGAAAAGTGTCAGACACTAACATCATGGACTGAGCTGAAATTGTGATTTTTATCCACAGCTAAGGATTTCATCGTACATCTGATGGAGAGAGATCCGAAACGGCGCTACACATGTGAACAAGCGCTGCAGCATCCATGGTATGAAAAAGCATACCTATTATTCATGTATTTATTTCATTTTGAATCTAATTGTGTTCATATTACCGCATTTAAACCTGGCACTAAAGGCATAAAATGCAATATTATTATTATATACATCGACCAGGCATAACATTATGACCACCTGCCTAATATTGTGTTGGTCCTCCTTTTGCTGCCAAAACAGCCCTGACCCATCATGCACTGTGTATTCTGACACCTTTCTATCAGAACCAGCATTAACTTCTTCAGCAATTTGAGCAACAGTAGCTCGTCTGTTGGATCGGATCACACGGGCCAGCCTTCGCTCCCCACGTGCATCAATGAGCCTTGGTCGCCCATGACCCTGTGTCCGGTTCACTACTGTTCCTTCTTTGGACCACTTTTCATTGCAGACTGGGAACAACCCACAAGAGCTGCAATTTTGGAGATGCTCTGATCCAGTCGTCTAACCGTCACAATTTGGCCCTTGTTAAACTTGCTGTCACTTCTGCATAATATATTCCACCCAATAACAAGTGCCATGATGAGGAGATAATCAGTGTTAATCACTTCACCTCTCAGTGCTCATTGTTATGCCTGATCAGTGTATAATAATAATAATAATAATAATAATAATAATAATAATAATAATAATAATAATAAATTAGTGCATTAAATTGTCAGAATTAAATGTTACCTTTGAAATATTAAAGAAGCGGTTTGTAATTTTTAGTGCTGTTTGCTGCCCAAGTAATACCTCGGATTAAACCCCAGAAAGACCTTAAACATCAATATTAAAATAGGCAGAGCTGAGAAGCTTTTTATTCTGGCTAGGGGTGGAGCTAATTTCTGGGCCAGAAGAAAATTTAACAGAAGCCTTAAATGCAAAATATCTATATTAATTGCAAGGTAGCACTGAAAATCAGTTTGTGTTAAAGTGTCTTTGAAACCGAGCGATTATTACTGACCTTTAAAAATAACAAACTGCCGCTTTAAGCAAAACGAATGATTTTGGCATGATCGTGCAGCCATCTTTCAGCAAGAAAAGTTTCTTGTGTTTCAATTCAACTTTCAGAGCAAAACGCTATAAATTACACAATAATAGTTTTGCTTGAATACGAGTTGGTTTTCTCACGACAGATCGCATGGCTCATCCGGCTCGATCCAGTTCTGTTTTGGTTCCTTCCAAGTAGCTTTAGAGCCTTTGCTTTCCTTGGCAGAAATACAGCCAGATGACTAACTTGGATCTCAATGGAGAGGACTGAAGGATTTGGATTCTTTTTTTCAGGATTGCTGGAGATACGGCACTGGACAAGAACATCCATGAGTCTGTGAGCGCTCAGATGAAGAAGAACTTCGCCAAGAGCAAATGGAAGGTCAGTGCTCTTAATTGTTGCGTATACTGCTTTTATATACCGTATGCTGGAAAGCTAAACGACACGATCTGTCCTATTGAGCACGATTTCAAATATAACCAAATAATCATATGAAATCATGTTTAAATGTAATCCTATCAGATTAAGAAGACAAGCATGGCTGATCTGAAGATTTCCCCTCTAAGCACAGGCTTATAATTTCAAGCTCTCTCTCGTCTGTCTCTCTCTTAGCAAGCATTTAATGCCACAGCAGTGGTCCGGCACATGCGTCGCCTCCAACTGGGCACCAGTCAAGAGGGGCAGAGTCAGCTGTCGCCCCATAGCCCCTGCGGCGAGCGCCTCCTGCTACCCGAGGGAACTGAGGAGGAAGAGGACGAGCAAAGCAGTCAGTTCCCAAAAAACTTCACATTAAACTTTACATGTATTTACACAGTCTGCTAAGATGATGTCTGTTTGTTTGCTTCTTTAGTTTTGTACTGTTGGTGTATCCTGCTCATAGTTTTTCCCATATATTACTACACTTCTGTGTAGAAACATGGTAATGTCTGGAAAATAGTCTGTTCGACTCGTATTTTAAATTTAAATATAAAATAATTTCACCTTCACACTTTTTTTTTGGCCCTTTTCTCAATCACCGATCATATTATTGAGAAATCCCAAATAGTAATGGAGACTCTCTGGTGCAAATGCTGTACTCAGAGTCCCAGAATGCATTGCAGCTATACAAAACTTGTTAGTGCTCTACACGTTCAAGAGCATGGTGTGAGAATTAGCATAATAGATGAAGTGTTTGTAGCTGGTTTGTTTCCTGAGAGCTGTAAAGGAATAAAAAAATGCTGCTGCATCTCTGCCTTCAGGTACAAATGAAGTGCACCACTCTGAGCAGGTAGTGGCACTGCATTGTGGGTAATGTAAAGAAATGTAATAGTTACAAGGTGTATGTTTTGTGTCTCCGTCTCTGTAGCCTCTCAGAGGGACAACAACGGCTGCTCCGAAAGAGCTGGTGAAGGGGAAGGGCGTGACGGCATCCAGAACTGCACCTTCCGCGTCCACCCAACCAGCCGGGTCTGAGCCCATCAAATCATCCTGCTGCAACCAATGACTTGACCGCCCCATGTTTCTGCTGGAGTCCTGCCACACCCCCAGTCTGGCCAGGAATACCGAGTAACTCCAGCGCTTGGCCACTAGGTGGCGCCGCAGTGTAAAGAATTTGAGGTGGGAAAAGGGGGTCGCTATGCCAACAGAGGGATTCTGTTTACAGAGAGGTGAGCTCTGCGAGAGGAAGGAGACTGAGAGAGATATGTATGCCGCAGTTGCATTATGGGTAACGGACCGAGATTAAACTGAGATTGTTTTATCTTCTGTTTTACAAACTACATGTTTCATCTTTCTGTCTTGGAAAAGTGGTTTTAGGTGTGTTTTTTTTAGTTGTATAATGGGTCCTCAGATCTTTTTTAAGCCTGCACACTAAATACAGCTTCATGTGTGACCAACACACACACACACACACACACACACACACACACATTTCTCTAATGCAGCTTATTAATGCTCCCTTATAAATCTAAGCTGAACCTCAGTAACCAAATTTTTTTTTTACATTTTTCTTTAATAAACCAACCAAATATCCTCACAAACTAAATTGTCAGATATTCCTCTCCTTGCTGGGACATTTGGTCTATAAAATAATTTCTTGATGAAACTGAAATTCCCACTAGGTCATGATCATATATGGAAGCATATATTACTAACACACACACACACACACACACACACACACACACGGTCTAATTCTACTTGTACACATTGTGTCCATATTTGACTATGTATTATCGTGCTGCAACACACCAAGTCTGCGCCATTGTTTTGTGGAACGTTTTTCTTTTTTTATGCATCAGACGCAGTCTTCAGTGCCTTCGTGGATGCAGTTGTTCGGGTTATTAATGCCTCATTTTTGACTCTATTAATTGTCGTTATGATCTGTCTGGGTGTCGGATGCTTTAAATGTAAACACTGCAGCAGGGCCCTGTGTGTGTGTGTGTGTGTGTGTGTGTGTTCTGCTTTTATACGTTTAACGTCTATTACCATTCATGTAAACGTTTTTATATAAGTCTGTTTCTTTTACTGATGGTTTTACTCAGGGGATGACGGTGTGTTTAAGATTCTGGGGTTTTAAATAAATGCTACAGGATTTATTATCTGACCGATAAATCGATTATAGAATCATTGTGGTGGCCTGGGAAAACCTGACACTGTGGATTTACTAAAACGGCATGATTATCATCCTGCAAAGATAAAGAACAAAAGCATTCGGTTTACTTATAGATGCGTAAGAGCTGTTGCCTCCTACAGTGAAGCTGACGCTTTAATCAAGTTGCACATCATCTGAATTAATCAGACGTTAAAATGCTCCTTCGCCACACACACACACACACACTTTTCTATAGTAACCAGACCCTATAACTGCTCTAACTTTACTTCTGATCGAGATTAGGGTTGTTACAGTGTCACGGTTTCACATTCACACAGTTACTCACATTATTTTACAGCTACACCCTCAATCATACCTCTGTTACTCTTTCTCTTAGCTTATAACTACAACATGATTCTTAAAATGGTGTCTGTTTTTTTTTTCTGTCTTTGTTTTTTGAATAAAGGTCCATCGATGGTGTGAAACCATGATGTTTATTTCTACACCACGAACCCTCCTAATCTCTAACCCTATCAGAGACATTTTCAGAGCTATATATAGTAGAAAATCTGAACATTTCATCTTGTGTAGGATTATCCCAGGCTACCACACGTATATATTTAGACAGAAGAAACCTTTTTTTTTTTCCCTTGACATGGGGGCCCGTTGTAATATTTCTAACTTGCACCACTGAACCTATACAAAAAAAAAAAAGTTGAAAGGCATTAAAGAAATTTTATTGTACCTCATGTGTCCCATTTGATTTGTTTCCATACACCATTTTTTGGGGGTCATTTTTGTGACATCTTACAGTGTACTGTACATTTTTTTTTGTGCTCTGTTTTGCATTATTCTATCCACTTTCTGTGCCACATGAGATCATATTCTATTCCAATTACACTTTATGAAATTCAACTGAGATGCAAAACTAAACTAATAAAAACCACAAGGTCTATATCTGGAACAAAGGAACAACAGGGAGTACACTTTGTCTTTCAATCATTCTGTCTGTTTTTTTTTTCTTTAATTAGAATTAATTTCATGCATCATGCTCATTTTGGAAACGCCAGCCATTCAGATGTCCAACCACATGCTCCATTTCCATTTTGAATCTGAGCCATGACCTTGGCTCTTTATTCTGGGTCAGACTGGGTCCACTAGAACCTCTCTGCATGTGTCCATAAGTCAAATAAATATATATATATATATATATATATATATATATAAAGGATTAAAAAAAAAAAAAAGACTTCTAATGAAATGTAAGGTGTTGATTACAAAGTTGATTTATTTTTGCTTAGTCTGTATTTTTCCTAGGGCCTAAACAAAACTCGATTTTATGCTGTGTGAAATCATTCGCTTGTGTTTCGGTTGTGAGAAAGATGAAGAGTTTCTTCTGTGCGCTCGGGCGATGACGTCAACCGCACAAACAAAATTTTTCAAGTATCGAGCAAAACTTCCAAAGGTCAAAAAGAGAAAGACGTCTGAGTGACTGAGCGCTTTTGTAGTTACTGCGCTGTATGCTGGTATTTTCCAGAAGATCTTCATATATATATATATATATACACACACACACACACACACACACACACACACACACACACACCGTGCTGGGTAATGGTGATCTCTATGATGTCTGTTTGCACAAAAAAAGACACGAAATATCTATTTATTTTTTCCTGTAATTCGTCACCTTTATTGTTGCTAAGCTAAGGAAGGTAAAAGGCCAAAAATCAGATGTTTCATCTCTCTGAAACAGCAACAGTGACATGAACATGTTGAAAACGATGCTCTGTGTGTGTGTGTGGTCCTCTGTATGCTTTCTGATATGCTTGGATGTAAAAGTGGTTCAAAGCTTTGCTATGTATGATGCATTTTTTCCCTAAATCAGCATGTTTATTTGCAGATATACTCTAGAACATGGGTTCTCAAACCTTTTTTGCAGCCAGGAATCCATTTAAACAATGGAATTAATGAATAAAAAAAAAAAAAAAACACAAAGCTTCACTTACCAATTATTTGATATTAGATCCATTATTTTAACATGTCCAATAATATTTAACTATTTATTGGAGCATTTTCTTTTATTCCTCAATTATTTTTAAATTAGCATCTAATTAGTTGATGTTATTTATTTGAATTAATTCAACTGACCGGTCAAATAGGCTCAAAATTAAAAAAAAAAAAACAACAATTTTGATAATTATGCCTTATTATTTCTAATATAACTTCCACAAATTTCCACGGAACCCCACCGCTATCTTACCCCATCAGACCCCATTTTGAGAACCACTGCTCTAGAATGTAATAAGAAACAAACTTTCAACAAATGGTAAAGAAATATTTCCTGAGATTTTATGCCACTAATTAAACTACCATGGAAGATTGGGATTTATTTCATTTGAATGTTTATTCTGACTTTTTCCTACCGTTTCCCTGTAGACTTGCTGCAATTTCTAAGAGTTTCCTGTTTGTAAAAGGACTAGATATAAACTTATGATATATTATAAGTTAAAATAAGTTAAAAGCTTAAAATAGGACGTTCTTTAGCATCTCAGGACTGTCTCTGATCCCATACTGCTGTTGTACAAGAATCAGCCTCAGTACAAATCAGCCTTGAATGCACACTTTTATTGGCAGAAGTTAGTTCTCTATTTTAAACGAAGTAGAAGGGCTTGATGATGAGGCCTTGTTAAGAAGAGTGCTGCAATGACGAACAAAAATGGCCACTAATTTTTTTTTTTTTTTTCCGTTTTATGACGATATAATCAGCCAGTTTGAGAATTGTGTTCAACTTGTGTATAAATGCCTTCCTGTTTCTAAATTAGTTGTAACTACTGGCAGCATAAATATACTGTACTGTAATATCTATTACCATAGCAAAGCTGTATGTTAACAACATTTTGTAAAAAAAAAAAATAATAATAAAAAAAAAAATGCTGTTTATTTGTATGGATGCAATGCATCATGGGTAAGTGCTGGATATTCTCGTATGTAATGAAGTAACACTTGGTATTTAAGCTAAAGATTTGTACTTTTGGAAAATTTGTAAACGTAAAAGTGTATTAAAAAACTCCTTGTCTATGCCGTGTGTGTCTGTTGTATACGTGATGTGACACATGTAGGGAAGAAGATGATAGAAAACTGGGGT
>JAUCMX010000023.1:15967744-16227744 GCA_033459395.1 Hemibagrus guttatus | reverse complement strand
TCAGAAGTGAACACACTGTTCATGTCAAATATGATTTGTTTCCCCACTAGAAATACAATTTATTAACAATTGTTAAGACAAGATTCTGAATCTAATGCTAGCAACAATACTGTACAAGCAGGAGCTAGAAAGCATGCCAAATTATTCATTCATTCATTGTCTACTTATCTGATCTATTCTCGGGTCACGGGGGGCCTGTGCCTATCTCAGGCGTCATTGGGCATCAAGGCAGGATACACCCTGGACGGAGTGCCAACCCATCACAGCGCACACACACACACACACACACACACACACACACTCACTCTCACTCACTCACACAATCACACACTACAGACAATTTAGAGATGCAAATCAACCTACAATGCATGTCTTTGGACCGAGGGAGAAAACCGGAGTACCCGGAGGAAACCCCCGAGGCACGGGGAGAACATGCAAACTCCACACACACATGGCGGAGGCGGGAATCAATGAAGCCATATGACATTATTGCAGTAGTTTTTGCTGAATAGAATTATTATTATTAATTATTATAGAAATTATAATATTATTAATTATTATAGAAATTATTTTGCAGGTACAGAATAATTGGTAATAATTGAGTGATAAAGACTACACATAATAAAAGACTACTGCCCTTGTATATTGAGCGGAGAATTATCTTCTGCTAAATGAACTTCTTTCTCATTACTCAATTTTTCCCGTTAAACAATATTCTAAAAGTTATGCTATATGATTTGGAACATAAAGACATTTATATGTTTGAGGTAGAAAGAGAGAGAAAGAGAACATGCCATGGTTTTAGCTCTACAGTAACCCAGTTTGGTTTAATGGATCCTAGAAATGAAGATGGGAAACACCAGGATCATCCTGTGTTGTCAGCCAATTTGCACATCCCAGAGAAGTTATGCGGCATCCTGCCTCTAAAAACACACAGTGCTAAGAGAAATATGTCTGTTTCCGCCATGATAACTTAAAAAAAAAAATTCTGATGTGTGGGATCGAGGATACAAACCCCTACACTAACACTTCATAATGTTTCATACAAACTATAAGTCGGCCAAATTCTTAAAAAATGTCCTCTTTCTCCTCTTCTCATTTCCATTTATCTCTGATTTGCTCATGCTCTTATTTAATCTCTCCCGAGTAACGATAAGATTTGGTCAAATTTTCCTTTTCCGGACACGTGTTTCATCTCGTTTCATTTTGGCCTGTCCACTTCAGCTCTTCGGAGAGATCCGACTGTGTGCCAGATCTCCAAAATGTGTGCTGTGAGTTTTGTTCCTGTGTAACAATGATTTCACTCCATCGCTGAACCGCATGACCTGAAGGACAAAAGACCCGATTCTCTGTGGTTCACCACAGCCATGTTACCCCGAGTCTGTGTACTCAATTCCTTGTGGAGAAAAATGACTCTAGAATTATAACAGATGCTAAAAATGTGTGAGAGACAGAAATTTAGGATACAAGTGTGTGTGAGTTTGAGTATGAGCAATGTAAGAATTGTAGTTTAAAGCAGAGTCGGGGGTACAGGCGGACAGGGCAATCACAGACATATCCATAAACAAACTTTGCAGTAAGACATAACAGCAGGATATAAGTAGACAAAGTAATCAAGGGCAAACAATGAAGTGGTGAACACAGTAAAGAAAGAAACCAATCATGTGAGACAGACAATATAAACAAAAGTGCAAGCAGTGGTAAATGGTAATCGCTGAAATTATATTAAAAATGTATTTTGATCATAAAAAAAAACGGTATAATTGAAAATCCATATAAAGATAATACTAGTGTGTATGTTTAATGAATGAATGAATGAATAGTTGTTCTTTTTAACACCAAGGAAACTTCTCTGGAACTGTTTATTATTTTCCCAGATTTTTTTTGGGGAAAAAACCTAAACATATAGTACACTCAGTTTTTATTACAGAGACGCTTGGGAGCCTTGCAATCCAGCTGAGTGGGAGTTGTGGTTTTTACACAAATCAATGATCTTAGTGGGGATTCAGTCACAAATGCTGTGGCTTTGCCGAGTCTCAATTAAAACCAAAAAAAGCTTCCAAAACCAACAAAAGGTTTTTTTTTAAAGCCAAAAATCAGCTCTTTTAGAAAGTGATTTGTAAAGCATGTTTTAGGGTGTTTGGATAAACGATTTTTGTGCACAGTTTTCGTGTAGAGTTCCCTGCTAAAAAACCAGCATGAACTCATACAAGCTGCAGATCTGGTTTTGATTTAGCTGATCTTCCGCACTCAAGCAGTAAAACCTTGATGTTAAATCTATGCTTAATGATTGCAGGACCACACCAGTTTCATTCGGGTGTATTCAAATGATCTCATCTCAGCAATCGAATTAGTTGATGGATTGTGTATGAGAACACTTTTAACTTGTAACACTTCTAACATCCAAGCCAAGTATAGCTGAATTGCTGTCTATAGGGTCGCTCTTGCTCAGGACTTCCACAAACAAGCAAAATGGAAAACATACAAGGGTAAATAATGGTTGGTCCGAGTCAGCAAATACGTTTCAACAGCAATTTCTGCACCACTAACAACAAACACATGGAAGCGTGGTTCTGGTGCTGGCGTTGAGGCCACTGCCAACAGCCCACATCTGAAAAACAAACAGTTGTAAAAACGACTGAGAGACTGCAATCACGGCAAGACATGGCTGCCCCATTACAGAGCAAGTGATAGGAATCTAAGAGGCAAGAAAATTGTGGTAAACCCAGGACTAGACGCTTTATCGTTATGTTGGTATATGATACTACAGGCTCAGCATCCGTTAATCAGTTCTAAATACAGGGCTACTCTACATACTGATGTCTTAGAAGTATAGAGCATGTACCCAGCTGATGGTTGTTGTATAAGTGGTGATTATGGGATTGTGGGAAAGGAAAGAACTCCGAGAACTTTGGCTGAGTTTCTGGACAACCAAGTCAAATCTCTAGGGTCTAGGGTCGTTCAAAAAACATGGGGATGAAATATCAAACCTCCAAAATCTCCAACACAGGACCTTCATTATAAAGGATCTTCACAGATTCCATAATGTGTATGAAATTCTGTCTGATTTAAATAATCCATTAAATAAAATCCAATTATCATGTGTGACACAATACTAATGTCATTATGTGTCACAATACTAATGTCAAATGTGTCTGTTTACTTACTTATCTACACCATATGGACAAAAGTTTATGGACACTGGTCCATCACACTCATATGTGCTTGGTGAACTTCCTTGTCAGATTTAGTCCCCCTTTTGCTGTTGCAAGAAATACCCTCAACTATTTTGGGAAAGGTCTAGATTTTGAAGTGTAGCTGTGGGAATTTGTGTTTATTTGTGAGATCAGGCACTGATGTCAGGTGAGAAGACCTGAGGTGTATTTGGCATTTCAGTCTATCCCAGAAGTGTTCAGTGGGGTTGAGGTCAGGGCTCTGTGCAAGTGCTTCCACTCCAACCAACCTTCTACTCAAGCCATGTCTGACATGGGAAAGGGAGATTTCTACAGCATACACATACATTCCAAGTAATTGTGGGCTTCCAATTTTCTTTGAGGAAGAACCACATACTTTTGGCCATATAGTACATGTGAGCATTTGAGTCAGTAGAATAGAAATGAGAAGTTGAGGTTTAACAGTGTTGCACCAGGGCCCAAGACTGGTAGCTTGGCAATGCTGAGATCTGAGGATTTGAGCACAAAAGCTAACGTAGCCACGAAAATCCAAAACCTTAAAATATTGAAACAGGGTTATGTTTGATTTAGGGTTCCTCTTAGCCGCTAATATATAAACACAGCCCATTTACAGAATGTCTGGGATTGTTCTAATTACACAATACATATAACCAGTTCATTATGGCAGAGACGTTTTCAGACATGCTTTAAACTCCAACCATTATTAAATATGCAGTATTCACTGGGTTCTTGGAATTTTCTTGGTTCTATATATGTAATCATTGCATTTATTGTACCAAAGCATCATTGAGACCTTCATAAGAGTGGTGGGAAAAAGCAGCAGGAGTGGTATGAGCTTCCTCAACATATCATAAACTCCGTAGAGACTTTACATGCCATAACTCAGAGAGAAGAGTGTGCAGAGAAGCATTTATAGCATTCTAGTTTAAGTTAAAGAACTAGGCTTGTCATAAAGGCATGGACCTCCCACTGTTGAACTTTAGAAGGCCTGTGTTTCTCCGTACATGAAACATTTCTGTGACCGACGTGTTGAAACGTTGCATTCATTCAGTACGTTTTTGAGTGTACATTGTTATAAAGGAAAAAAAAGTCTTAAATATAAATATGTATATAAATAAAAGACTCACAATGATGAGCAGAACTGATACTCCTGACTAAAAATGAGCAATTCATGGGCAAGTGGCATTGCTAAAATGCCTTATATTGTTGAGGTTATACTGCTACACCACACAAAAAAGCCTCCGTGTGAGTGTGTTTTGTGTGTTTAGTTAAATCAGACCATAAAAAATTTGGTCCCACAATTTACTTAATGCGCACTGTGGTTAAGCTCTTAACATATAAGAATTTACAGGCTTCACTAACGATGATCGCCACAAAGTGTTGCAACTGCAAAATTGCCAAGTTAGAGCATTCCAGTGTTAATTGTGCATTCAAACTATGTGGGAGTTTGCTGCTTTGAGATTTTTTTGAGTTTATGATAATAGAAATGTTTCAGCTGTGTTTAGAATCATTTGGTCAGACTAATACCTAGGGAATGCAAAATTACACAATATATTGGAGCTTGGTAGTGCTTTATCAGATCATCAAACATCAGAAGTCAGTCAACATTACAGTCTAGTGGCTTGATGTATGTTATTTTAGGGCACTAAAAGATCAAGAATGAAGTTGCTTTCGGCTGCTCCCTGTTCGGGGTCGCCACAGCGGACCAACTGGTCCGCACAACAACTTGGCACAGGTTTTACGCCGGATGCCCTTCCTGACGCAACTCTCCCATTTTTCCGGGCTTGGGACCGGCACTGCATCCAATGGCTGGGGTTGAGGCATTGGCTGGAATCGAACCCGGGCCTTCCGCATGATAGGCGAGCAACCTACCACTGAGCCACCAATGCTTCACTAGAAGATCAAGAATAAAAGAATAAAAACAGCTTTTGCCAAATGGATGAAGATACCTCGAATAAAATCTGACATGAAGCAGTCAAACTAGCTGGCTGGGTGAATGCACTTTATATAGTTTGTAAACAGGAAGGGTGTGGAAGAAGTGTTTAGTACTCACCTCATGGGATCGTGCCCCCTGCAGGCATGGAGGTGTAATGTCCTGCATTTTTGTCCAGCATTTCCTATACAAGTCCCTGTATTAGACGAATCTATGGAAACCGTAATGTGTGCATTAATATAAACTGACAGCTAGAACTACTGCCAACTACTGTGCTGTTATAGTAAATCAATCAACACAATCAGGTGAGAAAATCCAGAATTTAACACCAATGTTGCATTTTTAATTAGTTGAAGCTATCGAAAGTAAAAGCTTATAGACCTTTATTGTGACTATGACGAGTGATGGAGGGAATTCGGTATATCAGGATGTCTCCTCTTATTAAATCTTATTCTAAAAATAAAATCTGCATCTTGCATCAACTATCAGAGGCATGCTGTTGCATGCTGTTGCTGGGACTCTGGAGATGTCTGAGCTGTTTTGGACCAAAAAACGTTTGTTAATGCCAGGATCTCAGAAGACACACACACACACACACACACACACGCACACACACACACACGCACACAGATTGTAATGTACTTAAACAGAATGCTAGTCTTATAGCTTGTGTCATATCCTCAGTGCTGTTCTCTTTACATCTGCTGCTGTATCATGCCAATGAAGCATGCCATTGTTTCACATCACTAAATAATCATCTGCCATGTTCCACTTTTGTGCGCTCTGTATTTGAAATGTTTCACTCCTCTTCTTGTCCTTCCATTTTATTGTGTCTTGGATGGAGACTCGTGAGCTGGTGCTGTTACCGCACTCTGTTTATACAAAGCCGTCACCACAATCCCCCAAATAGCTTTTAATTACCCTGTAATGTATTCAGACACTTTGTTCAAGAGATGCCAAATAGACTAGGCAGCACAGTTATGGGCTTGAACTGCCACAAAAGCTTTACTAACACGCTTACCCCTGTGTTTTCATGGGAAAATGTCAGAACCGAGAGTCACAGCAAATAAAATCGCTACAGGTGGGTTAGAGAAACTCAGGACTTCTTTGTTAGGATACTGTTGCCAAAGTAAGGTGTGTTTCTACACACACTCCTCCTTTCTTTTTAATTCTGTTAACCTGTTTGGGATTTAGGGATTTTTACTCTACTTGACCTAATGCTTATAATAGTTTTTATTCTTTATGGCATCTGCATCAGTGTTTTTGCCCTGAATATGCAAACATGGAACACATGGAATGCACTTGTGTGAATATCTTGTTACCCTTCATGTATTTACATGAACAACACTATTGCTATTAAAGTCTTTCTGCAAAATTAAATACCCTTATAATTAATATTTATTGATGCATCGCACGGAATAACTAAATTCGGGTGTTTGTTTATACATATTTTTTTTACTTTTCCATCACTTAACAATGTCACATTTGGGTTAAACGTTATTTTGTTGCAAATGTTTTAGAAAATATAATATTTTTTAAAAAGTCATCTTCAGTAAGCTCTTCATCCTAGTCACAGAGCGTATCCCAGGAGCAATGAGGCAGGAATATACCCTGGTTGGGATGCCAATTTAGCAAAGCCGGAAATCCCAGAGGAAATTCCGCGAGACAGTAACCTGAGCTCAGGATTAAAATGGGAACCCTGGAGCTTGGAGGTGTTTAAGTAGTGTTTCCAAGCCTTCAAGAAGTTTTATTTCTTCAGAATTTTGAAACATGCATATAGTGGTTGCTTTATTCTCTTGAAGGGTGAACAAAATTTTGTAGTTGACTGTATAAATGAGCTGCAACGACAAACCACAAGTCAGAGTCAACAATATACCTCAAATGAATGTTTTGAATCCAAACACAGTGTCTAGAGCCAATCTGGCACATTCTTTTTTCACTTTTTTTTCTATTTCCCCCATTTCTCAAAGAAATGTGTTAAGACGCCGAAGCTCATAGATTTCTTCCATTCCCAGTGATTTTCCTTTACCACTCTGCCTCCAGATGAATAACGAACAGACTGCAGCCGTCACTGTTTCTCAATTTCTCTGTCAGCAGGTTAGAATTTTGACTGAGCACATGTATGCTGCTTTATAGACACAGATCTCACCTTGGCAGCAATGCACAGGGATTATTATTCCTCCACTTTCCAGGTGGACATATTGACGATGCTAGAAAGAGACATGGAAGAGTCATCAAGGGACCTCTGCAAAACCTGCCTCCAAAAACTCTCTATATTAATAGTGGGACCATTAAAATCAATAAACTAGTCTCCATGGATGCCGCATGACCAAGAATCCTTCTGGCCAAAAAAAAAAACGCTGACTTTCTTCCATTTTTGAAGGTTTGAACTTTTATATCGTCATCAGCCATATGCATCCATACAAAAGGACCACATAATGCTTTACAGTCACCACGATACATTTACAGATCTGTAAAATCTCACCATAAAACACAAAAGCCTGAAGCTTTCTTGAAGGCTGAAATGTGGGAAAATTACCCTGGTCACTCTGAGACAGACCAAAGCATATCTCTGCATTTACAGGGCTGTTATTAATTGGAAAAAACACGTAGGAGCTGGAGTTTCTTTTCATCAGAAGGAGCCATGGATGCTGTTATTAATTATGTGGTAATTACGGACAGAACCAGACGGGACGTGGGGCTTTAGTTTATACCAGTGGGCATAAATCTCAATGACTAATCTGGTGTATATCAACGAATTTTGCAGGGTTAGATTTATGCCATGGGTTAGACAGATAACATGGCCAATGTTTGCCAGAATGGGAGTCTTATTTCAAAATCCTGTCTAGATTTGCAGAATGGAAAACTGTCAAATATGCCATCAGGGCATTATCTTTATAAAAATCCTACAAATGCATGTGTTTAAATAGCTACAACACTCCCAGCAGGACAAGCGTCCATACGTGAAACATCTGTTTTGCAGCTTGTCTGTGAAATTATATATCATCGCTGGAGGTGCGTGGTGCGGTGTATGATGTACGGGCTTAAAGAGAACGTAATGGGGTGTGTTTTTCAAAGTCGGTGTACCTCTTTGAAAGATCAGATTCGCTCCGTCACGGTCGACTGGCCGTAGAAAGTCTATAATCGTCCATCTCAGTTTTCTTTTGAAAGTGGTATGAGATGGTATGCTTTCCAGTGCAGATCAAGTGAAAACATATTGTAAAGACATTCTGGAGATTTTGGAGAAATACATTTCAGTTTTGGACGCAAAGTTTCGGTTTGATTATATATTAGAGAACTTTGGCTTGGTTCAAAATTCTAAGATGTTCATGTCTGAGAGAGCAGTTCATTTGTTTCACGTAATCACTCTTCCTTCTATACTAAGGGAGGTCTATTCTAACAGGTTAAGTGTTCATAAGCCTATCTAAACCCAGTCTTCAAATACCATCAAACCTTCTGTAACACATAATTATAGAAGAACATCTTAAAATCCATCAATTCCAAGTCCACCAGATTCAAGAGCAGCTTGTCAGGAAAAATAAAAAGACACATTTTTCACACACTAGCCATAAATCAACCCGTTATAATAAACACTTTATATCTATGCTGCCAGTCGTGATTATGCCATACTCACCACACATACCACACACTACACTACATTGTACTTAATGTCCATTGTGTGTCGTATTTATTGCATTGTCCCAGTGTTAGTTTTTATTGTTCTTTCCACTCTATTGTTTTGTCTATTCAGCATTTCTGCTTTGTCTTTCTCAATGTGTTGTAGGTCGTGTACACGGCTGTCTGTGATGGTCTCCCAAAGACCTTCAAAAATGCTCTTTTGTTCTCCTGTACACTGTTATATGGCTAGAATGACATTAATCATTCTCTAAAACATACCAGATGGACACCTGGATGTCAATCAAATATACTCCTTCAGTGTGAGGTCCATAGAAGGGAACAAATTCCACTCCATAACAAATTATATACTACATAGATCAACATATATCAGTGTAGAACTGAAAACAGCCTTAATCCAGATCCCATATTTCAAAATATTGGGCCGGGAGTGAGTCTGGGATTCCACATTCCTGTCATCATACAGTTAACAGCAGAGTGATGGCTATATTTCTCACCGCTCATGGAAATAATTTGGGTTGAGCTGGTAAAGCCGCAATGTCCTGTTGTTGATTGTGCGGGGGAAAGGTGGAGAATTAGTTCCTCCTTTTCTGACTTTTTCTTCTTCCTGCTCCTCTTCTTCTTCTTCTTCTTGTTATTATTGTCATCCCACATCTGACAGGATATATGGTAGTTAATCAGGCACTGAACTTTCCATCTGGAAAATTCCTTTGGAATTCCTTTCAAGATTTACTTGGATTCCCTGGAATTGTGAGGCAGTGACACAAATCATGTGCCATCTTGCCAATTCGTGTTTAAAAGGGTCATTATGGGCGTGTCATGCATATTTTATGGCCTACTGTGTCACATACCATGTGCAATTTATGTGACCTAGACTTTAAGTGTCTTCTATAGCAGGTTAAGTCGGAATATACATGGATGATTTGCACACCAGTGCCTCACCCTTGCTAAATAAAAATAACATGATGTAGTATGTAAGGGATAAAACATGATAAGGATACATGATATTATATATACAGTATATAAAAATATGAAAAAGGTCCATCATCCTTTCTTATCCAATTATAGTTGCATTTATTGTCTAAAATCAAATTCCTGCTGCCATGGCATAAAATCTTTCAACACTACATAAGGCAGTTAAGTAAAAAAAACAAGTTTATTTCATTTTAATGGCATACATAAAAGCTTGTGAATATGTTCAACATACATGAAAAAACAATATTGTTTACATTTCATTCTTCTTTTTTGATAATAAAAGTGTTGGCTTAACATAGCAAATTCATATCAGTTCACTAAATACTGAAAAATGTGGCCTTAAAATAAGCCATACAGAGTAGTGGTTTTATTCATGGAGTGCTCAGCACCCTGGTTATTAAAAACAAAATAGAAAAGAGAGAGAAAAGTAAAGAAAAAAGAAGCACTATGCAGATTGAAATCATGAAAGAAACGTTGAGAGACATTTGGAAAGAGTGTAGTGTAACGTTCCAGAGATATCAAGTGCACCATGTTTTGAGAATATACCAAAAATAGCTTTAACCTTAAATGGTCAAATATTGTGAAATTCTGACATTCTTTTATGCAGGACTCGAAGGTATAATATCAGTTTGATGACAGCCAACTGGCAAATGACTGTAAGTGCTTCTAAATTTGAAATACAGGGGTGTATGAGAAGATTCAGAGGTTCAAATGAAAGGGAAGGCTTTCACAAAATGTTATACATGAACAGGAGCGAATGCTCGATGAATTAAGACCAATTAATGGACACTCTATAATCCACTGGTTAATATTCTGAAACTGTGTGGCTAGATGCTGACCTCTGACTATGATCTAATCTGTATATTTCCGACACTGTGATTGCGTTATCGACGTTTCTCCAGTTAATGTGTCTGCTATGTGAACACGGATCAAAATGTCCGGAAAATATTTGTTCGTTCATACTTAAAAATTCTTCTCATGAAGTACTAACCTGATGCATATGCATATTCTCTGTATCATGTCCTTTATCTGTTAATCCTGAGCTGACACATACATAAAAAGTCATTCCATATTACAATTTTCATTCTAGTATATGGAACATTTATTGATACACAGACCTACAGCTGTGTAGCTGGCTTGACTACCTGGCAGTACTTAAGCAAAAATTTTCCCAGTTTGGAAGCAATTAGACTTAAATTCCCTAGTTTTTGAGCTTCCTAGGCAGGATCTTTCGATTAACAGGTTTTTGAACCTGGGTGGTGTCTTGCTGTGGATGTGGAAGCTCTGGTTCGGGCTCATGAAGCTGTTTGAGAAGCACCGTCTGGTCCTTGGTCTCCCGTTTGGCCAGTCTCAGCAAACGCTTCAGGTTCTTCACTTTGTCCCTCAGGTGGTTGTTGGCTTTCTCGAGGACCTTAACCTTCTGAGAAAGTGTTTTAACCTTCTCCTCTTCCTCAAAGAGAGCTTTCTGTACTGTGGAGCACAGGAGCTGTGAGTGAAGAAGAAGAGTAGATGTAAATGTGATGTAACAATAAAATGGAGCAAGTGAATCAACAAATTTGAATTGCAAATGCTCACATAAACTCCAACCAACAAAGCTAATACTGCATCGAATTCGGTATACGCAAACCTGGATCATTTAAAACAAACAACAAATGGCAGACTATGCTGCAACTGAGATCCATGGAATAAAACACAGTAAATGATTTTATAGGAAAATATTCAACGACAAGGTGATGCAATACAACAGGAAATGAAGTTACACGTGCCACCACTTCAATGTTTTTCATCAAATCATTCTTTCCAGAGGACTTCCTTGGGTTGGAAAACTTAACATTACAGTTTAAACTCAGAAATCACACAGAACTTCTCCTTCTTCCAGTCAAACTACAGCTTGTGGTGTGTTGTAAATGAAGCAACACCTTCTGACCAATCAGAATTGAACATTCAACAATAGCTGTGGTAATAAATAAATAATATCTGCTCTTTAGATTTAGTGCAAGTTCAGTGTTACAACCGGCGGTGTCCGGCTGGATATAACAGACCCAACGCGAAGCTTCCGTGAACAAAAAGGGGATTTATTAAACATAAAACACGAGACATGAACAGAACATGGAACAGAAACCGCGACACCACATCGGCCTACATACAAACGAGGACTAGCAACTAAAGAAGACAAAGACAGGACTATATATAGGAAACATAATCAGGGAAACATTGGGAACAGGTGATCAGGGGCAGGAACACACATTAGGCGAGGGCGGGGCTTAAACACACACATGGCCAAACATAAACATAAACAGACATGACAACCCCTACTGAGGGCCCCCTAGTGGTTCACCCTCAGCCCTGCTACCCGTAACATTCAGTTTGTGATATTCAGGAAAAGATTTTTGGCTGGCCAATATAACACTCGTATTAACCTAAAACTAAATTTCCCTTATGTGGTTAACCGATTTTATAAGATACCTTTTTGCCTGTGAGGTGCAATTAATTAACTGCTTTTAATAAATGCCATTATTTTTTATGTTCTTTTCAATTATTGCAATCCACATCCCCAGGCAGCTTCATTACATCATGTCTCTTACAGAAATATACCAGAATTATGCCTCAATTTGTATTGCAGTGTTTGGCTTTATAGGCATCAAGACTGTTTGAAAAGAGCACCTTTAGGACGTTAGTTCATTAAAGGTTTAATGAATAACTACTGACAGTATTCCTGTGTTTTACTAAACTATCATGGGAATTGTGGTATTGTGGGAAATGTTGATGAAGCGAGCAGGTTTTCCTAATTTATATGTATCTGTCTCTAATTATGAACGGTCTTTGTTTGAACGAGTGCAAGCCACTGCTGGTTTTGATAACCAATCTGACCACAACTATGGCAACTTCACTTAACCGTCTGTGGCTACGGAATGTTCCATACTTCAGGGAAAGCACAGCATCTACACACATTTTCCCAACCTTTTCACAGTCTAATTTGAACGCATGAAAAATTGTATTTTGTTTTAACTGGAATATTCTCAAGAACATGAATTTAAGAATTAGAAGATTGAAATTCATATTTTCTTTGGTAAGTGTGGTCAGTAAATAATGATAGTTCCAACAGAAATACAGTGTTCCTTCCTTCGACCTTTTAAAATTCACTTGCATGTTCCCAAGCAGCTCAATTAGTGTTAAAAATAGCAGCAGCTAATCTGTGAAAATAGCCATGAAAAAATTTCAACATTGTTTAGTGTTAAAATCATGGCATGTAAGAGAGAGATATATAATAACTAAGCATTCATTTAAAAAAATAAGTAGATTAGATTACTGTAACTAATCAGTAGATCACATCACTGTAGTAGATCAGAATGTGCAGATGACATCCATGTAATACATCACTGTGGTAGATTACATGATTTCCAGCTAGATCAGTAGGTGTAGTAGATCACATTACCAGATCACGTCACTTTAGTCTAATTAAATGTGCAGATCACATAACTGTGGAACATCACATTATCTGATCTCAATAAGATCAAAATATGTAAATCACATTAGTAGTAGTAGTTCTAATTATGTAGATTCTATTGGTAGATAACATGAACATAATAGACCAGATTGGATAGAACAGCAGAACATGGTAGTATCCCAGAATGTGCAGATCACATTTGTGGATGGCATCAACGTGATAGATCACATCATTTGATCTCCCATCACTGTGCTAGATCAGAAAGCATAGATAATGTTTGTAGATCACATCACTGTGGTAGATCCGAATGTGCAGATCACACTCATGGATCACATCACCATGGTAGATCACATGATTTGATCAAAATCTGCAGAGAACAATAGTAGATCACATCACTGTGTAGATCAGAATGCGAAGATCACATTCATGGATCGCATCACTGTGGTAGATTGCATTATTTGATCAGATTGCGCACTCAACAAGAGTAGATCACATTATGGTGGTAGATGTGGACATCACATTAGTAGATCACATCACTGTGTAGATCAAATAACAAAATCACAACTGTGCTAGATCAGAAAGCGTGGATCACGTTTGTAGATCACGTCACTGTAGTAGATCAGAATGTACAGATCACATCACTGTGGTAGTTCACATGATTTTATCCAAATACGCCAACAGTAGCAGATCACTGTGGCACATGTGTAGATCACATTAGCAGATCACATCACTGTGGTAGATCAGGATATGTCTATCACATTAGCAAAAATATAAACGCTGTTAAAAGCAATAACTAACGTCAACTAACGTCAGATGACGACAGTGAAAAGTAAATGACTGAAGCAGATATAACCCTAAATGTTGTCCTTGTATATACATGTGTTCAAATATATAATAAAAATCTAGCTCCAAACATTTTAGAGTAAGCTGAACTTTAAATTCAGTCTAACATGATGTAGTGCTCATTCCTATAATCCGAGATTTCCTACATACTTCTTTCTGTATTGCTACCATCTGGGTTTTTGTGTAGCTATAATGTGAATCTGGTGCATTATGATATAAATATGTGACACGTGACACGGATAAATGTGAACCATATGGAGGTGGATGAATGAGTGTGCTTACAGCATTATGGGTAATGTGCAGTATGACCAGACGACAAAACAACACTATACTACACTAAAACTATAGAAAATGATAGACAACACACCTGCATAAGCATACATCTGTATATCAGTGAAGCAGTGTCTAATTGCCTGTCCTTCATATAGACTATATGGACACTGTTGACTGCACTTGAAACAAGTCCTTTTTGTACAAACACAGCTGGGACATTGTCCATGCCATACATTGCACTCAATCTGTTCAGTGACCTTCATGACAACCTGTCATACAGGTATGCAAACATTTCAGACGAATTATTTTTAAATAGGAAGCTATTTCCGTCGGCGATGGACATTTCTTGATGTACAATTTTTTCTCCCTTGTTTCTTTTTTACATTTTTATCTGGTTGGACTGTGGAAACATCCATGTGCAGTAAAAACGTTACAAATAGTTTCATAGTTTTTTTGTCAGTATCATTATCATTAAACCAACTTTGACTTGATCAAATAAAGGACAAGAGACATACATACCCTTCCACAAAACTTAGCTCTGACTTCAACAAAAATATGAATGGAGTTACATACGAAAGAAAATGTCTCCTGTTCTTTGTTCTTCCAAATGATCGCTGATACAAACCGAGACCAGCTCATTAGCGTAACCTAATCCGCTCTCATTGCTTTGCCATGACAGAAAGCTTCCACAAGAGTTCAGGACTGGATTGAAACCAGCTCCCTAGTAAAAAAAATCCCAAGGTCATTGGATGGAGCACCATGATTTATTAATTTCTGTTTATATATTTAAAAAATATATAGAATTATCGCTAATAATAAACACATTTTTAAGAATCAAAACCTTCTAAGAGAATTAAACACTAAGGATTGCAGACACAGTCTGATTAATTGATCATTACTTCCAAGGCTCCAAAGACCATGACTCAGACATAAACTGTATGTTTTTTTCCTCAAAGCTTGCAAGCAAAAGCTACAGACATGAATATCAGACAAATTCATCCATAATCCACAGCATCTTATTGCACATCTCGAATAGAAAAATGTTCATGAAAGGATGATCACACACGCTCTGGCACATGCATGCACTCACAGGTACTGAAGACAGTTAACGGTATTGGCGCTGGTTGAAAGAATGAACATCTTATCTGGAATCTGTTCAGCAAAGATTAGGCCTTTCCATGCCTTTAATGAGATGCCAGTGTATTGGCTGTATTGTAATTAACCCACTTAATCTGTCATGTTGAAATAAATGTACTAGAGCATGTTAACGGGAATGCAGAAACTGTTGATTTAGGTGTAATTGTTCGAATACAGATTTTAAAGAACGATGAATTAATTCATGCTTGCTATCGTATATGGTTAGTTCTGCAAACTTTCTAAACTGAAAGATGTTTCTGCCTGATTAGAATTCTGATTTTCTAGTTAATTGCTTTTAAAGAAATCCTGCCTTCATTTAGAATCCATAGAAAAAATGATAGAATTCTAAAAACTCTATGTTTACAATATAAAATTAACCACTTAGCATCTATGTTCATGCTAGCAATGATGAGGAAGAAATTGCTTATTAATTTAGCAGGAATCTGCTCAGGAATCCAGTGTACGATTATAAGTCGAATCAATTTCCATTTCGGTATCGCATGTAGAATAATAATTAAAAATAAAAACCAAATACAGATGAAAAAACAGAATTAATCTGTGAGGAAATTACACTAGCAACGTTTTAGATATCGGACTGCCTCATGTACCTAAGAGCGAGAGCACTGAAGAGTATTTTGAGCTCAGTGTAGAATGAGGAATTAGGCAATTACGCGTTTTAAGCGATACAGACTCATTTTTCATGAAAGACATGAGATCATCCCAATGATTAGAGAGACTAGATTATAGAGACAGTGTGTTTAAGGTAAATGTGCATGTGGGTTTTATTATGGTTGTTGTGCTCCAATGCTTTTTATACTCATAATTGCAGGGTTGATTGTTTGACAAGGGCTTACCCGGCTGTCCTCCTGTGCCTCCCACTCTGGGGTGTACGTGTGGACCTGAGTCCCGGCTGTGCAGTTGGAGAACTGGAAGAGGCTGGCGAACATGCGGTGGTTTTCCGGCGTGTCAGGGAAGATGGGGTCCTGGAAATTTACTCCATGAGGAATAATGTTGTAGTTTTCATCCATCCTTGAAGTGGGTGAAAAGAAAAAAACAATAGCTTAGACATTGGAGTCACATCACAATGGCAACTAATATTATTTATGATGGAAACATGGTGTTGTTCTGTCTCCATGACAACTGATTTTGTGACTCTCTTGCCTAACATAGCTTATAAGATAACTCAGGAATGTCCATTAAACATTCTTTTGAACGGTAGCTGCCAGTGTCTAGTACACTTTATGAAGAACTCCAAAGCATTATGATATAATGTGATGTCATAACATGGCAAAGCCAATCAGATTGTAGCGTTTGTAGAGTTTCTACTTTCTTTTACGGAGGTCTGCTGAGCTAGAGAAACACTTTGCACACCCAAGGAGACTTTCCTAGCATCCGGGAGGTGAGGAAAGTGTATTATCAAAGTTCTTAAAGTGGCTGGATAAATATTAACTTCAAAACCGTGGTTACATTGGCACAAGAAAGCAAAAACGAGAAGCTCTTTTTACTTTTCCCTCGATTAAGGGCTGACTCCTTTTGTTCTTCCTGTAAGTTTTGGCAGCCAGCCATGAGCAGATACAGGAAAAATCGCCTGAGTTTGCGCGCATATGTGTGTGTGTGTGTGTGCTCTGTCTGATGACAAGGATGACAGTGTAATCATAAATGTACTAAAAACTAAGAAAAACATCTGGTTTTCCTATTCAGGTCATTTTGGAGAACCCCAAATATATTAGTTAGAGTTATGTTTATGATAAAGAATAAGGAATTAATGGAGCTCTGTAAAAATATGATAAAATATGCTCACTTGTAGCAGAATATCAGACATTGTCCTTGTCAGATGACGTCTTCCCCCAGCTGAGATAGATAAGCATACTGTAAAATCTAACTGTCATGTTCAGAATTGGTATCATTGAAACACTTAATAACGTAACGATATTTTTACTCCAAAGAGGTAAATTTCCAGTCCACCTGATGAACATGTGACTACGTTATTGTATGTGTGTATTTGCTAGTTTTGAATTGTTAGTTTTGCAGTCTCAAAGCCGGCAGCAGCTCATGCATCCGGATCCTGTTTGAGCTCTGGAGAATCATCAAAAGCTCTAGGGATATAACTTAATGTTTTTATAATCCATAGTTTTGGCTGACAAAAGCTCAGACTGAATCCCAAACTGAATCTATGTTTACATATAAAATCTTATCTTGGACTTGGATCTGAGTCTTGCAGACTTCTCGACAGTCCAGTCTTAAATTTGTTAATTATTGAGGGCATACCGTATATGAAAATAAGGTCAAACAAATATTAATATTTTAAGAAACCAGAAACTGTAAACTCTTTCAATCTGTAAGACTCTCCCAACAGCTTTACCCTGACTATTACAAACAGAAACAAGCACTTTCTTTTAGACTTTTCTCAGTACTTCATAACGTTTCTTTCATCCAAATGTAAATGATCAGCTTCATAAAACATGGCTATGATGTGTGAAAAGTCAAGATGATGCCCAGGTTTATAAACGTTGTTCCCACTCAAATATGCGTGTAAGAGCATGTGCCATTAATTCCCGCCGAATAAGGACATGTGGAAGGGGCTGTAGGAATTCTCACAAGTTATAGGACATTGTGAGTCAGATGATCATAATAGACAACAGTTGTAAAGGTCAAGAACAAATACAAATAGCATCTCTGTGAAGAGAAATGAGAAAGACAGAGGATGCTGAACGAGAACGACGTCTTAACGTTGATTAAAGAACTATATTCTTCAATTTGCGATGTTCAGTGTGTCTTTTTGAATGCTGAATATTCAGTAAACAAAAGCTTATTACAAAAGAAAGTTGGATCGCTTAAGGGGTTTGGATGCATTTAGTGTTTGGCGAAGATGACATTGGACTGCATCTTGGTCTGTTTACCATCTGTATTTCATATGCTGCGAAAGATGATGACAAAATGTGTTGCGTGACAAATCGTATTGTTACTACTACCCTTCTTGTTCCTTGCAAAAAGCTGGTCGGGTTTCACAAATCTATTTCCAATAATGCTAGCTATTAATGAAAACTATCTTAATCTTTTCAGGTATGCGCTAGTAAAGAACTCTTCTCAAACAGGGTCTTTACGTTTTCTGTGGAGATTTCACCAGACGTTAAAATGTCAAGGCCTTGAATTCCCTTAAAAAAAAGTTCTACCATCACTCCCAATGACCTTTCACCTTGCTATAAAAAAAATTTCTGCACCCTTTCTTAGAAGGTCATGGCAGGTTAAATGTTGTTTAGCTGAGCATCCATGCTGATTCGATTAGCATTTCCACGCTGTGCCTCTCTGGCTTCTCGATTTTTTGATGGTTTGACTTGTGAGATTTGTCCTGTCAAACACAATCCAGCTGGAAACTTAGATTATGGTTTGGCTTTTTTAGTGCGCACACACACACACACACACACACACACACACACACACACACACACACTGAAGATATCTTTTAAGCTTGTGAAATTTCCTAATACTGTCTGGGCAATACTTATCAGGCATTACTGTCATGAATTCTTGAATCTTATTGGTAAGAAGGTGTTGATCAGTATCAAACCACGGAATAAAAATGGGTGACATTTGTATGTAAGTCTCAAAATAAGACGCAAGGAAACGTCCAAACCAGTAAAGCACAACAACACAACTATCCATCTATGGATAGGGTTAGGCTTATAAACTGTGTGTTCAGTTCATCACAGGAGGCTTGACTTAAAAATCACGATCTGCCCACAGTTTAACCTTTAAGGACACCCATCATTCCCCAGTCACTGTGGGGTTCTCCTCTACAACATATACAAGCTAAAGCAAAGTCGAATGTTTAGGTGTCCTGAACATACATATGTCTCATTCTGGAGGTATACTTTCCCTCATGGGTCCCATCTGGAGGACGGAGACTGGTGATTGATTGATGGCAGGCTTTGCCGACTGCACTTTGGAGTGTAAGAGGAAATGAAGAACCCAAGAGAGTGAGAAAGAGAGAGAGAGAGAGGGAGAGATGGAAATATTTCAATGCTGGTTTGCTGATTCAGCACCAGCATGGCCTTAGTAGGGTTGAATTGTTGAAAACAATGCGTTCTTTTGTTCAATAAGCTTACCCCCTTCCGTTAAAACTCCTTGGAAAGGGCACTGTGTACAATAACAGAATGTAGATAAAGACTAACTTTGAGAGTCTTCTCCTCAACCTCGCTAAAGAAAAGCATCCCTGTGGAGCATCTAACTGTTTACACTACAGGAACCTTTCAGATTCAAGATGGAATCAAGAATACAGAAGATCAAGAGTGCGCTTGTGGACTCCTTATGATATCAGAACTTGCATGATAAAGGGGTCACACTAAAATATGCATTCCTTGGACTTAAGTGTCTGTTGATCTTGGGCTGGAACTCAAGTGCTAACGTGGGATTTAGCTGTGTGACCAAGCTCACCATAAAGAGAGGAGGAATTCCTTGAAGAACAACAGAAGAACCTGGCTCTCAGGCTAGTCTGGCTCAGAGAAAGTAGTTCATGCATCATTTTGTCAAAAATAATGAGTAAAGCAGTCGTCATGTCAGTCCTCTTACCACATCAGCTCTCAAGGTTTTACTTGGCTTGGGACTTTCAGATGGCTTTGCTGGAGGTGATGTAGCTTGGAATTCCTTTGATGGAACTACAAAGCAAGTGCACTGTTTGTTATCTGGAAGGTGTTAAAAATTCACAGGAGCTTAACATGTCTGTACAAGCCTGTTGCTTTAAAGGCAATGATTTGGTGTAGCTTGGATGGTGGTGGAGAGGCACGAACATTCTGATTCGGGTATGTTAGCTTAACGCATAGACAATTTCGACTGTGAAGATTCTTCAAGCAATTAAATAATAACTGGGGATTTTTCTTTGGTTCTCATTGCACAGTCGTTTTCCAAACATTTCCAATGCTTCCTGCCAATTTTAAACTTGATGTAGAGTCTACAGCTAGACATACACATCTGCGTGACTTAAAAAATAACTAGGCCTCAAATCTGACATCTAAAACACCCTCAGATCTTTTCGCTCTGTATGGATTTTGGTGTTCATACTGGTTTTATGTTCCACTATGGTTCGGTTCAATGTGGAATTAAGGGAAGTTCATGTCATTTATTAAACTATATGTATATGCTGGTCTGGTTATCTGATTCAACAGAATGTTTTTCAGGGGATTGATGTTTTAGCAAGATATCCAGGTGATACTGCTGCTCGAACTGGTGATTCAAGCCCTTCTTGTGATAGTGATTGAGATGAACACTGCATTCAAATCCTACAGTGCTTGCTCAGCTTCATTCAAACCACCAGAAACATTATGGTGGAAAACATGACATCAGATTATATTTGTGCTTCCTCTTCATGCAAGTCCCAGTTTTGTGAAGCCTTAAGACTGTCAGGAGCTGCTTGTCCTCTGTTATTAAATTATCCCGAATGCAACAGAATGCTTTCTTTTTACTGCGATCTTTATGAACCTAGTGAAAGGCTCTGTATTATCATGTCCCTTATCTACATGACATCTAGGGGAAGTTCTTTTAAATAGATCCAGCTGTTTTCTTTGACCCAGTACGACCAATTCTACGTATACAGTGTAAAAAACACAGCAGTTGTCAAAATCAAGTGGGTGGCCAGGTTTAAGGTCATGCTTTCATGGCTTACAGCGTCTTGTAGATACAATGAAAGGAGAAGAAATATGAGATGCTGTTAGTGTATCTACTCTGGATTGTTGTTGACCAACTGAGAAAATAATCACCACTCTTTCCACAGACTCACCCCATGCTCTCATATCTACATTTTTACAGAACCTTCATGCCTTGCTTGACTTGTTGACCTGATTTCAACTCTGTGTATATGTTACAGTAACATAAAGTTTTAGGGAAGAAATACCAAATGGTCCAGCACATTTGGAGAATGCCTAAGCATTCCTTAATGACTTGAATACTTGGCTTCCACGCAAGCTGAAGTCATACAATCGACTGAGATTTTCATATTACACTTTTTTTTTCTTGTGAAAATACTGGATGTTTCACATACAGCTGTTTTTCATGCACGTCGAGCACAGCTGTGTTTGGCATTTTTACAGTCAAATCAAACGGTTGATTAGCTTCAGTAATTTCAAAATGCGTCTGCCATTAAAAACAAGGAGAGGCATGGAGAAGTTTGCAAGACTAGACAGTGTTACATGTGGGAGAGAAGTATCACTCATTTTGAATTATTGGGCCTTTGAGTGGGTCTAGGATGCTGAACACAACTAAAACAGTCTGGTTGTTAAGATACACAAAGCATCCGCTGTCAAAACGTAAATGCTTCCAACAAGCCTGTGAGAACTGAATCACTGTGATTAAATACATAAGGAATTAGCAGCAAATAATTAATTTATTTCGTTCTCCATCACTCAGAAATACAATACATTCAAATCTAGATGTTTGCTCTCTTTACCCAATTAATACACTCTATAACATATAACACTTTAGCGTGTTCCACTGATGAAAAGTCTCTACGCAAAAACTTCAAAACAGAGCGTTCTTTCAAAAAAACCGTCCAAGTAGGATCTTTTGGAAAGTTAGAACCACTAACTAGCCAAAGAATGCTCGAGGAGCTCGTTTTCTAGCTAGACATAAAGTCAAAGCATTGAACAAAGCCTACATAAAGACTCTCAAATATACCTTCCACTACAATTTTTCTCTGTTTCCATTTAGAAGCTGGTTCAGAGTGAAGCCATTAATGAAGTATAGACCTAGTAGCCATCCAAAGAACACTGGAGGATGGCCATCAGTCAAAGCACTGCAAAAACAGATCATTCCCAAGGCAAGAGCTCAAATGGAAACACAAAATTTACACGAAGAAAGGTAAAATTTCCTCTATATCCATCTTCTTTTCAGTTATGCAAAAGATCCACGTAAAACCGTTTGAGAAGGCTGAAAACATTAACCATTCAAATAACCACTGAGGAACTCTTCTTTCTAGGTAGGATTGCTACTGGTTAGTGGATCTTCCATGATAAGAACCCATATATGCAAAACATACATTACTGCACTCAAATATACTTCCCATTCTCTCTTTCTAAATCTCTAGCTAGGAAATAGCTAGATAAAAGTAGAACCTTTTGAGAAAGGTAGAACAATTGACCATTCAAAGAATGCTTGAGGATCCACCTTTTTTAGGTGAATATAGCTAGTAACCATTTTCATTTATGAACCCTAAGTAGACCCTTCCAAACCCCTAGTAGACCATCCAGTGTATCTTTCATGAATCATTAGTCTGTGTAAGTATAGATAGATAGATAGATAGATAGATAGATAGATAGATAGATAGATAGATAGATAGATAGATAGATAGATAGATAGATAGACAGATAGATCTCCATCAACACGTATTTATCAAATTAAGCATGGCACAAACATGATGAAACCTACATTTCTTCTTCTTCTTCTTCTTCTTCTTCTTCTTCTTCTTCTTCTTCTTCTTCTTCACTCCCATCCAAATTCAGTTCATACTCCCACACAGCTGATACAGTTTTGTTGCTTGACCCCCCCTGTCACTTCTCTGCTATTTGGATCGCAGTCACCCTAAACAAACCAAACCTCATGCTGGCCAGACGCAACTAATAAACGCTGAGTGAATGTATGCTCTTCTCCAACAACAAGGCATTGGTTCTCATGTTTAGTCATAGATGCTCTCTGTAATGCACCGTTTCAAGTCTTCCCAAACACACAAGCAGGGAAAAACTGAAACTGTGCAGGAAAGTGGGGTCCAGTTACAGGAGTTAAGAAACCCTGCATTACAGTTTGGGCCATTGTAATGAAGGACTATTATGAAACTTTTCCAGACCATATATTTTTTTTTTTTTTTGAGTGCGTTAAGTGAAAAAAAAATCAGTTCTGATTCCAGTGCTTGAGGTCACCAGCTTTGCAGAACATTGCATTAAACAACTTTAGTACACTTTTACTCTAACAATATTGGCTTTACGATGAAACAGACATCAGAGAATGTCTTATTCAAGCTGTGGTTTTATCCAACTTTCCAACACAATAGACATTTCAGTTATTTACACTTTTACCTCCATGATTACCCATGACCATAAATTTCTCCCTCTGGAATAGTAGCCCATCTTTTAAAAAAGATGAATTCTCCAGATTTAGTGCATGAAAGTTCCAACAACTGCCCTAAACTTCCACTTACATTTTGTGTCCAGATTTCTTTTTTTCTCAGGGACACAGTCTGTCATTCTTATCTGATAGAGATTAAGTTTGTGATAGAGATTAAGCTTGGTCCTGTAGATCTGATAGAGATGAAGAAATACTGAAATATTCCTTTATCACACCTGATTTAACTCATCTGTTCATTATTAACGTCTAGTTTGGCATGCTTTGTGAAATGTGAAACTTTTAGATGGTGCTGAAATGTAAGAAAGTACACTTGCACAGTCTATCTATCTATCTATCTATCTATCTATCTATCTATCTATCTATCTATCTATCTATCTATCTATCTATCTATCTATCTATCTATCTAACAAAAGACACACTCACATGACCATTATCACATGCATCTGGAGTGCTCTTAGTCTCTGGTCTACTCCTCTTTATAGCATTCTTCCATGAGTGACACTTTTCATTATCTAATGAAAAAAACAGTAGTTGTTACTCTTCAACAACTCCCCCTGCACTTTAATTATACACATACCAGTCCAGGAAAACATGTTGGAATTCTCATCTCTAGTACGTGGACCTGCACATTAGATGTAGTAGACCATCAGCTTATTATTATTATTATTATTATTATTAGTAGTAGTAGTAGTAGTAGTAGTAGTAGTAGTACTAGTAGTTTTGTTATTATTATTATTATTATTATTATTATTATTATTAGTAGTAGTAGTAGTAGTAGTAGTAGTAGTAGTAGTACTAGTAGTTTTGTTATTATTATTATTATTAGTAGTAGTAGTAGTAGTAGTAGTAGTACTAGTAGTTTTGTTATTATTATTATTATTAGTAGTAGTAGTAGTAGTAGTAGTATTAGTAGTAGTAGTAGTAGTACTAGTAGTTTTGTTATTATTATTATTATTATTATTATTATTATTATTATTATTATTATAGAGCATCATGATGCCAAGTCAAGCCAAAGCTATACATGAAAAGTGAAGGTGAAAACGTGCACACTTGGAATCCAGATAGCAAAATGTGCTCAGTGCAGTTGGCACATTTTCTTATCTGGAGTCCCCTTGTCCCACGTCTTAGGACCCCCTTAGGGCACCATGGCATCAAGGAACCCGTTTCTTTACCTCAAGAAGAAGTAGTAGTTGTTATTCCCCACCACGCTGTATGAGAAGCATGGAAAGTAGCCGAGTCCGGTGACGTTAAAGCGTGAGCCGGCGGGCACCTCCAGCATGCTGCCCCACGCCTGGTCGCACAGCAGCTCGATCTCAGCCGAGAAGAAGAGTCCGGCTTCGTGCTGCCACGGCAGGTAGTTATACGCGCCTCCGTGCGCGTCCTCATGAACAGCGAGCACCCTGGCGAAAACGATGATCTCCGCCAGCTCCGCGCGGCACGCTTCCGTTTGCGGTCTCCAGTCATGGGGAAGCTGGCATCCCCGCACCGCGATCACGCACAGCGTGAGCAGAGCCACGAATGCCGCAGTTGCACGCATCGCGAGGAACCGTGTCCAGGGCGAGCGAGCTTCCTAAAGCAGCCCTAATACTCGACACCAGATCTAATCACGACGCACAGCATCCATGTGCAAGGAAACGCTTTGTGGGAGAAGAAAGTTATTGCAACAAAGCTATTACAGTGTACCTTTTCAACCTACAACATCAGTGCATGTGGCTGGATGCTTATTCAATCTGCTGCTTTTCTTCTCTCCATCCCGTTCCGTGATCTGGCATTACGCACAGCTCGTTTGGACTCTGGGTTGCCAGATCAGATTGACTATCTAAAATCCAATCCAGGTTTAAATCCCTCCCCAGTTTACTACACTAGGCTAAATCCTAGATCACAAAGTGGGGGAGCCTTTGACATATGCAGTAATGATGCTTAAAAAACAAACAAACACAATACGCGAAATGAATCCAGTGCGTCTTTGCATTCTACGCGACTTGCATCATACACATCTTTTTTTTTTTTTTTTTTTTTTTTTTTTATTAAAATGCTGCAATAATATAAAAAAAATAATAAAAGAGAGAGAAAATCCTTAAACTAGTACATGTGGGTGTAAAGTTAAGGTCCTGGAGTTTTTGGTCATATATTGTAAGTGCAAAGCTGCAGTGATAATCTATGATGAGCTCCATGATTTATTAATTCTGGGTAGTGCATATTTATAATTGCATTGACATGCATTCAAATTTATGCACAAAATGGAAAGAAACAACATCCCCAGACCTTCTTCTATTAAAGTGTGGCTGAATCCCATCTATTTTGCTAGGCTGGATAAAACCATTGCAACCATGTGGATCCATGCATTCATAAATGAATGAGAAAATCTGTTCTGGAATGAGGTTAAGCCTATACTGTCTATACACTGATCAGTACTGTAAGAAGACTGCAAGGTTGTTGTTCACTTATCACTGGTAATGACACAACTCTGGATTGCAAATCAGCTACTATTAGTGACATAAAGAAAGAGTCTGCATGTCTAAATGTAGCACTGAGCAATGCAGAATGCAGTATTGGAAAATCACATGGTGGTGCTCCAGTATATTTTCATTTTGTTCCTCCTCAGTTCATGAGAATTTACCTATTTGATGAGTTTTCTATGGAGCTGGGGAACTAAAAGATTTGGACTAATAGTCAATTGGAAAATAAGTGGAAACATTGACCTGATGTACATTTTCACTTGACATGAATGGACAAGCGAAAATTCTCCAAAGTGAGAATGAAGTTTTTGAGGAATGTTTGTTAGTACTTCAAACTTTGACCCATGGGACTCTGGCTATAAATAGTACCGAAGAGTGTGAATTAAGAGAGAGAGAGAGAGAGAGAGAGAGAGAGAGAGAGAGAGAGAGAGAGAGAGAGAGAGAGAGAGTGACAGAGAGAGAGAGAGAGAGTGACAGAGTGGGAGAGAGAGAGAGAGAGAGTGAGTGTCAGAGAGAGAGAGAGAGAGAGAGAGAGAGAGAGTGACACAGAAAGAGAGTGAGTGACAGAGAGAGAGGGAGAGAGAGAGTGACAGAGTGAGAAAGAGAGAGAGAGAGAGAGAGTGAGTGACAGAGAGAGAGAGAGAGTGACAGAAAGAGAGTGAGTGACAGAGAGAGAGAGAGAGTGACAGAGTGAGAGAGAGAGAGAGAGTGACAGAGTGAGAGAGAGAGAGAGAGAGAGAGAGAGAGAGAGAGAGTGAGTGACAGAGAGAGAGAGAGAGAGTGACACAGAAAGAGAGTGAGTGACAGAGAGAGAGAGAGAGAGAGAGTGACAGAGTGAGAGAGAGAGAGAGAGAGAGAGAGAGAGAGAGAGAGAGAGAGAGGCTCAAATTTATTCTGAAATGAATTCTCAACATGATGTTGGCTTGAATGAGCAGTTCTCTAACATCTCTTGTGTATTTCAAAAGAAAGTGTGGAATCAATGTGAATTAATCATATTATAGATGTGTTCAGGATATATAGTCCTATTTTTCCATTACACCCTCAGCAAACAGATTTTCTCTAAAGATGGGAAATTGTCCATATTAATGAACACTCTTAAGTGGTCAGGAGCATCTGTTGTCTAAAAATAGTATGTTTTGCTGCCACCTAGTGTTCAAATCAATTCAGGTGCAACCTCAAAGAAAAAAAATCCCTTTATTTCTGAGCGTGCTTTATTCAATTTATTCCCGTTCATTTCAACGCATTAGACGAAAGTGTATCTATATGTTTTGTTCTGAATGGATTCAAAACCTATAATGCAGTTAACTTAGTTATAACATTATGAAAATTATTAATAAATCTGTTCCATAGGATTGCATATGCTTGGTAAAGCTACAAGATACAACTTGAAGTTGTAGAACTTGTAATCAAGTACAGTTTCCCTGCTGGATAAAGTATAGTAAAAAAGGATGGGCTGGTTATAGTTATAAGCAGTCACTTAGGACCCCCAAGCCACTAGGTGTCTCTGTAAGAATGTAATGTAACTGAAGTTTAGATAGTAGGTAAATGTATTTCTTGTGACAATATCTTTTGAGTCCATGGATGTTACCATGGTTCAGACTTTCACCAGGGTCCTCGTGGTATGATTGAGGCACAAAGTAAGATGACTTCTAGGTCTCCATCAGCCCTGAATACAATTATAAAAGTTGACGTGCCATTAATATGCACAGTATAGTTGTTTTCTTGAAAGGATATCTGTAATGTTTAAGAAAATAATCATGGCTGTAGATCGCAGCAGTGTGTGTAAGTGTGTACAGTTTCGCTAAGTTAATGTGCATTAACAGTTTGAAGAATGACAAAAGTTCGGGTTAAATATCTCTGGAGGAAACTATTGCAGCATGCGCTTACTGTGTTTTTTCTCCTAGAATTTGTTGAGCAGTTCTCAAACTTTCTACAGACAGGGAACTGTTTAAAATAACCCACATACCACTTTAGTTCAGAATAATGATTTATACTTTTTATCCACTCAAATAACACACAACTCGATTTGCCCAGCTGTTGAATAACTATAAGAAATCAATAATAACAGTAATAACATTGATAATGCTAGGTTGTGATTTCCACCACAGTATCAAAATTAAAGCAATTATGGACCCCTGCCTATGCTTCAAGGACTGCTGGGGGTCCCTGAGCCCCGTGTTGACATATGGGGCATAAAGGGAAGTGTAGAAAAAATGCAGGTGTTTTATTTCCTCCACAGAATCGCTTGCACAGCCCCAGTTTCCCATAGGCTGCCCCTGTCCTGCCTCCTTGCCCAGCTCATTCCTCAGATCGCTGAAGTGTGTCGGCTCCCACGCTCCAGCCTGGCATCGCCTCATAACCTGCTCTGGTGATCCTATAAATGAGCTCAGCATTCTGCCGCTCAAGCCGCGCAAAACCACAGATGTGTTCATCCTGCAGGAAAAACTGCACAACATGCAAAACCCCAAAACTCTGAAATTTCAGCAGCAGAAATCTGTATCAGGCAGAAGATGGCAGCCGACACCAGATAACAGGAGAACTCTTCTGTTCTGGCTTTTACTACCCAGATCTTCATTAATGTTGCTTGGCATGTCAGTTCCAAGTAACGATTCATAATTTTGTATAAGTTTCTGAAAATATTTCAGGGAAGCACTGGGAAGAATATTCGACATTTATGATGTGTTCCTTACATCAAACGTCAGATCAAGGTCAAGGGCAGGATGAATACTTCTACAAGGCACTGGATCCTCGCAAAATTAGAAAGGTGTATGCACATATTGAACAGATGACTAAAAAAACAAAACAGACCCAGAGGAAATATTTAATATAGGCTATTTATTGAACATGTTTAATAATTTCATTCTTGAAAAAGAAGATAAATTTAATAGCTTAGATTATTTGAATAGAGAACAAAATGTAACATATACCCATATTAGTTTTGGTTACAATTTTGGTTACTGTACATTGAATTGTGATCATTGATCAGACAAGAGATATAAATTGATGATAAAAGTGAACAATGCCAGTTGTGTTTGCATTCATGTAGCTTTAGCACCATATATATCTACTGTGGAGAAACAAGTCAATCCGAAACCGAAGAGAAAAATCAACAGCATTCTTTCTTTCTATCTTTCTTTTTTCTTTGGTTCTTCCTCCCATCCTTTCATTCTTCCTTCCTTCATTTCCTTCATTTCATTTCATTTCCTTCCTTCCTTCCTTCCTTCCTTCCTTCCTACCTTCCTTCCTTCCTTTTTACAAAAAGTACCAAGGTTGGCAGCACCTTGTCTATATTAACAGTACTATTATGAGAATCTTATCCATGTACTTCAGAAAAAAAATAAAAAAAATCATATCCTGGCTATAATGCCAACCAATTTGTATAATATAATATTCATTAAGGTAAAATTAGGCATATTAGGTTCAAAATCAGTAACCATCAAAATGTTAGTCTTATATATGTATAGATATAAAAGACTTTAGGTTTGATATGATTTTTTTTTTTTTAAATGTATAATAACATATTCTCAACCCGCTGTGTGATCCGTTGGAGTGTGTGAAGGCATTGCGTGTTGAGTTCTGCTCTTTACATCCATCAGCGCAGAGCTTTTGTGGCCAGGTTTGCCTCAGGCTCATTTTCAACTTTTACACACACAATTTCTGCCTCAGGGCTACATACCTGAACCTTCCTGCCTCGAACCTCCGAAAGGAGCCTGAGAGAGAGGGGAGAGAGAGAGAGAGAGAGAGAGAGAGAGAGAGAGAGAGAGAGAGAGAGAGAGAGAGAGAGAACATTATATTACAGAATCGTGTAACCTAAGCCATTGGTGCCAAAAAGGCACAACTAAATTGAATTTGAGATGTATCTGTCCTGAGGTAAAGATTAAGTGACTCAGAATATGTTTTATGCCTAATTTTAATTGAACTGAAGATCACCTGATAGACAGGAAGTAAATGCGCCTGTATGTGCCATTATTGCTACAAACAAACACACTAATCTGAGCTAATAGCTTTATGCTACATACAAACAGAGTTGTGTTTATAGTGTTTTATTGTTAAATTCCACTTGAAAATCTATCTTCAATCCTCAGAATAAAAAAAAAACTACACTAAAACTTTGAATAAAAAAAACCCACTAAAACTTTGGTTAGCAGATGATGCTAAGTTGAAGTTTAGTCACATTTCAGCCACAGAACACCAATTACAAGTAATTTACCAACAAAACTGTGAGAAATGTTGATATTCCTGACAGGTTTTTCTTGTTTCCACTGTCACTGTACTTTTACATTGTCTGTAATAAAATATTCATGACTTTGTACTAGCTAGCCAAATCCTTAGCCACAGTTAGCAAGCTTATGCTTGGTTGCTGCAGTTCTTTCTTGCCTAGCAACAGCTCTCATATTGTCTTGACTTTATAAACAGCTGCAGATAATGCTAACAAACAAATCCAATAATTTTACCACAAAAAATTATATATATGAGGACAAGATGGCTACTTTATTATTTTTCAGATGTGTGGCCAGCACCAGTAAGTAAATACTGAGGTAAAAGTAAGGTGTGAGCTCTACTATTTTGTTTATACATATTTTCTCCTAATTTTAGTCTCACGCTAATTCCTAGCTAGTTAGCTCTCCCTTTTGTATATCTATTTTCTTCTGCGTTTGTATAGACTCTAAAGAAAAAGTGCTAACTGCATTTTATGAGTTCACAAAAAGGTTTTTTTAGTGTTTTGGTGATTGATAGGGAGGAGGCGATATCTTGAAAGTCCCCTGTCGTATTGTCAGGAGTCATACTTTCAATCAATCTCCTGAGAACTTCTACTTAATAATTAGCAGCTTCTCCACTTCTTACCAAGAGAATAAAACACAATCCTGGCTTAAGTCTAAAGGCTCATAAAGATCATTTAGATAAAATGGGCATGAAGCTAGTTCTGGAGGATGATTTTTGTTTGTCGTAGTTCATTTGCGTACCCCTTCTGAAGCTGAAAGCACAAATTCACAGATTACATTTGAAGGCAGCATTTGAATAAGTGTGTCCATTCTTATCCACAAAAGGCCAGTGTCACTCTCAATCGTTTCTCTCGTTTCCAAGTTTCCAGATCCCAGAAGACCGGGTAAGCCGAGCTGTTCGACCTGGTAGACTAAGATTAATCTGCATTTTTTTCACTAGGGCAGCAGATTTATTGCTGCTATTGTTTGTAGAATGAAGTCGGAAAATCAGGTTGTGAGAGCTTTCAGATATTGAAAACAAGCAGGAGAAAGATTGCATGCATTTATTGCTTTAGTTAGCACAGTCACACTACAGGCAGCTTACTGAGTGTGTGGTGTGAGACTGTAAGAGATCTTGAAGGCGAGACAGAGCAGCGAGGGATTTCCCTGAGGGCAGATTTAGTTACAGGCTACTTTTCACGTAATCACAGCTGAGAGGTGAGCAGGAAGAAAGTGAACAAATAGTCTTCTGCGCCTCTCAGATGGAGCACCAAGTCTTCTCAGTTACTGAGTTAAAGCGTTAACATTTAATGCACAGTATGCCACAGTGTGGACCACATTCCAGGGCCAGTGCATGCAAATATTTTTTTAGAAAAGATTTTATGTTATTGCTTTGCAGTGTCTTACCTTGAGAACTCCTGATTGTGATCCACCTGGAAAGAGCATCTTGGAGTTCTCTTGCTCCTAAAACAGACATTTAAACCAAAAAGTTTACTTTTTACACTATATTAAAATGTCAGATCAAAATGCTCCTCATTTTCTTTCAAGGTATGAGCCATTTAAATATTAAAACCAGCTTTGCTGATAAGGAGATATTCACATTAAAACCCATTAAACCAAGGCATACAAGTGTCGACTGGCTAATTCTGAAGTGCTGACTTCATGCTTAGCACTACTGAAATATGGTCCAGAGGATATACTTGTACACTGGCTCATAGTAGGTTAGAGTTGGTTTTGTGCCCAGTGATGTAAGCCACACTGCCAAAGGGCCGCTTGTAAAAGCTTGTAAGTGTGTGCCCGGTGTTGCAAAACACACTCACGTAATCGGAGTTGGCCTCCAAGATCTCCTCGGACTCGCTGCTCTCTGAGCTGCAGTCACCGTTCACACACCGAGCGGCTCTCTTCTCTCTGCCCGACCTCAGAAAATCAGCGGCCGAAGATCTTCTGAGCAATGCTGGGGCAGAAACCTCAACTTAGTTAGTAATATGTAGTGTTATGTCTTTAGTAGAATCTTAGTAGTATGGCTTTAAAGTGGGTGACTTTTTTTTAACACAGATGTCATGAACTAATGTAAAAAACAAAAAAGAAGGAAAACACAGGAGCTTTTGTGTTTTCCAAAATACATCCTAGTGATGAGCAGAAAAATACCTTTTAATATTTTTTAACAATGGTGGACAGCACTGGGTTTGGGAAATTCTAATATACAGCAAATAAAAAATGGCCAGAACTTTACTACTTTTTTATTTTACTAGAAATTAAGTATATTCACTAATATATATATATATATATATATATATATATATATATATATATATATATATATATATATAT
This sequence comes from Hemibagrus guttatus, assembly GCA_033459395.1. Lineage (NCBI taxonomy): Eukaryota > Metazoa > Chordata > Actinopteri > Siluriformes > Bagridae > Hemibagrus > Hemibagrus guttatus. The sequence continues at coordinate 16,195,204 of JAUCMX010000023.1, read as the reverse complement.
ATGTTCATTCATTGTCTACCGCTTATCCGATCTACTCTCGGGTCACGGGGAGCCTGTGCCTATCTCAGGCGTCATTGGGCATCAAGGCAGGATACACCCTGGACGGAGTGCCAACCCATCGCAGGGCACACACACTCTCTCATTCACTCACACAATCACACACTACGGACAATTTAGAGATGCCAATCAACCTACAATGCATGTCTTTGGACCGGGGGAAGAAACCGGAGTACCTGGAGGAAACCCCCGAGGCACGGGGAGAACATGCAAACTCCACACATATGGCGGAGGCGGGAATCAAACCCCCAACCCTGGAGGTGTTATATAATATCAAAAACACATTTAAAAACATACTTAAAAATAAATTTCTAACCCACGCTGTATGCTAAACATGTATAGTTCTATATTATTACTTAGTACTATAATGACTCTATAGTATATTAAATGAAATACTTTTAAAATATGCATAAAAGTATAACAGTAAAACATCACAGTAACGATAAAAGTACAATGAAATGTAATTTCCGTTACCTGGAATTTGATGCCTGTGTTACAAAATTAGAATACTGTATACATACATGAGACTAACAGTTTAATATAAGATAAATATAAGGTGAATATAGCTGCTTGGTAGGAAATATAAGAGAAGTATCCTTAACTTATAATATTTTCCAGTTCCAGGTTCCAGCATTTTCATAACTGTTAGGTACTGTAGCAATTAAAATGTGTCTCCTTTCCTCTAAAGAATTAAGTATTTACTAGAATTATTGACTGCTATTAGCAAGTTCAGATCCAGTTCTGTCTAACTGAGTAGAAACTCCTTAACGTTTCCTCTCTAGAGAAACAAAACGGATTATATTTTTAAACTTAAAACTCCATGAGATGACTATAACGGTGTTACCTGCTTCACAGATGTAGGCCATGAGTACCAGGATAAGCAGAGATGCAGCCAGCTCTCCCTGTCTTCCCATCTCTTCCTTTTTTCTCAAAGTGCTCGTACACAGTGTCCAAGCTCTACAACTTTGTAGTGTATCTGTCAGCCAGACTCCACCCATCCACTACCTATAGGGGTGTGTCCTCAAGCATCTACCCCTCTGGTACACCTGTAACTGTGTTTCTTTTCCATAACCCCACCCACTGTCCACCAGGGCATGCGGTTTGAGGTTCGAAAGATGATTTGTATGGTATTTAACACAGTGACTAGGGGATATTGAACACCAAGCACTAGCCAAGGATATTCGATAGGTGCTGCTTGGTTTGGAACCATATACGATGTATGCAGGGTTGCGAGTTTTCAGCAGGTAAAATGCCAAAAACAAGCCTTGTTTGCCAAAGCAAAAGAGGGATTTTTAAGTCCTTGGTGGTCTCAGGGTTTATTAGGGTGAAACATCTTCGAGACTATACTGCCAGTGCTCTAGTACAACTTCACTTGGTATTATACGGTTCTTTTTAAGAATGAATGGCAGATAAACATTCATCTTCAATAACCATTTTATCCTGGTATTCATCATGGTGGATCTGGAATCTATCCCAGGAAAAATGGGTGTTAGGTGCAAAGAACTAAAACACACCACTCCATTGTGACCCAGGGGCAATTTAGAGCCATTAGTCCAGAAACAGGGCAGGCTTTTGAAGATGGGACAAAACTAAAGAACCCAGAGACAACCAGGTATAATTAAATCCAACAAATTGTTGATTAAAGGCCATGTTTAAGGGCACCATTGGTGGTTCTCTTGCATTTAGGAGATATAATGGAAATAATGGAAAATCTAGAACCTTTAACCTTTATCTTTAACTGATCCATTCAAAAATACCAACAAGATCCTTTTTACTAAGCTAGACACCAGTAGCTCTACAAAGAACCCAATATTTTCAATTCCTTCAATGATTTTTTTCCTCATATTTTCCATTTGATATTTATGACACTTGCTAGTTTTGATTAGGTGTCTTGACTGTACAAAATGTCATAATTCATGCATTTGTTCTTGCACATTCAATGATGAACAAACTTGAACCGTTGAACTCTTTTTCTAGTAGTGTGGATTTCAAACTCTTCCATTTACTGGCCCTTCAAGATGCTCACGTCATCCCAAGGTGGACAAATCTCTCAACCTTTCAGTTAACAGCTGAAGGTAATAGCCAAGCGTGCCAAGGAGACATATTTTAAATGACCTGGATGACTGAAAACCTTCACAGTCAGGTAGAAAATGAAGCTGTCGGTAAAGCTGTTAGGTGAGTTGGACTAAACACCCAGAAGTATCTTTTCCTCTTTAGATCACACACCTGTTCTGTGCCTGGAGCCCGATGCGGTTCGGTTACCTGCTCCAGTTCAGGTCCACTACTTCAGCCGTGCCATCATTCAGTTAAGGTTCAGCGGCGTCCCACCTCGAACAATTTCTCCTTTGTTCACCAGAGCACGACAGATCGGATCCTGAAGATTTTTCAGGATTATACAGATTGAAGGTGGATAGAGTGGTTGCATGGACAAAGGGTCTTGTGATTTCGGGGTGTACTGTTACCTGCGCCTCTAATTAAGAAGTCATCGAGAAGCTGGACAGGAGGCAAAGATGGAGGCATTCCATGGAAGAAAAACAGTCCATCGAAGAGCCATTAGGATGAAACTGACCATGATAACCTCTCCACAGGAATCTGGGATGTGCCAGGCGTAACACTCTCGCCGGTGTTTGTTTGCAGTGTCTGCTGAGGCTGCTGCTTGTGATGACTCTTACAAGCCCATTATTCTCTATGGTTTCACTTTGGAGGCTTGTGAAATTCCCCATGCAGGAAGCTGTGATTCTCAAGTCTTGCACTGAGGTCTGGATGTCTGGCAGTGTTTAAAGAGAGCAGTTTAGAGTGCAACTCAACTCGATAGCACATTGTGGATGCTCTTGCAGCTATTACAGGCCTCGGTTTTTATTTTTAAAAAATGAAATAAAAGATGGGAAGCATCTGTTATATTATTACTATTAGTTTATTTTATATAAAGTAATAACACTTTTGTCGTTATATTACAGGACTGTGTGTTAGTCTATGTGCCTTCATTGGTTTGTAACAATCAAAATGTCAGATTATTATTTAAATGTGCTGAAATGACAGAACGTAAAGAAACGTCAGTGTTTGGTGTTTGATGAAACAAGATTTTACAACATAAAAGCGTAATAATAAAAATAAAAAAAAGACAATTTTAATAAAGATTGTTACTCGACTGCAATTTTGTTTGAAATTTAGAAATTAGTTAAAACAAAATATATATTCAGATACAATTTCTGTGTCTTTTCTAAATGATCTCTGGTGTGACTAAAGGAATAAAGGACTAAAGAAATAAGATCTTTATACTGAATGTTTTCTGTATATGTGAAATGGAAAGTTATGGTCAGTTTAATCTAGAGTGTGTATTTACTTCCTGATTATCCTATTATGTGATTTTAATACAGTTCTTGCGCACACATTCTCTCTCTCTCTCTCTCTCTCTCTCTCTCTCTCTCTCACACACACACACACACACATATGTCATGCTGTTATGTGATACATCCTTAATTTATATGTCACATAACTATTATGATGTAGAGTATATATAGTGATATAGTGATTGAAATGCAGCAACAGTCAGGCACTCTCTGCCTGCACGGTCTGTTCTGTAACTCTTACAAAGGCACGGAAAAAGAGCAGAGACATTTAAGCATCACAACACACCTGTCTCGAAAAAAAAAAAAAAAAAAAAAGGGTTTAAGATGACCACAGACCTGCCAACCTTCACGTGTTTTGAGGAGGAGTTTCACATCGTATAAAATGATGAGTTATATCTCAATAATATGCAAAAAACAGTAAAAATAGGGATCTGTTATGGCTGACAGTTTTGAACTCTCTGGAAAATCGTTAAAAAAAAACACTTGGTTTTTGGCTGAAAGAGAAAATGGGCAAAAAATTGTATTGAAAAAATAATATTATTATATTATTAGAATTATCATTATTATAATAATAATGGTAATGGTCAGCACTCAGACACATTTAGACCTTGAGCAGCAAAGCAACAGTGAAAATGTCAGCCATGTGAAACCTTTTCACAGCTTCTCCAAAGGACAGCACAAGCAATTTGGAAAAAGGCCTATAATGAAAATGTTCTACGTTTAACTCCCTCCTCCTGCGACAATACACATTACTCCTCCTCCAGGTAGGCGGGTCAGCCGTAACTGATTCGTTGTGCCATCACAGTAATTAGGACACAGCCTGTTTTTCGCAGACGTCTTGCACAGACACATGCAGCCTTGTAAATATATTCACATCAGAACTGAGAAACGTTATTCATTCCATTTATGAACAAAAGTGACTTGTGCTGATTGTTATACATCAGGAAAAAAAACCCATTGTATTTCAGCTATTGATTCCTCAAATGTCTGGGATGTGCAGTGCACTTGGCAGTTGGGAATCCAGTGATATGCATTAATACTGATTGTACACTGTATGAAGTTAGAAATTAATAAAAGATGCTCTGGTGCCTCTGCAAAGAAACACAACGTCATCCGAACGTTCATTTCCAACTACCACACCTGCCTTAAAATTGCAGAAAATCCCTGAATCCATCAAGACAAGCTCAACTGATGTCCCTTTTTCAGCTCTGGAACTCCTGTCTTCCATGTTGATTTCTGGAGACACAAGTTTTATCCAGCAGGAACATATATTTGTGTAAGACAGAAAAAGTGAGAAAGACAGAAAGATTGAGAAAGAAGCACACAGATCTATCATGATCTTGTCCTCTACACCTCTTTCTCTCCGGTGCTCATGAGAGACGTCCTGCGCAGGTTCTCCTTGACCTTGATGAACTCGGGAGCGCTGCGAGAGCACTCCTCCTGACGTTCCTGCTCCTGCTCCAACTAGGAAACACATATAGGTACACGCTTAGAAAATAATGTTCGTAAATGTTTTTTGGATAGGACCAAGATTCAAGGTCAAGATGGTTGATGGTCTGAGATGAAACCTTCTCTTATTCTGACATATGGTTTTAACAGAAGTTGATCATTTTCAATTCATTTTCAACTTTGATCAATGCTGTGGAGGAGTTTTTACCTTGAGTCACTTCACAGGATGTGATCATGAAACAGGAAGTAATGTAAGCAATTGAAAAAAGCTACCAAATACTTCATGACTATCGGTTCCTAGAAAATTGCTCACTTAAAAATTGGGTGATCTGCCACAAAAGGTGACATGTTCTAAGTTCTTTCAAACAGTTAGATACATCAGGGAATAAAAGCGGAAATTCGGATCTATCGTCTCATGGAAGTCTTCGGTGTTTAGAAAAACCCATTAGAACCAACCTTGTCATTCCAATACTTTTGGAGAGGACTGTATATGTTTTGCGAACCATTATACATTTTTTATAAGGGAAGAAAAACTCTCATGAGATGACATAAATATGAAACCTTAAGATGAATTTCACCTCCTCCAGTTGTTTGTGCCTCTTGAGAAGCTCTTGCTCCAGAGGTGAGATCTTCTTCCGGGCCTCCTCCTCTTGCTTTCTCTGTTTGATCATCTGATCTCGCTTCCTTTGCTCCAATACACGCTGGAGCTCTGGTTTATTCTCCACACCCCTGTGAAAGACAGATACAGAATGACAGAGTATCTAGACAGCTCTTTTGGGTCATGGGGAAAAGAAAAAAAAAAAAGATGCAAAAACACTTTACATCACATCCGCTGAGTGAGTGTGTATGAGTGTGTATAATCTGTTCCATTTTTCTGTAATATTATATCTGAAAGTGATCAATAATTATAAATATTAAATAAGTGACCTAGATAGGCTACAGAGAGAGCACTACTAAAGCTTCAGTATCAGCAGAGCATTATTCCCAGAAGTAATTGCTCTCTACAGCATGAATTGATTTTGGCCAGTTTTAAAGGTAGGTTTCATCAACGTGTTTTTAAACATAAACTGCACTACAATGTATATATTTATTAGACACTAAAATAACTATCTTATTGTAACAAAGGACATTGACTAGCTAATTCTAATTAACAAGTCGCTAATTAACTAATTATCCTGAAATTAACTCAAGAAACACACCTGAATTTTGTCAAACCAACAGTTTTAATCTACAGGCTAACATAGCTAGCAGAGCCTGTTTTAGCAGAGAAATCTAGTAAGCTAGCAAGTTAGCTCTGAATAATACCAGAAAGTACTGTTATGACTCTTGCATTTCAAAATCTAATCTAAGCTAATTAGCCTACAATGTTACTTGCAATGCTAGACAATCCATGTATGAGCGACTTTTATTACATGTAAAGCAATGATTTTTATATATATGAAAATTTATAGTCCGATATAGAACCTAATATAGCTTGCATATTTTAGCTGAGAAAATTTGCTAGCTGTGGTTGGGAGCTAGCTAGCTTAGCTAATTTAAGTAATGCTGGACATACACAAGCTAGCATCACTTACTCCCATAGGAATTAAATAAAATTTAACACAGATAAACAGATAAACATGAAATGTTTTGCCACAGCCTTACAAAGGATTTTGTTTAAGGAAAATGGAGTACACGTGGCATTTTCTGTACCTTTTTTGGTTTTATTTTCACTGCTCTTTTTCTGCAGAACTATCAGCTTTATTAATAGCTTTATTTTTTAAAATAGCTTCTGATAAAAGTGTCTAAGTAAACAAAAGCAAATCTAACAGAATAGCTAGGGCTGCTGAAGAGAAATGAACATTTTTATTATTTCTCCAATAGATGGCACTCATGTTATACTCTATAAAGGTTGAGAGATGATGTAAGCAAACAGATTTGTGAGATATTAAGGTGTTAGATTACTAAGTGTCTGACTGTCAAGTGCTAAAAATGTCTGGCGAACTCACAGGAATCCAAATAAATGAAACAATGAAAATTATTTAGATTTTTAGGATTGAGCTGAACTGTATATCTGATTAAAGTTGAGATCTCTTGATGAGATGATCGATCGTTCTCATGACAACTCCGATCTCGGAGAGTACATCAATACCAGGTGATTAGATGGTAAGGGATCTGTTGAGCACATATACGAACAGACACACTCCCTCGCTGATTGCTAATTAAATTAGGTGTGAGCCTGTTTCCTCCTCAGGGAGGAGGCTTCGAATGTGCTTAGAAGTGGAAAAGCAGTTTGCGTGTTGTAATTAGCATCCCTCCTAATTTATATAGTGTCCGTGAAGCGAAGGAGACATGGAAACAGCAACAACAAACAAACAGAGCTGCGAGTAATGAGGCGAGTTAGACACGCAGCCGCCTCCAGACCTGCTCCCTGAGACCCAGAGGATGGCTCATGTTCACACAGACGCATTGATGGTACATTAAGGTTTAGGTAGAATGATGATGAAAAGAAGATCATTTTGTAAGGAAAAGCAATATTTTCCTTAGATATTGCTAAATTTTTTTTTTAATTCTTCATCTGACCAAAAATACACTGTACAAATAAGCAACACTTAGCACTGAATGCTAATCAACCTCTCATGGACTCGCTCTGTCATACTGAGAAACACCAGCACACTGTTGCACCAAAATGGTGATTTTGACAACTTTACATTGTCCATATGAAATCTTTCTGTGAAAATGATTAAAAGTGACATTTTAGATGATTTATGTTTGATGCTAGCTATAGAGGAGGATGCTAATCAGCAGGCAATTCTACGATGATCTTGTAGCTGTGCAAGCCGTAAAGAAACAGTAGATTTGCCGTACAGGTAAAAAAACAAAACAGCAGACAGTATAATTGATTGATTTTTCACAAATTAGCACAGATTATTAGTTAGTGTATTTAAGTGAAAGAGAAAGTGATAAACTTTTAAGAAGCTCAAACCTGGAACCATTTTGATGTCATTTTCCCCGTCCCAGTTATCATGAATGATACAAATTACACTATTCCCAAAGCATGTAACGTGAGAATAAATGAAATGAGAATAAAGGACGAGTTGTTGGAAAAAAAAAAAGGTGAGCTCTACTCAGTCTCTGTCTTCTGCATTCCCTCCTTCATTGTCACTTTTTGTCTTCGGTCTCCATCCTCTCTAAAGACCCGGGCCATATAAAAGCTTATCTTCAGAGGGTTCAAAAGGAGAGATGGGCACCGTTTAGTAGTGACCCAATTCTTCTGCCACTTAGGCTAAAAGACTATATCCTGTTGCTGTTATCTCTCACTTTCTTTTTCTCTCCCTGTGGAGTGCCCTCACTGTGTTCTCTTAAGTCTTCTAGGGCCAAAATGACTTCAGGTGCCAGAAGTGTCCAACCAGATACCTGCCTAATGGCAATGGTGGCTCAGTGCCAGCTTAGTGTTATGTATCTTCGCCTCTTGTAGCATGCATATGGACATAGACACACACACCTACACACTACTTAAACTCGCATCTATGCTTGTCACTGTCACTGATGAAAGAGTACAGAAGAGAATCTGTCTAAACTGTCCACTCTTTTGCAGGGTATCAAAATCTATCCGTTAAATTGTGCCTCAGGAATGCAAATAAGACCCAAGAGACCGCTTCGGTAGCCGAGCGTTGTTCAAGGGACCCTGCGTAGGCTTTGCAAGACCTGTTTTAGATAACGGCGTCCGACCCAAATGCAATAATGCAAAACAGTGGGAAAGTAAGAGCTGAACAGTGCCACTGTGCTTGCTCTTGTCTGGTTGACTGAGACTCTTTTTTAAAATGCTCTTTAATGTGTCAAAGACAGAGAGAATGGCAGGATAAAAGGTGCCTATGTTGGCCAGTTTAAAGTGGAGTTGCTTTAGTTGTCCTTGTCTCCACACAGAGAACGACTGTGTTGTGAATGTGCTAAGGCTTGGAAGGCGGTAGGTGTTGTAGCTCGTGGTTCCCAGGCAACTGTGAAACTCGTGTCGAGAACGCTTATTCACAAAAAAAAAAAAAAAAACAGAGCTTTTCATGGGGTCTCAGAATTCCTCTTGCTATTTTTGCTTCGAATGACATCTTATTTTCTTTATAAAACTTCTAAGATTCGTCAAACTCGATCTCAAATAAAAAGACAAGATAAACATTTTGTTTTTTCGTTTTTTTTAGTAGAAATTTTATCTATAGCATATGTTCTGAGTAAGATCATTCCTTTGGGAAGCTGTAGTGAAAAATGAAGTGAAATATGTAGCAAGAGGTCCCCAGGGTCTGTGAGTCTTGCTGTTGTATATACAGCTGTTAGGAGGAGCAGGACTGTTTCTGCACGGCTCCCCTGCTGAACTGTTCGGATACTTATTCAGCTCTTTATCACGTCTACACTTTATATTACTTAGTCAAGGATTTCCCCTTTCTGCCTTTACTGAAATGCTACAGCGCGTGTTTCTTTCTTTCATGGATCATCATGAGTTTAGTTCCAGTTCAGTGCTTCAGAAAACAGAACCGTGAAGCATTCTAATGCAAGATGTTCATTAAAGAACATTATTCATAAATAGTTACTCTTTATATAGTTAATATACATGCCATGCAAAGCAACATTAATAATTGATTCATGCAGTGTTTACAGATACAGTACTATACAGTATATGCAATATGCAGCATTTAGATTTAACCCTCAGATCAGATTTTAGTTCTGAGCTTCTTTATCCTTCTTTATATTTACAGTATATCTAGGTTTCTATCTTTGTAGCTCTGAGAGACAGCTGTACAAACCATCTGCTGCTGTTTTTTTCTGCATTACTTTTGTGTTAGACTGGCACAATTTTTTCATATCTAATAAAAAATCAGATTTTCCGCAATTCATTTTTAATTGTATAGTGCATAAAACAATGGGCATTGTCACGAAGCAGCTTTACAAAGAATATATATAGAAATATATGCAGGATATAAATGATAGATAGATATTACGTTTAATCTCTAACGAGCGATCCAGAGACGAAAGTCGTGAGGACAAAATCCCTGAGACGATATGAGGAAGAAACCTTGAGAGGAACCAGACTGGAACCCATCCTCATCTGGGTAACACAGGATAGCTTGATTATAAAATAAAATAAAATAAAATAATTCATTCATTGTCTACCGCTTATCCGAACTACACTCGGGTCACGGGGAGCCTATGCCTATCTCAGGCGCCATTGGGCATCAAGGCAGGATACACCAAGTGCCAACCCATCGCAGGGCACACACACACTCTCATTCACACACTACGGACAATTTAGAGATGCCAATCAACCTACAATGCATGTCTTTGGACTGGGGGAGGAAACCGGAGCACCCGGAGGAAACCCCAAGGCACGGGGGAGAACATGCAAACTCCACACACACGACGGAGGCGGGAATCGAACCCCCAACCCTGGAGGTGTGAGGCAAACGTGCTAACCACTAAGCCACCGTGCCCCCTAAAATAAAATAATTCAAAAAGAAAAATATTTAAGCATTAAAAAATGTAATTCAATAACTTCCCTTCTTTAACTGTGCAATAAATGGTCAAAAAGTAATGAAAGCATTAGAAAGAGAGTCTGTATAGCAGGACATACTTTGACATAAATAAATAAATAAATAAATAAATAAATAAATAAATAAATAAATAAATAAATAAATTCTAGTATTTTTTAAAATACATTTTTAAATTCATTTTTGGTCATTTTTTATTTTTTTAAAGATCATTTTAATAAAAAACTTTAATAAAAAAATACTTCAGGAATGTCATTTCTCCTCATTCCAATCACATGCTGTCATATCTGAAAGTTACAGTTATACTATTTGTACGAATATTAGATATTATATATATATATATATATATATATATATATATATATATATATATATATATATATATATTTATATATTTAAGTATTCTGAGATTCAAAGTAATATATTTATACTTTTATTTGGGGGAAGAAAAAGCCAAATCTGTATTAATGTAATATAAAATATGAGTCTTAATCTCTACCTCTACACATACCGTAAGATGTGTTTTTATAAGATTTAGTGAGTGTATTATTTAGACTTCATTATAAGTTGTAAATATCATTGTATATTCATGTGCGTGTGTACTTTCATACCGTTTATGGTTCATAAGCAGCTCTCGGTGAAGCTCCTGGTGGCTTTTAGAAGCTTTGACTGGATTAATCAGCTTTTTGGGCTTGATGAGATCCTCGTCCCCTTGCACATAATTGGGATGAGGGGCATAGCTGGCCACAGGGAGGATATTCCTGCGTGGGCATTGCAATGGGTCATCATATGTTATTTCAGGCTGATGAGGCTGTTCCCATTGGATATCTGCGTATGCTGAGGCTAGAGAGAGAGAGAGAGAGAGAGAGAGAGAGAGGGTTAACTACATAATGCAATAACGTAACTCAAGCCATTTATGCTAATCAAAAAGGCATTGAATTTATATTTAAATCTTAAAAAGACAGGGCTTAGAGGATGACCATATGATATCTAAACAGTAAGGTCATGCTTGAGTAATCTACTGCTTGGGAGAGGTAGTGAGGGTCTGTGTTAGGTGATCAGTCAGTGCCTTTATACAGAGTGCTTTAGTCATCAAAACATGCCACATTTTCCCATTTGTGTGGTTCATTTAGGCAGAAGACAACCCAGCAATCAAAAACTCAAACATGATTCAACTGCAGTGGCAAAGATTCATGATGTGAATCAATCTTGACACATTTTGGTTTCTTAGCAACTAAACTGAGCCAAAGGATAGAGCTGTAGTGCTGCAGAAATTCCACTTGTTTTTTTTTTTTATCTTAAAGCTGGATGTGATAAAAACATGTAAAACTCATTATTTATTAAATCATTAGATCATTTATTGAGCACCAGCTTCATGTTTTCCACGTGTTGCTTTGTGTTACTGTACTTCTGACTAATCAACAAAAGAGATTTCTGAGTATGTTTTCCAGACACAACCCCAAAAACCTTATTATTATGAATTTGCAAATGCAAAACCATGATTACTAATTACCATTGTGGAAACATTAATAATAGACATTACTCTAAAGATATTAATCCATCTTGCCCATATTCTGTACATGCATTTTCTGCACATGCACCTTGAAATAATTGTCTTGCAAGAAAAAAAAAATCATCCTACACTGACTAAAACACAACCTGTCAGATTCAAACACACTGGTTCATGGCATTTCCAAACATAACTATAGCCTGTGAGTGAAAATAGAGATCTATCCAGCAGTAGCAGGTGAACACTTTAGCTTTTTTTTTTGGCTGTTTTTGTTTCTTCGGATTCTGGAGGAAATTCCTGAGATCCATTTCCTGTCTGCTGAACCCAGCAATTTACACATCCAAAAACAAGCAGTGCAGGGCTCTAACATGCCACCACAGTACCTGTTATTACAAGAGCCATGTGGTTTTAGGTTAGAGAGTAGGAACTCATTTAGATGTAAGGCTACTACTTGTGCTTTCTGCTTACAGAGGCTAGTTTCAGTCTCAGACGCCACGCCTTTGACTCATGGCCTGACTGAACGCTTGGTACACTTATCTGGTGACAAGCTTCAGAATGTTGACCTGGTTCTTGCCCTGTTATACCTTAATCATCTTAATCAGGATCACTCAGTGTATCCACATTATATCACACTCACGTCTCAGAAATGGCACATAATAAGACAATATTACACTAACCATGTCTGTAAATGCAATACATTTTTTAAGGTATTCCTGTCCAGCACTCACTATTTTCCAGGATATCTACTGGATATTGAAACTGGAACAGCTTTTACAGATAGTAAATGACGGTATAAAAATACATCCAGTACCTCATCTGCCACAATAGATAAATTTACAGATCTAAACGGTTCCATTTCAACCTCAGGCGTACTTATTGATTCAGCTCAACTTAAGCGTAATTCATTTACAGAGAGCCCTACAGGCCGCAGAGCATCACAGACTCCTTCAGTCCTCGTCGGACGGAAGATATTAAAGGAGAATTGATCCTTAGTCGAGTGACAGTGGAAAAAGATCGGATGTCATATGCTCTGAAGCCAGATCTAAACAATGGCAGGGGTTTTGAGGAGGAACCAGAGACGATCTACGCTATTCAATATTAAAAGCCGAGCACAATGGATTCCACAGGAGCAAAATTCGCTCCTAAATCAAAGCACAAGATGATGATGGATGAGTGCTGTATCCTGTAAAGGTTTGTACTGGTTTTTTTTTTTTTTAGATTAGATTCTTATAGTAGCATTCGTTAACTGTTTATGCTGGTAACACAATGTCCCGAGAGCTTAGCTGTGGTCATGTGAGGTCATGTTCCTGTTACCCACTCGCACTGCATTCCTCATAGCTACTGTCTGTATGAATGAGGTCAAACCAACTAGATGTAATAATTATTCTAATACTGACATCTGTCCTGAACCAGGAATAGCTAGCACTAACAATCCTGATTATCTTGAATATAGTTAATTACGTCCTGTCATGTCACCATGTCACCATCTTGGCACTCCAGCTCCAAGTTGTAGCCGGTGAACAAACATGGCCACCATGGACTACAATCCCCACCACACAAGCACACTTTCCTGTTCTCAGACACCAAGGTACTGATTGAACACACCTTATTTAATCATTACAAAGTATTTGACATCACCAAGTCTTGGTTTGACTTGGTTTAACTTCTGTCCTCACGTTGCTTTGACTTTACTGTGGAGCTTGTGTTTTCTCGTGCTGTTTCATCCTTTAGTTTATTTTGACTGTTTGCCTAAGTTTACAATTAAAATGAATCTTTACGTGCAACTGCATCCGACTCGGCGTGTGATACATGAAACAATCTGTTCAAACACACAATGATAGACTTCATCATTTCACCTCAAATGAAGTCGGTTAGCAAAGATATGTTTGGTGTCCTTTGTTGCTAACAAGCAATCAAGCAAGTAGCTAACAAGCAAGTAAAGCCTATAGCTATCATATCATACTGTTAAATGTACACATGTCTATAATGCAAGGAAGAGCTACAATTTTAAAATGTTCAAAATCGTTCCTTCTCCGAAATAAGTCTCTTGCCAGCCAAAAATTAAGACACATCTCAATGTTACGGTGGGCAAGATCCCTCGATGGGCCACTAGGGGGCCTTCAGCAGGGGTTGTGTTTATTCTGCCATGTGTTTGTTTTAGCCACGCCTATCCCTAATGTGTTCCCGCCTTCGTTCACCTGTTCCCAATGTGTCTTAATCGTGTTCCTTATTTATAGTGGCTGTCTGTCTGAGTTTGTTTGCTAGTCCTCGTCTTTGTGTAACATCTGTGTGGATATCTGTTTTTCCGTTTAATAAACCCGTCTGCCGTCTATCTCCGCGTTGGGTCTGATTAATTTAAACTGGCACAACCAGTGTGCTCCGTAAGCCAGCGATTTGTGACACTCAACACATTTGGAGTTGACGGTCATGATTTGGTTTGTGTTGAAGTTTGCACGATGCAGATCAGCTAGCTATAGTTAAAAACATTAGATTTTGGAGCTCCAGTGCAGAACTACAGGTGGACCGTAATTTTTACTTATTGACTATATTTCAGACAAGGTCGTCTAATTCACTACATTTTGGTCATGGAATTTTTCCAGAAAGTCATCAAATTTTTAGCTTAAACTCCGCTGTGCTAATAATCCAAGAGCAGGAAAAGATCTGTCTATTCATGCCAAATTCAACTCTTTATGTAAAACACGTGGAATAACATCTATCTATTTTTCCAGATGGATTCAGAGTAACAGTATCAGAGCGAAGGTCACTGACAGGAAGCTTGTAACCTTCACTTAAGAGTGTGGTCATTTCCTTTTTATTAAAGGTCATGACTAATGAGAATGTGATCTTTTATGAGGGTTATAAAAACTCCATGTAAAAAAAAATATCTATTCCTTCTGATGCGGACCCAGTGGGAGTAAAACCAGTTGGTGTGGATGTATGTGTGACCATATTTTCATCCCTGTAATGATGGGAAAACACTGTTTTGACCTTGCAGGGACACTGGCTGGTCCCCATGAGGGAAAAATGCACTTTTTGTTTGTTTTGGGGAAAAAATGTTGGGAATATTTTAGTATTGAGCAACTGAGATGTTGAGGTTTAGATATTTAGCTACAGTAGAATGCGAGTCAATTGAAATACCTTTAAAATATTGATTTCAGTTCAGTGTGTGTGTGTGTGTGTGTCTATGAGATGGGGACAAATGTGGTGTTTTTATGCTGAGTTATATGAAGAGTTGCTGAGAGCATGTGTGTGTGTGTGTGTGTGTGTGTGTGAGAGAGAGAGAGAGAGAGAGAGAGAGGGAAAGAGGGAGAGAGAGAGAGAGAGAGAGAGAGAGAGAGAGAGAGAGAGAGAAGAAGAAACAGCATGTAATACAGCATGAAAGATGGTGCTATGGAAATAAAAAGGAAGAGGAAGAGAATGGAGTCACAGGATCTCCCGGTGTATCGACTGCTCTTTCGTGGCAGGATCTATCTCCTCATTGATTAGATATCTATGTCATGCAGGGCAGAGGCGGTGAGTTTGCTGCATCTGTTCTGAAAGTTAATATCCTTCCATTTTATGGCTGTAATGCATTTAGCTGCCTCCCCCAAGACCTTGGGAGTCAGTTAACGTGTCCAGTAAAGGAAGTCTGCTTCCCAGAGTCTGCTTTCAGGAACAGACGAACGTTAATTCAATTCCACATCGTTGTGACTATAAAACGCAGGTACGACTCTGAAGGCCAGATCTGCTGTGAAACTGCAGATCTCAGAGAAAAAAAAATGTCTGTCTGAATATGAGTCATGTATTATTCAGAAGAAAAAAAAGAAGTGATCCGTAGGCGCAGTGCAGACTTCTCAGGGTTAAACTTGTTCTGCCCTTTTACTGTCACTTACTGTGAGTGCTGTTCATGCTGTGAGAGGTGATTTATTAGTATTTAGCACAGAGTTTTATCACCGCTGCCTGACACAAGGAGGCTCTTTAAAGACTTTCCAAGCACTTTATTTCCTCCTACGGTTGTACACAAACTGGGCTGATGGCAACTGGCTGTTGTCATGGGGATGCTCAGAATTCTTCCTCCCAAGGGAGGGGGAAATAATGAAGTAGGGAAGTGTGTGTGTGTGTGTGTGTGTGTGTGTGTGTGTGTGTGTGTGTGTGTGTGTGTGTGTGTGTGTGTGTTAGTTAAGGAGTGTGGTCCCATAGACCACTCCGCACCAAAAGCTGACCTCTGGCCAACACCATCCACAACTAATTTTTTGAAAAACAAACAAACAAACAAACAAACAAACAAACAAACAAATAATACAGTTTTTCAAAATCAGCAGACTTTGATTAGCCAATCAGCAAACCTGATTGGCTAAGCCTTATTCTAAAATCCTCCACATAGATACACACACACACACACACACACCTCTGCATCTCAGTAACTGCAATACTCTTTATTAAACCAATAAAAACTATTATTCTCTCCATAGAATACTCTCATTTCTGCTTCTCATGTTGCTTAGCAACCAAAGCTTTTTATTTACAGACAAAAAGCTTTGCACAGAGAAAGAATTTATTTAACGCAATTATTACGAATAATTAAGACATTTATTTCTTAAGATTTGATTTTATATTATTATTATTTGTGCCGCTGATTAAGTCCCCGGCTTTCTGCCATGATAAAATCACGCAGTGTCTCACACTCGCTCTCATGGCTTATTGCTTTATTAGCTTTATTACAACACTATTAAGATGTTTCCTTTGGGAAATTAGACAATATTGAATAGAATTCAACAAACTTAATATTATTACCACAGGTACTTTTCTACACTTCTGTTCCATTTGAAAGAAGGAAGCAGTTTGTGCAACCGTAATCCAAAGTCCAACCCACTGGAAAGGCAGATTTTATTCCCACTTTATTATTATTGATATTTAATAGATATTCTATATACACTTAACCAGTGCTAGTGTACTTCATTTAAAGGATCTTCATTTAAAGTACTGATGAACAACAGATTATTGAATTGTCCCAGTTTCTTTGGCACTCACCAGTATAAAGATCTTGGTGTTTAGTAGCTCATTTATAGATCAGTTATAGCTCATGTTCTGTTTCTGTGGACACTATAGATTGATTTTATGTTGTGTTGCTGATGTAAGGAAAAGAAAACTTCAAGGAAAAATGTGCTTTAACATGGTCCAAATTACAGTTACCGCCTAGAAGTTGATTATTTTCCTATAACAGCAAGCCTTAGTTTTAGTTAGTTCCTGTTAAAAATGGATTAATAGCAGTTATAAAGTGTTATTCCATTACCAGCATTTATTTTCTCATTCTTGAAGTTTCTTCACGATATCCCTCATCCACACTGAGGACGTTCCCGTGTAGGAAAACTTTTCCGAGTTGGAAAAGTTACAGTTTGAACTGTTACGAAGTACTGTTCGTTCCAAAAAAAAAGTAAAATAAATATCTCCTCATAGATAACTTTATTATATCAACAATCACAATCTACATTCTTGTCTTATTCATATAAATTATGAAGCTTTCGTTAGCTTTGGGGTTTAAAGGTAGTTACAAATAATTTGCTGTTGAGAATCAGTTACTTGGCCGATCGATGGATAAGTAAAAGTTCTGCATTTGACCATACAAATAAAGTACAAATCAGTTCAATCTTTAAAAAAAAGA
This sequence comes from Hemibagrus guttatus, assembly GCA_033459395.1. Taxonomy (NCBI): domain Eukaryota; kingdom Metazoa; phylum Chordata; class Actinopteri; order Siluriformes; family Bagridae; genus Hemibagrus; species Hemibagrus guttatus. The sequence goes on along the minus strand of JAUCMX010000023.1, from coordinate 16,177,684 downwards.
AGTACAAAAAAGGTTAACGCAGTTTGAAAATTTTCCCGATTTAATTCCTAATACGATCAAGGAGTATTTTTCTCTCATTGTAAGGTGTGTTAACACGGACAGCGCTTCCAGAAAGCTGTGTAAATTTGCTCAGTGCAGTTTATTAGGGTCACCCATTACAGGATAAAGCGTGGACTACATGGACCTTGTGCTTTTTCTCCAAAAGTAAACATGCCCTGAGCATAAATTAACTGTTGAAGAAGGTCAATACAAAGAGATAACCAAGACCAAAATGACACTTTAATTAACTATAGTGCTTAAAAAAAGAAAAAAGATCTCTGCTTGTTAACATATATCATTATTATCTCATGCGTTTTGTGTGAAGTCTGTACTTTGTGTAGTGATAGCACCAAGAAAGTCATGCTTGACCTCTGTAAACCTTTCTGTGAAGTCTTCACATGGATTGTAATCATTAACTGTTCCCTGATGTTCTCAGCAAAGATTTAGTCACAGTCGCCGTGGCAACAAAATCCGAAAACATGTTGGATTTTTGTCTCGAGCTCATTCTCCTAATGTTTTCTGTTATGCTCTTAAGACCAGTTGATAGACAGCTTTCAGCATCCTGTCCTTGTTAGTCTCATTTCCTGCTTGTAGCCCAGGGGGAAATTGTAATTTGTGGAAAATCCCTGAAGAAGTTGCATGCGAATGAAGGTTTGAATGAACGAATGCTTGTGATCCAAGTATGCGTGCGTATTTTCATAAATGACTCATAGGTTTTTTGTATGATCCACAGAGATTTAAGAGAAATCTGCTTTGCTGGAGTTGTGCATAAAGTCGTCTCTCGCTGACAGACCCATCTCACAAAAACTTTCAGACCTCAAATACAAACAAAATGCCTCAATTTGCCATTTTTTCAATATAATCACTATAAATATGGGTTGTGAAGCTGTTATTTTGCAGTAGATCATCTTACCTGATTTGACCAGCACATCTCTGGGTCTGCTAGGAGGACTGTCAGGATACAAACCGGCTCCTAATCGCTGATCCATCCTTATGTTTCTGTTTTTCTGTGTGTGTTTGTGTGTATGAGTGTGTGTGTAGGGTGCTCAGAGAGCCTACATGTCTGTGTGTGTGTGCGTATGTGGGCGTGCACAGGCCGTTTCTCCTGCGCTGCTCACACTCGTGCCTCTCTCTTCGGTTTCCTCTCAGATGTAAACAGTCACATGACTTGTTGGGCATTCCACAACCAGGGCCCTCCCTCTGCTTTTACTCACACAGCAAAACACTCTGTCACTCCCTCCGACTCTCTGCTTCACACTCTCAAGTTTATTTCCAGCCTCCTTTCTCAGTAGGGAAAGGGATTATATACAGGGAGATTAATACTTGATCGCTGGCCTTCTTTCTGATATGTAATTTTGGCCATCAGAGTTCCATCATTATCATTAACATGCAAAAAAACACTCCCAAACACAAACACTTGCTCTTACAGTACACATGCTGGCTACAGAGATTATGTAAGCTTGAGGGATTTACAGATGAAGCTTTAAATACATGTTGTGAACCTTTAAGACTTAAATACCGATCACATAATTACTAGGAAAAGTTACACAGAAGTTTAGGAGACACTAGACATTGTGTTCATATCTTGTCTTATTATGATGTCTTGACATCATTTGTATAAAATGCCCAACAACATTGCTGCAATTTGTTCAGATATGTTATGGGATCAGGGTTGAAGCTATATTATATTTTTTAAATTTATTTAAAAAAATTTTTAATTTATTTACATTTTTTAAGTGATATAATTATTTAAGAATTAATTATGGTCATTGATGCATGTGCCTCCTGGACAAAGTGCGAAAACGGTCACAACTGCAGATAAAAATGGGGAAATCTGTCTTGTTACATCATAACCCCCATGAGCCAATCATGTTCTAGTATGCAAATTCTAGTTCTGTTGTAGGAATAGAAATTATGAATAGGAATTCTGGGATCTGGATTTCTTGATTGTCCATTCTTCTTTCTTTATTATTTTTTATTATTTTTTAATTTTTATTCCTTTTTTCTTTTGGTTTGTTTACTCATAATACATTATTTAGTATAAAAACCTAATTGTATCGACCATATATGGTAAGACTAAACCATACTAAACTTAAGCATGCATACTTGCAGTCAAAATATACAAACATTTAAAGTCCAGTTACTTTTAAAGTATATTAATCAATAACTCGTCTGCATTATTCAGTAATTCCACTGAAACAGTATCTTTCTGAGCTTGGAAAATTGACATCTGGATCCTCTGGGAGTCTCTCCCCCCCTCCACCCCCATAAAAGGTTTTTTTTTTGGAATTCAGTTGAATGTTTTTGTACTTACAGTATGTAGCTATTTATTTAAGGGCAGTCAGTTCTCTGAAACTTGCGTGCGACGGGGATGTGAAGCAGAGGATTATGGTTCAGTGGGCCCAGTGTATACCGCATCGTAGAGCCATTATTGTTCTGGAAGAAACACGAGTGCAGACTCACCCATGCCATTGACGTGTTTTCCACTTTTCACACTCTGCTGCTTGATGTTGTACGCCTTCTGTTGGTGTGTGTGTGTGTGTGTGTGTGTGAGAGAGAGAGAGAGAGAGAGAGAGAGAGAGAGAGAGAGAGAGAGAGAGAAGGGGAGAGAGAGAGAAGGAAGTAAGATCTGGTCAATACACACTCTAAGATTTTAATTTCCAGAAAATTTCCGGAATACTTAAAATATGATGAATAACCTCAACTTTTTTTTAAGAAAACATCTACTTTTGACATCTTAACTGTTCATCTCACTCATCGAAATGCCATATTTTGCAATTTTATAGCTCTTAACAATATTATCATTATATTACTGCAAACATTTTTATTTAGGGTACTTTTATATATGACAGTCAGTACCTCTGGGGCAGAAATTCTACCATAAACGTCTACATTTTGTCCCAAATTCTCTCTCAATAGTTGAACATTTACGTTTGCTTATGGTTTGCTACATGCCTTTATTCTGTTTCTAGCCCTGCCTCTAATTCTGTATGTTCTTTGGTTTGTTATCCTAATGTGAGCACCTCTTCTGTGTTTATCCCTTCATAAGTTTTTGTGTTTCTTAGCAGTCTTTGCTTTACATTTCTTGGTTTTTGACCCTCACTTTATGATTATGGATTATTTTGGAATCATATGATCAGTTTCCACAATTAAATCCTGCCTGCTCTTACAGCACAGCTCTCTCAGCTCTGTCAGCTCTCCACTCATATGCCATACGGACCAGGCTAACAATATTGCGTGTTAAATATCATGCTATATTGTGTAACTGTTTATCAGTGCATGTACACACTGATCTACAGATTCGCATCGCTCCTATCCATAACCACAGGCTTTATATATAAATCCCAGCTGTTACCTCAGGGCTTTAATGGTCCTCTCTTATGCTTCAATTCAATTAACTGTTACATAATACTCTCCATAATAGGATCTCGCTGCCCTTCCACGGTGCTCTGTCATTGTGCAAGACTTTAATCCTCAATTTGTAATGAAAAGATTACATGACATGAAGGCATTACGTGACATTATGGCTCTGTTAGAGGTTCCCTGTAGAACAGTAAATGGTTCAGCCAATAAGTGATGAAATCTGTGTAGCCACAAATCATAGAACCCTAAAGTGGAGTCGGTATTTTATTAAAGAGGCTCTCAGATGACTCATTTCACCACCTTGGTGTATTGCTCCCTGCGCAGAGTCTCGTTTTCAATGACCTGAAATGTATGGAAGTTTGGAAACATGATATTGGAATTGTCAGGGCACAAGACCAGTGGTTTGTCACCTATAAAACACCAGTGTAGCAGTGTTGTTGCTAGGCCAGAATTAAATGTTAGAATAAAATATACAATGAACCCTCGGCAATCTAATTTGTTCTGGAGGCGAGTTCTTAAGGTGAAAATTTGTGTTGCGAAATGCAGAATTGTGAAATTACCATAAGAAATCATGTAAATGCAGATAATCCGTTCCAGCCACCCAAAATGTTACCAATATTACAAATATGAAGCTTATATAAACTGTATGGCTGCTTACAAAAAACTGACCCAAACCAAGCATTCCATGTCAAGGGTCCTCACAGGCAGTTGTGTGTCACGCTCCATCCAAGATCTGGCCACGAGAGGGAGCCCTCGCCCGACTTTTGATGCGCTTCCGTGTTTCCACACGAGCATAAATACGGAGCGCACTTCCTGTTCTATGCGAAGTATTGTTACTTCTAAGCGTTTGCCTCGTGCTTTTGGATTGTTCTTTTGGATTACGCTAACTCTGGATTGTTATTTGGTTTTCGATTTCTGCTTTTGCCCTTTTGGATTTTGTTTGACTGTGTTTGACTTAGGACTGTTTTCTGGACTTTGTCTTAGCCTAGCCCTTTGGATTTGTTTGTATTCTCGCTTTGGATTTCTGGTTACGACCTCTTCGCCTGCCCGACTACGTCTCTCTCTCAGCCTTTCCCCGACTCCAGCCCTGCGCACGGATCCGGCTGCTGCCGCCGCTGGCGGACAACCGTCACAGAATACTTCACCTCCTGCGGATCCAGCAGAGCTATGGGCGATCATCGTTCGGCAAGGTGCACTGATTCGCTCTTTTCAAGATCAGGTGGAAGCGCTACAGAGCCAGCTACAAAGCGCTAGCGCCGCACCACCCCCGTGAAACCCGCCAGCACCACGCGGTGAGTCACCTAGAATGGCCATGCCAGAGAAGTATGATGGCTCCGCGGATTGCTGCCGTGGCTTTTTACGCCAGTGTGAAAATTTCTTTGCACACCAACCCGAGGTTTATCGCGATGAGGGGACTAAGTGTGGTTTCTTGCTGTCATTGCTGACGGGTAGAGCCCTGGACTGGGCCTGACGGGTAGAGCCCTGGACTGGGTCAGTGTGGGACACGGACCCTCGCATCCGGACGTCTTTCACATACTTTGCGGGTATGCTACGGGAGGTATTTCAGTATCCCGCCGGGGGCAAGGACATTTCTCTCCAGTTAATGGAGCTACGTCAGGGATCTGACTCGGCTGCGGATTATGCTATTAAGTTCCACACTCTAGCAGCCCAGTCCGTTTGGAATGACGCGGTGCTGTGGGCAGTGTTTCGCGAGGGTCTGAGCCCTGCGCTCCAGACTGAACTGGCATGTCGGGCGGATGCTACCTCTCTCTCCCAGTATATAGCCACTGCCATCCGCCTGGACAATCTCCTGCATCAGCATCGTGCAGGGGCACGCCTACCTGTCTCCGCTCCCCCTCATCTTCGTGCGGACTATCCTAGGCCTCGTAAGGAGGCTCCCGAGCCTATGCAGCTTGGGAGATCCCGGTTGACGGAACGGGAGCACCAGCGACGTACCCAGATGAGGCTGTGCTATTACTGTGGGGGCTCGGGACACCTGATCCACTGGTGCCCTGAGAAGCCATCGTCAGCTCAGGTGGGTGACAACTCCTTGTACTTTAGTCTGACAGTGCCGGTGTGGTTATGCTTTTCTGATCGGTGTGTTCCTGTCTCAGCCCTTATAGATTCTGGAGCCGCCGTTATCCTGATTGACAGGGCGCTGGTGGAGGAGCTCCGGATTCCCACTATTCCCTGTATGCCATCTTTAAGGATAACGGCCATTGACAGTCAACTGATTGGAGGGGGGTATCTCACTCATCAGACCTAGCTGTTGGATTTCAAAGTGGGCCTGTTTCATCGTGAACGTCTGGTGTTCTACGTTACCTCCTCGCCCGCCAACCCCGTTATCCTGGGCTTTCCGTGGCTGCGACAGCATGATCCTCAAATTTCCTGGCACAAGGGGGAGCTGGTTCGTTGGTCTGTGGCATGTATAAGTAAGTGCCTTCACGAGCCTGTGTCACGTCCATGCTTGTCCTCGGTGGTTGAGGATCCTGCGCCTCTAGCATCTGGACACGTTCCGCGTGTCTACGAGGACTTTCAAGAGGTGTTCAGTAGGGAGAGGGCTGCTCGCCTACCGGCGCATAGAGCCTGGGACTGCACCATAGACTTGCTGCCTAACACCTCGTCTCCCCAAGGGCTGGGTCTATCCTCTCTCACTGCCTGAGGCGAGAGCCATGGAGGAGTATATTGAGGAGGCCCTGGCCGTCGGTCACATTCGACCATCTACATCCCCGGCAGTGGGGTTTTTCTTTGTGGGGAAGAAGGACAGGGGCCTTCGTCCGTGCATCAATTACAGGGGACTCAACGCTATCACGGTTCAATATCCCTATCCTTTACCCTTGGTACCTGCGGCCCTGGAACAGTTAAGGGGAGCTAGGTTTTTCACAAAGCTGAATTTACTGGTCCGGATCCGGGAGGGAGACGAGTGGAAGACCGCTTTTCACACCACCCATGGTCATTATGAGTACCTAGTCATGCCCTTCGGACTTACCAATGCTCCTGCGGTTTTCCAGTTTCTTATCAACGAGGTGTTCCAGGATATCCTCGGAAAGTGGGTTATCGCGTATATCGACAACATCTTGGTGTACTCGACTTCTTTGGAACAACACGGTCGTCACGTCCGGACCGTCCTCTCCAAACTTCAGCAGAATCACCTCTACGTCAAGCCTGAGAAGTATGAGTTCCACCGGACCATGATCACATTCCTGGGATATGTGATTTCATGGCAAGGGGTCGAGCTGGACCTCACTAAAGTGCATGTGGTCACCAAATGGCCCAACCCTACTATGATTAAGGAGTTGCAGCGGTTCCTGGGGTTCACCAACTTCTACCAGCGTTTCATCCGGAACTATAGCTCCATGGCTGGCCTGTTGACCTCCTTACTGCGGGGAAAACCCAGGAGATTGTCCTGGAGTGACCAAGCCCAGACGGCCGTGGTTAAACTTAAGGATAGCTTCACCACGCCTCCCATTCTGCGCCACCCTGACCCGGATCTCCCCTTCGTGGTGGAGGTAGATGCATCCAGCAGTGGCATCGGGGCCGTGCTATCCCAACTATCCCAAAGCTGATGGCAGCAGAGGCGAATTATGACGTAGGGAACCGGGAGCTGCTGTCCATCAAGGCCGCGCTATAGGAGTGGCGGCATTGGCTGGAGGGGGCACGCCATCCGTTCTTGGTTCTCACCGACCATCGTAACCTGGAGTACCTCCGAAGCGCCAAACGCTTAAATCCTTGTCAGACCCGGTGGGCACTGTTCTTCACCCGATTTGAGTTTTCGGTGACCTATCGCCCCGGGACCAAGAACAGCAAGGCTGATGCACTATCCAGGCAGTTTGAAGCGTGAGCCTTCTCAGCCCGATCTCAATCTCCCTGCTGCCGCCATTCTAGCCCCTGTCCTGTGGAGTCTTGTGGAGGAGATTCAGTGAGCCCACGCCGACAAGCCTCCACCAGCGAACTGTCCCTCAACCAAGCTCTACATGCCCCTTCAGTTTCGCCAGCGAGTGTTACAATGGGTTCACGAGGCTCCCAGCTCTGGTCACCCGGGGATCCTCTTGTCTACTCAACTCACTCAACTCAGGTTCTGGTGGCCGTCTCTTGTGGCCGTCTCTTAGGACAGATGTGGAGAGGTTTGTCTGATCATGCTCTACTTGCGAACAGTCTCGGGTCAATTGCCAGCTCTTGGAGGGATTGCTGGAACCCCTACCTACTCCCCAACGCCCCTGGTCCCACCTGTCTGTGGACTTTCTCAACGACTTACCCAACTCGGGGGGATTCACCACGGTGATGGTCGTGGTGGACCGATTCTCAATGGGTCGCCCACAGCCATGCCAACCGCGGAGGCCATGTTACAACACATATTCCAGAATTTTGGCCTTCCTGAGGACATAGTGTCGGACCGGGGGTCTCAGTTCACCTCCAGGGTGTGGAGGTCTTTGTGTGAATGGCTTGGCATCAACGTCAGCTTGAGTTCCAGATACCATCCAATGGCCAGGCAGAGCGTTTGAATCAGGAGATTGGGAGATTCCTCAGGTCAGACTGCAGCAGAGAACAGCAGCGCTGGAGTGAGTTTCTTCCCTGGGCCGAGTATGCTCAAAATTCCCTTATCCATTCCTCCACTGGGCTGACGCCATTCCAGTGTGTGCCAGGCGTACCAGCCCCCCCGTTCCCCTGGTCCGGAGAGCCCTCCGACATGCCGGCGGTGGAGGAGTGGTCTCGCCTGAGTCAAGAGGTATGGGAGCGCGCCCATGTACGTCTTCAAAGGGCTGTCGGGAGACAGAGAATCCAGGCTAATCGGCACCGCCGCCCACACCCCCCTATCCGGTGGGACAAAGAGTCTGGCTGTCCACCCAGAACCTGAAACTCAAGCTACCCTGCCGCAGGCTCAGTCCCAAGTTTATAGGGCCTTTTAAGATCGTCCGTCAGGTCAATCCGGTGTGTTACCGGCTTCGACTCCCTGCATCGTACCATATCTGCCCCACTTTCACGTGTCGCTCCTCAAGCCGGCGCACTCTCTAGGCATAGGGGATTCTGGCATCATTGATCCTCCCCCTCCCCTAGACATTGATGGATCCCTGGAATATCGGGTACATGCTCTTCTTGACTCCAGGAGAGTTAGATCACGGCTCCAGTATCTGCTGGACTGGGAGGGGTATGGGCCCGAGGAACGCTCTTGGGTGTACGCAGCCGATATCCTGGACCCGTATCTGACTGAGGAATTTCACCGCGATCACCTGGACAAGGCCGCACCACGACCTCAGGGGCGACCTCGGCGTAGAACACCGGGAGATGTTCCTGGGGGGAGCTCTGTCACACCCCATCTGAGATCTGGCCATGAGAGGGAGCCCTCGTCCGACTTTTGATGCGCTTCCGTGTTTCCACACGAGCATAAATACAGAGCACACTTCCTGTTCTATGCGAAGTATCGTCCATCGTGACTACTAAGCGTTTGCCTCGTGCTTTTGGATTGTTCTTTTGGATTTCGCTAACTCTGGATTGTTATTTGGTTTTCGATTTCTGCTTTTGCCCTTTTGGATTTTGTCTGACTGCGTTTGACTTAGGACTGTTTTCCGGACTTTGTCTTTGCCTCGCCCTTTGGATTTGTTTGTATTCTCACTTCGGATTTCTGGTTACGACCTCTTCGCCTGCCTGACTACGTCTCTCTCTCTCAGCCCTTCCCCGACTCCAGCCCCGCGCATGGATCCGGCTGCTGCCGCCGCTGGCGGACAACCGTCACATTGTGCCACCAAGCTTGGGCTAAAAATACTCCAGACCACCCACGCCACCAATCTGTCAACAAAAAAAACACTCAAAAAAAATCACCTAGCTTTTGAACGCATGCCGAAGGCAACGTTGGTATCGTGATTCGTAAGGGAGGGCATTCATATACTGAGGTTCCACTGTACTTTTGTACCACAATTCTTGATTCTGATTGGTCAGAAGGTGATGAATCAGTAGTGTCCTACCAATATGTCATTATGTTAGTATGTTATAATAATACTATGTTATAATTATTTTTAGAATAATAACAACTTATATAGAGAGTTGATGGACACTCCTCATGAACAACATTTTCTGAGATGTTTATAGGTTTATTTTTGTAAGGAGTCTCCAGTGTCAGGGCTTTGTATTAGTCATATAAAGCTGTAAAATACATTAAAGGGAGATAGATAGATAGATAGATAGATAGATAGATAGATAGATAGATAGATAGATACTTTATTGATCCTGGGGGAAATTCAAGCATCCTGTAGCAACATACAGAATGGCAGAATTATCACAACACAGTATACCCCTACTGAACCCCCCCCAAAAAAAAAAGATAAGCAGATAAAAAGTAATTTCATAAATAAACCATTTTTCATGTATGTGACAGTAATGAATGCACTGCACTTTATTAGTGTCCTCTGCATTTTTCATGAGCAGTTAAAAGCTAACGTTTACGTCCCTCCTTTTGTCTGCTTGAAGGACACAGAATAGGTTGGTGGCAATTCTAAAAGCAAAGACTGTGTGTAGAAATTCTATCTATACATCTAAAAAGTTCAGCAAAATAATCCTCATATAATAAGTTCATATTCTCATCCCTGGACCGTCCTGTAACCTTAATACCTTTCATCACAGTACATCGAATTGATGCCTCAGACTGAGGTTTGTTCTCGAGTTCCAAGAAACAAAAGCACGCAAAGCATGCTCTCGTTCTTCTCTAACACCCCCTACCTCTCTCTTTCCCAGGCATTCTTGCTGTATAAAGCTCAAGGCCTCAGGGCCTTAGCTGGAGCCCAGAACACACTCTTTTAGATGGTCAGCATGAATGGATATTGTTGGTGCTGCTTAGCGGTTGCTATGGGAAACCTGCTCATGCTTGGTGCCTCTGCTACACAAGGCATCTACTGTCTTGTAATTACTTCCTTTACTCCCTGTAAAGTATGGGTAGAAGTTATTGGGACATTGTAATATTAGAATAAAAAGCATGCTAGCAAGTTTTTGAAGTCAGTTTTACTGTGTGCTGGAGTAAAGTACACATTTGGAATGAAAACACTTATATTACATGTAGTGGCAGATGTTGAAGGAATTCCAGGAGATATCTTATGTCTGAGTTTTCCCAGATTTTGCTTTGCTGGAGTGTGTGTAAACAGAATCCTGGGTTTTCTTGTTTGACGTTCCACACTGCACATACTTTTTAACCCAGGGTTACAACTTAACTCTGGCTTAACCTTTATACTCATTTGCATATTTGTATGATTGGATAAATACAGATTGTGCCCGCAAATCCACAAATTTTTCACTCAGTTCTTTACATACACTGATCAGGCATAACATTATGAGTAGTGAGAGGTGAAGTGAATAACACTGATGATCTCCTCATCATGGCACCTGTTAGTGGGTGGGATATATTAGGCAGCAAGTGAACATTTTGTCCTCAAAGTCGATGTGTTAGAAGCAGGAAAAATGGGCAAGCGTAAGGATCTGAGCGAGTTTCACAAGGGCCAAATTGTGATGGCTAGACCACTGGATCAGAGCATCTCCAAAACTGCAGCTCTTGTGGGGTGTTACCGGTCTGCAGTGGTCAGTATCTATCATAAGTAAGTCCTGTAAGTATCCTTTAAGTCTTGTAAGTTGCGAGGTGGGATGCATGGAGTTTGCCTAACACTTCCCTCAAACGCTGTAACACAACACGCAGGATTTCTTTCTAACACTTCAGACTTCTGTTAAATTTCTAATTCAATATCTGTTACTAATCATCCAGCCCTAACATTCTAACACTGCATCATTTCACATGGTACATGTTTGGCACTGCAACTTCAAAAGCCATGCTAATAGAAGCTGTTCCTCTACTTCCCAGGGTTAAAAGCAGGGTTTAGAATGACGATAACCCAGGGTTAAACGTAGTGTAAAAAAAGCCCTAGTGTGTTGTGTTGTTCATTGTGTTGTGTGTTCAGGCCTTCAAGGCCTTTTTTTTTCACTGTCTTTAAACACAAGCCTCTACTGTTAAGCCTGTGGGCTAGAAAATGTGGACTGAAGTATAATATTACATTTTTTTCTATTCTCTGAAGTGCAGTATGATGTAACATCAAAGCAAGAGATGAAAAATAAACAAAGACTAATATAATAATGCAAAATAAATGAGAGGCAAAGATAAAGCTTCAGAAGTGACATAGCAAGCTGTATAGAGAGTTATTTACATCACAGACTGTCTCTTGGAAAATCTATCGTGGCTTCTTGGAAAATGTTTTATTAGAAAAAATCCTTTTTCTCAACTACAATCCCAAGATTTATGTTTACCAAATGATTTTCGATGACTGTTATGTGACAATCCACTTGCACCCATTGAGGCACACTATTCTGAAATATAATGTTGTAATCTAGGCAATTACTGTGATATGACAATTCAATATCAACACAAGCATTTTTTTCTCTTTCATGCCTCAAGTACATCCCATCCAAACAGTAATAACCACACCGCAGCCCCAGGCAAATATTTACCACCTGCAAAATATAAGAGGCAAATAAAACCCATTTCCTCTAAACAGGCCCTGATTCACAAATGAACAAGCTCATTATACTGAAATGTACTCCATTTTCTTGTGTTTAAAGAGGATTTGCATGTTTTCTCAAGGCTTTGAGCTGCATTATGAGCATTGAAGGCTAGCTACGAGGGCGTAAGATCCAAAGCCCTGCTCTAATAACCAGGCAGTCGAATTTCAATGAGCTTACAGGCAACGAGAGTCGATCTGTGTTTAGAGGAGCTAAGCGCAGCTCAGTCGCGAGGAGCCGAAACCCGTCGCGGTGCAAATGAAGATTTACTGTATGGCCTGACAGATGCAAAACGACAGCCGATTGATTTTTCTCAGATTCAATTAGAGCTGGAGCATGTAACTTATGCTAGGTTTTGCACCCTGTAATCGGCTTTACAGCATAAATCCACCTTTATAGCATGCCTAAATATGGTGTGGAATATTATGGTATGGCACGGTGAAGATAATTTGCTTATGGAAACGAATCAGAAGGTCCAGATTGGAAGATGTCTAGTTGCATCAAAGAAGTAAGGAGATGGAAACGGTTAGTTGAAAATGCTCTTAAATACAGCTGTCAGCTTTGATGTCGTAGTTTTCAATGCTAGGTGTTCTGTTTCTGCTATGTGTATTTCACCTTGATTTGAGTTCACGTCATGTGCTTTTGTTTATATTTCCATCTTCTGCTCTAGCCCGGTCATTGGTGTGTTGCCTGATGGTGATCACCTGTTCTGTGTTAGCTAGTCTCTCTTAGACTATGTGCTGTTTCTTTGTGTCTTCCTGAATCGCATTAGTGACGTAATTTCTGAGCTGTTTTCCAATTTTCCGTGTTCCACATTTCCTGGTTTCTCTTCGTTTTTCAATTGGATATTTCTTTGATACTTCCTGTCTGTTTTACTGACCTTATAATAAAGTACATGTTGAGCTTACACACTTGCATCCTGCCTCTCACTTCCTTTTCTGTGACTTAAATGGTCATAGGCTATAATTTTTTCGGATACAGGCGAAATATAGACCCAGATCAGCATGATATTTGTTCATATCTTGTAAATAACTTCAGGCCAAATGCATTATGCAGTGTATATATATACACTTGTATATGGAATCAGCATTTGATCTCACGGTTGATGTGAAATCAAAGCTGCTCTCTGCAATAAGCTGCAGAATGAAAACAACGGCCAAAGCAATCTCACATCTCCAAAAACGGTGAAGCGTGACGGCAGCCAGAACACCTCATTGTTCCTCAAGGCAACCTAGACGCTACAGCCCACCGTCTGGGGTCCAGTTACGAGATGTCGTGGCCACCTGACCTTTCCTCTCCTGTCCCTGTGTGATCTTGGCAATGTTTTATTTACTCTGTTCGGAAACAGGCGTTCGCAGGCGACATTGCATCCTACTAATAAGTAGCAAACAAAAAGGCTTTTTATAGATTTCAGCCATGCTCCAGCGCTCTGGTCTCAAGCTGAAGGTTCTCAGGTTTCTCAGGCAACATGCACAATTAGCAGAGGCCATGCAAAAGAAGGAGACGTGGCCGGCTAATTACTCACGAATCCGAACAGAGAACACAAATACGGACCAGCGGTTTTAGGGGCAGCACACCTCAACCTGAACTGTACTGAATAGAGAATGATGATGATGTGTATGATACAGTATGATACATGCAGATCTCTAGATAAATATCAGAACTCTAATGACATAGGAAGGTAGGACACAGACAGTCCCCTAGTCCCCTGGTGGGTGTAATGAGTTTTAAAGCTTGTCTGTGGGGGAATGTCTCGGTCAGGAGAGGAAGGACAGAGTCAGTAATGATCTCTCCTGATGAGATGAAAGAAGCGGTAACTTTCCTGCACCTCTGGAGGCCATGACATCAAATGAGGGGTGTGTGTGCTCTTGTATAAACAGGATGTTTATGTGCACATGTGTGGATTTATGTATGCTTGTGTGTGTACGTGTAGGATTGTGTATAAAGAACCAACCTAATTGTTACGTAACCTGCATTAGTCATGGTATAACTGGATGGTTAGTGTTGAATTTTTAAAAATATCTATCAGTTATGTCATATATCAGTTATTATCTACACATTTATTTAGATCTCTCCATCTGGTCTTTTGCCAAGTCATACTACACGTGACAACACTGTTTTTCATTTCCTCTCAGCCTCTAGGTGTATCAGCTAACCACAACGCCATAAATACTGACAATATTAATACTTCCTTCATTCCTTTCAGCCAATCAGATTCAAGAATTCAACTGCAATGTTGTACTAGTATTTTTTAATACACACCGGTGTGCAATTTTTAATCTGCCTCCAGGGAGGCGTGTGGCCTGGTCCTGGATTTGAGATTATGCTTGCACACATGTTTCAGATCTTGGTTACAGACTCAAAAAAAAAAAAAAAGTGATGTCTTGCAGCAGACATTCAGTCACATAGATACAAAAGCATAATATAAAAGCAGAAGAAATATCCAAAGTGTGTTCAAAGAGAATGCTATAGGATTAAACCTTTTTAAGGATTTTTTTTTAATCTAACCTTGTTTTCTATTTGTTCCACTCTTCTAAGATTCACTTACTAAAATATTTCTTTCATATCCTGCTCTACGACACATCATTATTAAGGTCATAGTTTGAATATCAAAAACTTTAGTAATCCCTACTGATGCTGAGACGCTTCCTCGGTACCTGAACCAACCCTGCCTCCTTGTGGACATAGATTGAACTGATTCTATATATTACAAACCAACGGTTCAAGCTGGTAACAGAGACGAGGCTAATTATGGAAAAACAAGGAACTAATTAAAGCAATGCCACATTTCTAGCTTAAAATAGTCATAATCAGTAATCACGGTGGGTTAAAGTTAATAGTAAGCTTAAATTAAGTGTGCTGTATTGTATTTGTTATTCACTCCCTGCTGCGAAAGTTCTTCAGATTGTTAGTGCTGTGTTTTCACAGAAAATGAAGAATTGAGGTTTTGTAAAGCAAAGCTAAATGTCTGTTTAGTGATAATATGTTACAAAAAAAAGCAACCTCTGAGGTATTTTAGTCTTGTATCATATCAACATAGCAAAAATTTACATTTTCTCAATTATTAAAAGCAAGTCATGTCCAATTTATTCATACTATTTATCCATTTATAGTTACGTTTAATAGGAAACGATATCGTATTAGAACAAGATGATTAATAGAAATGTGTGACATCACTTGTGAAAGGAAGTGTTCTCAAAACTCCTGAAAATTAATCAACACCTTCAAACCAATCAGATTTATTGTATCACTATACAGTATCGCTGTTCAAAAGCTTTCATGACACCACCATTGTTTGTGTGTGTGCATGTGTGTGAAAGTGTTTGTGGGTGATATAACACACCATCTGTGCTGGTTGGGTACAGCTGGCTTGAGGCAGGGTGTGTGAGGGTGACAGAAAAAAAAAAACTATATTGTGTTCAATCCTAGAGTATATTAGACCTGTGTATTCTGGTGTATTCGCAGTTCTCCAAAGTTATCTCTAAGTTTGGTTCACTAAAGCGTACGGTACATCAGGTGTCTGAGCTAAAGAAAAAAAAAAAGCTAATGAAATCGTGTGCTTTGTAAATAAGAGAAAAGAACAGAACAGAACAGTGCAGAGCTTTGTCGGACAAAACGCTCTTAATGATCCTTGTAGTCTTTGATGTGAATACACCATGATAATGAGAGCAGCTGCTATTATAGATAATACATGTTTCATTAGAGATGCTTTGTTTAAACAACACAAAACAGTGAATATGTCTCTGATGACAGTCTTGTATTGGAATTCATCTGAGACCTTTAAGTGAGAAGAAAGCGGTGTTTAAATACAAAAATGCTATCTGAGATATTCAATACACTTATCTGATACTGTATGTTGGTGTGAGACAATTTGGAAAAGATTTGCTTTGGATCTGGAAAGGTTTATAATAAAGGACTCGATATATATTTTTGTTCTGATTGATTTTATTTGCTGAGGTTTTCAGTCTTGTTTTTATCTTTATATTATTTTCAGGGGTTTTTTTAAGTCATTTTTTTTTATCACTTTTTATTTATTTATTTTTTGTATTGTTTTTAGCTCTGTGTTGTTTCTGATATTGTATGTCTTGTTTTTATCACTATGGGGTTTTTTTCCAGTTGTGAATAAAGAACAAGAATAAAGTAACGGCTAAAAATATGTTTAAAAAATAAAACGGAACAATTAAAGTTTATTTAGTGAAATTATTGCATACTGAAAATCTACATGTAAAAATATGTGGTTTTACATCAGCTGAAATGCTTTTATAAGGAAAACTATTAATATAAATATATTAAAATAAATTTCGGTTCATACAAGAGGTCCTAAAGGAACTAGAATGAAAAAACCTCCATTTTAACTAATATATTATTAAATATTATGTATCAGTATTATGTATAAGTATTCGTTTGCGAGGAATAAAATTCATTAAATAATCATGCTTTTGGTGGCTGGATCTTGAAGCAAAATTGAAACTAATGTTCAGACTTGATAATCCGATATGTTTAACTTTTATGAGGGTTTATCAAACAATAATGGATTTTTTTGCCCAGTTTCAAATCGTGAATGTTTGAATAATACATTTCGGCTTGGTAAAATATTCATAACTTACGAAATGAAAAAGTTCACATTAGTGGACTCAGATTTCTGCCGTATTACTGTCAGATTATTTAAGTGGTAAGCGATGAAAAGACACCTAGAGATGTAATAATATATTGGGAATGAAAGAAACAACCAAATGTAGTGTATTACACTTTCTTACACAGGACTATAAATCATAGCAGTCAATATTTATTACTACTCGTAAATAATCTGACAGCAAAAGGCTATAGCGATTCTATCTGTTTTCTGAGAGTCTGGAGTGTAAACACTTGTTCCTTTAGGGTTAAAGCGAATTATTTATAGCTTGTCCTGTGGATCATTTGTAAACGCTTTTGATTGGCTTAATCTGCTTCACTGCACTTGATCTTGAGTGCAGGAGGCATTGAGTTAAATATAGAAGGGCAGTCACATGTTATCATTCCTTTCAATGAACCAAGAATTTAATCATCTATCCATTATAATTTTACACTGACTTGAGAATAGCTATTTCTAATAGTCCAGTAGTGGTAGCTCAATAGCAGCTCCTAGTGCTAGTGGCCAAAAATGTTGAGGGTGTACACATCACAACTGGCAATAACAACTCAGGCCTAAACTTTGATTGGATTTTGTCTGATTTTGAATCCACTTAATATAAATGAATTAGCTGAATAAATTATAATAAAGGCTGCTTATGGTACAGGGTGAAGAGGTGAAGAAGGTACAGGAGTTTAAGTACTTGGGGTACTTAACAGTCCAGAGTAATGGAGAGTGTGGGAAAGAGGTAAAGAAGCAAGTGCAGGCAGGTTGGAATGGGTGGAGAAAGGTGTCGGGAGTTCTGTGTGATAGGAAAATATCAGCGAGAATCAAGGGGAAGGTGTACAGGACAGTGGTGAGACCGGCCATGCTGTATGGTTTAGAGACAGTGTCACTGAGGAAGAGACAGGAGTCAGAGCTAGAGGTAGCAGAGCTGAAGATGTTCTCTTTAGGAGTGACAAAGTTGGACAGGATTAGGAACGAGTACATCAGAGGGACAGCTCATGTTGGACGTTTGGGGGACAAAGTTAGGGAGGCCAGATTAAGATGGTTTGGACATATTCAGAGGAGGAAGAGTGAGTATATTGGTAGGAGAATGTTGGACATGGAGCTGCCAGGCAGGAGGCAAAGAGGAAGGCCAAAGAGGAGGTATATGGATGGAATTAATGAGGATATGAAGCTAGTGGGTGCAAGTGTTGAGGATGCAGAAGATAGGGATAGGTGGAGAGAGATGATTAGGCTGCTTATGGTTTGGGTTAAAGTGCATCATGGAGGTTCTGAAACAATAGAAATAGAGTGGAGATGTGGTTCTACAGCTTTAGAGTTTTAGTCCAACTCTCTTGGTACTCTGAACTCTCTGGCTTGGTCTTCTGGTGACCTTTCTGGCTTTGGAGTACTCAACCCTGACTCTATGGCTCGGGACTTTGGAGTCAACATGGACTTTCCTGCTTGGTACTCTGGACTTGATCCAGATTCCATGTCTTGGGGCTCTGGCCTCAACTTGTACTGAAGTCTAAAAACAGACTATGGATAGGGACTCCAGATTTGCCATCCTGGTACTCAAGACTTGCATCTTAGGTTTCTGGACCCAAACTGAAGGTTTGGTCAAATTCAAATTCAAAATGGCTTGGTGCTGTGGACAAAACCAAGACTCTGTAGTTTGTGACTCTGGATTTGGCTCAAACTCTGCAGCCAGATATTATGATTTAAACTTGGACTCTATGGCTTGGGTCTCTGGCCTCATCTTGGACTTTATGGCATGGGTCTCTGGCCTCATCTTGGACTCCATGGCTTGGGTCTCTAGCTTCATCTTGGACTCTATGGCTTGGGTCTCTCTCCTCATCTTGGACTCCATGGCTTGGGTCTCTGGCCTCATTTTGAACTCTATGGCTTGTGTCTCTGGTCTCATCTTAAACTCTGTGGCTAAGTTCTCTAAACTCAGCTTGGACTATGTGGCATTGGTCTT
This sequence comes from Hemibagrus guttatus, assembly GCA_033459395.1. Classification (NCBI taxonomy): domain Eukaryota; kingdom Metazoa; phylum Chordata; class Actinopteri; order Siluriformes; family Bagridae; genus Hemibagrus; species Hemibagrus guttatus. Next base: position 16,159,178 of record JAUCMX010000023.1, on the reverse strand, counting down.
TGAAATCAACTTGAAATTATTGGATAGCGTCTCTGAACTCAGCTGGGACTCTATGACTTGTATCTCTTAGCTAAGACATACCAGGCTGACTATCAGAAACCTTGTTACAAACATCTTGCCTGAAAGCTATACACTATGCACTGATATACATTTTTATCTGTGAAAACATATGATGCCTTGAAATTCATAAACAAATAAACAAATAGAAGTGATTACTGTAGCTTCTATTGACATTAGAATAGTAACTACACTCAAAATATTGATGATTTGGTCCTTTACATTTTAGAAAATATATAGTTATCCTAAATAGTTGAATAGATGTTGTGCTGTTATTTTGTATTCTGTAATTGAGGCACACGAAGTGGGGGTGTCTACCAGCACTCTGAGGGGTAGCTGAGTTATTCAACTCATGCCAAGCTGCCCGGAAGCTGGCACACAGATGAAATTACAGTACTGACATTTCAGCTCTGTAGCACTACTCACTCTCTCTTTGCTTCTCATTTCTCTCTATGGCTCACTCACTCACTCACTTCTTTTCTAAAGTCCTTTCACTATTTGTGTCTCTTATATGCATGCTTGATTCTATTTCTGCTACTTAGATGCCTACTCAATCACTCTCTTTGTCTCAGTTTGTCATATCAGTGAAAACCTTGCACTCCCACAATCTGTATGGCAACAAACTGCTATTCTGCAAACTTTTGACTACTTTTGCACAGAAAATGGTAGGAGAATTCAAAAGTAGAAGATTTTTTTAATACAATGACTATTTTTTGCTGCAATAAGCCTCATGCTGGAAACTTCAGCATTCTGAAGGTTGTGACCAGAAATGTGTCTAAAAATATAAGCTGGTCAGTATTGCTGAGGATGGAGTGTCTGAGGCTGACACAATGATAGATGTAACAGATATATTCCCATGTTGGGTCTTAGTGGATTATCTGCCATTTTACTCTACATGTACTTTGGCTGTGACATAAAACTCAAAATGCATTAAAACTTTGAACTCAACTTGGGACACTGGAATTAACTCACACTCTGGAAATAGGGACTCTGGCCTCTCTATGAATCTATAAATACACTTTGGCTAGGAGTTCGGGACTCATTGCAGGCTCTCGAGGTTGGCATTCTGGACTTGACTCTGACTTGATGGCATGAGATTCTGGCCCTGACTCAGACTGTACACATCTAAAAATATGTTATGCTTCAGAGTGTGGATTCTACTTGGCTTCAATTCTTTGGGTATTCCACATCTGAACTCAACTTGTACTCCATGGCTTAGGATTCTGGCCTAGACTCTAGGGGTTTGGGACCTGACTCTATGGTAGATATGTCCAATCTAATCCGCAAATGGCTCGTGTGGATGCAGGGATCAATCAAGCAGGAGCCACACTTGATTCCAACATAATCAGTTGATCTCGGCTTTCAGTAGACTCTGGTGTGGCTTGTGCTTGATTGGAATGAAAACCTGCACCCACACCAGCCCTTTCCTGGTAAGATTGGAAAGCACTGCTTTTTGGCTTAGGACACTAGTCTTAACACAAGACATCCAAGTCCTATGAGTCCCATGTGGATTCAAGTAAAGATTTACCTTATCAGTTTTTTTTAAACATATAGCTCAAATAAAGCTTAAATATAGCTTGTTAGGTGAAGCAGTCTAGCGTTTGGAAAAAATCATTATATGAGTGATCAACGCAGGTGTGTTTCTTAAGAGTTTCTTGAAATATGTGTCCATTTTTCCTAAATAAAATCCCCACACACCCTGTTGCATTTCTTTTATGCTACAACATGCATGTACAAACCTATACTTCCACTTTATGTGCTCTGGTTAAAATCACTATTTATAATAATATCATGATTGTATGGCCTGTAGCTGCAGGACTTTTATTACAACATGAGTATACAGTTGGCCCAGTGTTGAACTGCATCTTGCTGTACTTGAATTCTCAAATGATTTAATTAATATATCACTATATCAAGTCACAATTTGTACAAATGCACTTGTACAGTGCTGTCCCCCAGAGTTTTTTTTTTTTTTTCTACAGGATGCCTCATTTGCAGTGGCCTGGAACAACTTGGATCCCGGAGGAATGTGTAAGAGGATATCAGTACTGCTATTGTTCTTTTACGAGCGAAATTCACTTGTTGAGACACGATCGATTTTAGGAACAACAGTCTGAAAGTCTTACAGCAAGACTCAACTGATCACAACTGAAATCAAAAGATTGAAACTAGATTTGATTTATTTGATCTAACTGTGGAATGCTCGTTTTTGCCCAGTATTAACTGGAAAATCGAATGTGATCTAAAACTTCCAGGTAACGAGAAGCCGCTTAGACATCCCATAATCCTTCAGTAGTCCATTCAAGAGCAGCTGTCAGCTGTCACATGCAGCTCTCAGCTCTGAATCACGCTCTGAGCACGTCACACCCTGCTTACACACTCAGCCCTCCTCATTGCTCAAATATTTGTGGACTCTGATAGACGTGGTGCACGTTTGGAGACATATGGAGGAATAGTGACTAATAATTAAATAATGTAAAAAAATCAAGAGCACATAAATAAAGCGTTTCTGATTAAAAGTGCGTTATTATTATTATTATTATTATATAATGTTTTAATTTTTTTTTATATAATTTTTTTCTATTTCTATTTATTTCTTCATTGAAATTATTTATTGTATTATTATTATTATTATTTTTATTATTATTATTGTAGTATGAGCTTATGTATTAATGTTAAAACATTTGAAATATTTATAGCAAAGACCCGCCTGTTTAACGATGTGTTTATATTTAAAATGCATTTGTGCAACACATTTTTATAATCTTAACATCAACGTCGGTTGCTTTCTCTCATGCATACATACAGGCCATGATGAGCAAGATAACTTTTTCCGTTAATAACGACACAAACATACTACATTAATCACATGCTCACTTACTTTCTTCCCATGAGAAGCCCCCATGCTGAGTTTGCCGCCTGGGTCAGGTGCTCCTCGGCTGGGTCTCCGGCTCCCAGATTTTCCCTTGTGTATTCCTGCGACGCTCTGGGACGAACAGATCAGATAAGGGAGGGAGGGAAGGGGGGGGGAACCGAAAGAAAGAGAATAGATTCTTCTCTCTGCCCCCTGGCACCTTGTCAGCACTAGGGGACTCCAGAGGGTGGATATTTGTAGCAGCGTCACGACTATTAGGGTTACGGTTCCAATTTGGTAGCAGGGTTCCTTCTCCCTAGCTGGTCAACCTGTATTGCACTGTTTATACAAGATTTACAAAAAAGGGAAAGGGAGAAGAAAAAAAAGAACTGCACAGCCAGTCCAACCCTTATTGAGCCACCTGTTGCTAGTCTACTCCCCTCTCGTTCCCTCAAGGATCCAGCCTGGGCAGCTTATGCTAATTGCTAGTGACAGAAGACGAAGTCGTAGAGAGAGTGCATAGGGGAATGGCCTCAAGGTGACAGCCGGTGATCTAAAGTCACTGGGGTTTGGTGTCTGCACTCATCTGTGATTAGCAGAGCACTAGGGAGATTCGCAAAGGACTCTGAAGATTCCTGTCTAGATATTTGGATTGGTGCCAACACTGGACCAAAAAAGGGAATAGTGCGGTGCTTTTGGCATTTGGACTGCAGTCTGGTTGTTTTAAATCATTACTATCTCATTGGTGTATTTGTTTAAGATTTGCAGTATTTGTTGGATGTACCAGAGCTTGGGCAACCCTTTACTTTACTGTGTAGTAAATTTCATTCTTGACCTCAAGCTTATCAAGGTATTTAGTAACAATTTAGTAACAATTTTTTACTTAGTAAAAATGTTCTTCAAGGGAACTTTTCTTCTGTAATAACTATCCCTAAAGTGTAGAGCAAAGTACAAATGAATACACCAATATTTAAACACACACACACACATAATTGAAAATAAAGAAAGAAGATAGAATGTACTTTTCTTCTTCATGTGAACTTTGTGAAATTCATTTGGATGGATGTGTTTGTTAGGGGTAACAGGGTTAAGTGAAGGCTCGGTCACACATTTGCTTCAAATAAAGTTCTATATTTTCTGTATGCTTATTGGAATAAATCTTGGTCCCATACGGCCAGAGTGCACGATATAAGATTCATGAGGGCGGATAGCTCCACAGTAAATGTGCTTTTGTTAAATATTTTCATATTCACCCCCTTGTTATAGCCTTGAGCACAATGTTACATTTGTAAGTTTTGTATTTCTTGCTCTAGGGCTGAAGGACTCAAGTTCAGTCTCTAGGCATTTTCTGTATTGACTTGTACTCGTAATGGTCTAGGTCACTGGTCTTGCTGAACATGGACTTGGTCTAGACCCTGGAATGTTTTCTTTTCTTTTTTTTTTGTATGCACAAGAACTAATTTCCTTAGGTAGGGTCATGCACATGTTCATTTGAGCTGTAAGGCAGGTGAAAATTGGCTTGAACTTAATTGAAACGTGATTCATTCAATAATTAGATTTGATTGGCTTATATGTACGTCAGTCATATTTGGCTTGTGTTGATTGGTTTTTAAAAATGGGCGGGAACTCAAGGGCAGTGCAGACAGGTGATGTTGATATTAATTACTTAATTATTATAAGACAACAATAAATATGGCTGTAAAACGTGCCAAAAAAGGGAAAAGCCTTTGAAGGGTGCATTTGACCTGGATAATAGTGAGATGCGTTTTCAATGCTGCAAATAAATCCTGACGGCATAGCTTTTAAAAGGTAATGAAACCTTTCTGTTAACAAACTAGAGTCGTGTTGTGGTGTGATACCAATATGGCGTCGTCGTGTCTTTTTTAGTGCGGTAAAATATTACGTTATATTAAGTCATTCGGATATTTCTGGTTTTAAAAGGGGGACGAACGGCACGCCAAATATTATAAAACTACATGATTTGGGCGTGACGTCGAAAGGAGAACCAGATACATTTCTTTGATCAAGTCAGGGAACACCGAGTTCAGAGCTAAAACCTTTCTCCGAATAACTGCGTCGATGAACCGTTAGGGACCGTCGCTAAAGTGCATGAAAAGTGCAAGTGTGAAAAAGTTTGACATTAGGGTCTTGCTGCATAAGAGCAATGACATGCACACTATTGATTCATTAATTGAAGTATTCAGGCGGAAATAATTAGAAAATGTCATTAGGGCAATAGTTCCCAAACTAGTCGTAGTTGATCATTTATCAACAACAACAAAGCACCTTTTTCAAGACTAACTAGTTGGCTGTATTTGAGCTCATATTTGTAATGAAAATGTAATAGATTTTAAAATGATTAATCTCAATAGTAATTGACAGTGATGTGTATGTCAGGCCCCCAAAAATGGTTCAGTGGTTCTCGATCTGACTTTCATTTAGACTAAGTCTTGACTCGGCCTTGAGGCCCTTACGACTCGGCCTTGCCTAGTTGTGGAATTTCCTTGGACTTGAGAGTGTTGCACTTACCTACCTATCTCTACCAGTCTTATTGGTGTTTTTGTTCATGTTTTTGAACATTTTTATCCTTGTCGCTGCAGAAGGGCGTTGAGCACATAGACCAGGGTTTTGCAGGATGTTCCAGGGCAATCCACTTTATTTAACAAGGCAAAAATGTTCACCAAGGAATTTTTCCTATCCTTTCCTAACTATTTCTAAAGCACTGATCTATAAGGTTTCTTTGCTGATAATTAATATAATTAGAAACAAGGAAGAAATATATGGCAACAATGTTAGTCTTGATCACTGTGACAGTGTCTTAGTGTATGTGTGTGTGTGTGTGTGTGTGTGTGTGTAAGGAGGACACATACAAACAAAAACGAAGACTCAACAGCCCCCGGCTCACCGATTGACACATCTATACACGTAACAAAAGGGAGAGAAAAGTCAGGAGAATTTGAACATTTGGTGATTGGGGGCGTGGTTGAGTGGCTGTGGTCGGTGCATCTGTGACAGTATTAGAGCCAGGCACAGGAAGTACCTCACCCCCTTTTTGTTTCTGGGTCTCAGTCTGGCTGCAACTGCTGTTGTCTTGTCAATTTGGGAACATCCCTGTAAAAGACCTACACGGAAGCCCAAATATCGTACCTCTACTGGTTCGCCTCCTCTCCAGCCTCACCTGGTACTTGACCACCCTTCTGTCTGGTAAGTTTTGTATTATTGGCAACATTTAAAGATTATATGAACGTTATTCCTAGCACTATAATTGCTTTGGGTTCTATTCCTGATATTGTTTTCATACAAACACATTTGTTGATTTTGTGTACATCATATAGGATGAAACTGGTACTGGTGCAGTAATAACATTCACATTCATCCGTTTATATGATCTAGAATGTATAGGCTTTTGGTCAAAATACTGGCTGATACTTTACTTAAGGGGAGTGGTCAGTAAACCTACACAACCCTCTCATATCATCAAGCTGATATCATCAACTCTCGCAAGAAAACGTGCGCACATTTATTACACTGTTATAACACAATCTGCTGTATTTTCCCTGTCTGTTAATGAAATTGTGTTTTTATGACAGGACATTAATTTGACACCATTATAATGTACGATATTTACATTTCGCATCTCATATATGCCGAGTAATTCACCGAAAGTCGGCAGTATGTCGTATGTCTTGTTTTCAGCTTCAGCCAGGAGGAATACGAGAGTTTGAGTTGAGTAAGAGTGAATGTGTGAGTGCTGCCATCTCATGGAGGTGACGCTTAACAACACATGTTCACCCAGAGGTAGTGCTGTCTTTTTAATTAAAGAAAATGTATGATTCTTTTGATCTGAGTTTTGGGATTTGGTTTTTAAAACCAAGCTTAAAAAATATTTTGTCTTATTCGAGATCCAGAATGTAGACAAAAGGTATAGATATTTTGTGATGATTATCCCATGGCTATGTATTAATTAATAGTTCATCATTATCCATTATCCATCCATGTAATGATGTGGAACATCTGTGAACCCAGTTGGTTTTGTCATGGTATCGCTGAGGTCTTTTTTTTTTTTTTTTTATGATCGGTGTCGTCTTCCATCTGACACTGGAGACTCCTTACAAAAATACATAAACGGCTCACGGAAAAACCACAACATACAGTATCGACAATTACAGATGTTGTAATCTATCTATATGGAGCATGCACCATACAAATCCCTGTGTACAGCGTTACTATAGCAACGCTAACATATTAGAGTGAGTGTGTTAGTATAAAGCTCTGATTTGAATTATAGAGTGTAGTACTGTCAGAGCTACTGCTGTAGGAAGTGGATCAACAGCTTCTGATTAAGAGAAATGTTCACCTGTGTTGTGCTATAATTATTAACAACGCATACTGAAGTGTGACAGACAGACAGATAGGTAGACAGACACAGATAGATAGACAGACAGAAAAATAGATAGACAAATAGAGGTAGAGACAAATAGATCGATAGATAGATAAATAGACATGAAGACAGATAGATCGATGGATAGATAAATATATAGATAGATAGATAGACGGATAGATCAGTGGATAGATAAATATGTAGACAGATAAATAGATAGATAGATAGATAGATAGATAGATAGATAGATAGATAGATAGATAGATAGATAGACAAATAGATGTACAGACAAATAGATAGATAGATAGATAGATAGATAGATAGATAGATAGATAGATAGATAGATAGATAGATAGATAGATAGATATGTAGACAGATAGATAGATAGTCAAATAGATGTACAGACAAATAGATAGATAGATAGATAGATAGATAGATAGATAGATAGATAGATAGATAGATGGATAGATCAATGGATAGGTAGACAGATAGATAGATAGATAGATAGATAGATAGATAGATAGATAGATAGATAGATAGATAGATAGATAGATAGATAGATCAATGGATAGATAAATATGTAGACAGATAGATAGATAGTCAAATAGATGTACAGACAAATAGATAGATAGACAGATAGATAGATAGATGGATAGATAGATAGATGGATAGATCAATGGATAGATAGATAGATAGATAGATAGATAGATAGATAGATAGATAGATAGATAGATAGATAGATAGATAGACAGATAGATAGATAGTCAAATAGATGTACAGACAAATAGATGGATAGACGGATAGATCGACGGATAGATCAATGGATAGATAGATAGATAGATAGATAGATAGATAGATAGATAGATAGATAGATAGACAAAAAGACAGATAGATAGGTAGACAGACAGATAGATAGATAGATAGATAGATAGATAGATAGATAGACAGATAGATCAATGGATAGATAAATATGTAGACAGATAGATAGATAGTCAAATAGATGTACAGACAAATAGATGGATAGATAGATAGATAGATAGATAGATAGATAGATAGATAGATAGATAGATAGATAGATAGATAGACAAAAAGACAGATAGATAGGTAGACAGACAGATAGATAGATAGATAGATAGATAGATCAATGGATAGATAAATATGTAGACAGATAGATAGATAGTCAAATAGATGTACAGACAAATAGATGGATAGATAGATAGATAGATAGATAGATAGATAGATAGATAGATAGACATAAAGACAGCTAGATAGGTAGACAGACAGATAGATGGATAGATAAATAGATAGATAGATGGACAGACAGACCGATGGACGGATGGATAGACTGATGGATAGATAAATATGTAAACAGAGAGACAGACAGATAGGTAGACACACACAGTCAGATACAAATGTGCAGACAAATAGATCGATAGATAGATAAATAGACATAAAGACAGACAGATGGATAGATAAATATATAGATTGACAGACAGACAGACTGACAGATAGATAGGTAGACAGAAAAATAGATAGACAAATAGATGGACAAACAAATAGATCAATAGATAGATAGATAGATAGATAGATAGATAGATAGATAGATAGATATACACAGATGGGTAGGCAGACAGATAGATAGATAGATAAGACAGATGGATACACAGACAAATAGATGGACAGACAGATAGACAGAAAGATCGATAAATACACATAAAGACAGACAGACAGATAGGAAGACAGACAAATAAATGGATAGATAAATATGTAGACAGAGACAGACAGACAGGTAGACAGATAGATCAACAGATAGATAAATACACAGACAGACAGATAGATGGACGAATCCATGCGGTCACATGTTCATCATGATAGGAAATGGCTGTCTCTCTTTGATGAGCTTTATTATTTTTCAGTCCTCTCAGAAAGAAACACTTTTGTAAGCAGTTGTTGTTGCTGTGCCTCTGAACTAACCCATCAAGTCTTTTCAAATTGCAGTGATAATGAGGAGAGTAAGCAACATATTCAAGAGAAAAAACTCCCAAAAGATACGCACATGCAGCGCAGCAGCTAAATCCAATTAACACAGCTTGAATTCACTTTGTCTTTTTTTTTTTTTTTTAATTAGATCAGAATAAACGGCGCCGCCATCAGTTATTTCCATGTACTCTCTTCAGCAGGGCGTAGAGCTCGTGTCACCTGAAGATACAGCAGCAAATTAAAAAGGCACAATTAAAACAAGCGGGTGCCATGTGCTCATTTATTTACTCACGACACTTACGCCTAGCTTTTAATTACGCCATTTGTATAAATAGACAAAAGAAAATACAAAAATTTGACTTTTTGGTGGTTGCATGACGCATTGCTACGCATTGCTACATATCTACAGTCTTAGTGTTCCAAGCCATTTGAGTTTATTTGTTGGATTATTATGACTGTTGTCGTTGACATTGTTATTAATAAGTTATAATAATTAAGTTCTTTATTATCGGAGATGGAACCATGGTTGTGGTGTTTGAGTTGTATTCAAAGCAAAGCAGGCTTAAGAGTCATACATTGTGTTCTAGCTTCTAGTTAAGAAATGTCTTTCGAGTGACCGTGCTTGTTTAGTGTTCTATACATAAGGATTAAAACGTGAAGTGATGTGACATGGAGGCCGAGACGTGACATGGAGACTGACAGATAGATAGATAGAGACCAAAATAAGTCGGTAGACGAATAGACAGACAGATAGATAGATAGAAAATAGATCAGTAGAAAATAGACAGAAAGATAGACAGATAGAAAAAAATAGATAGAGACAAAAAAAATAGATAGATAGATAGATAAATGGATAAATCTTGTGCTAGTTTAGTCTTTTATATAAAATAAAAAACATGAAGTCACGTGACTTGGAGACTGTGCTGGCAGATTTACTATTTTTCTTTTATTGGCAAGTCATAGAAATGGAAACTCTTTTGAAGCCCACCATCCTGGTTTCACCTCTTTACTGTCGAAGACAACACTTGTACTATCGACGCTGCTAGCCGAGGACCTGTGAGGCGTCTGTTGTGTCGTTTTGCACTGCAGCCTTCCACTTTGCTTTCTGTTCACCTTTTGTGTAAGCTGGTGGCACAACTAACGTCAGGTTTCTTTCTGCTAAAATGAAAGATTCTAAAGGGAGGTTTGGTGTTTGTGTATATAGTTCATCAGTGTATATATGCCCCATATGATAAGAGATGAAGGAGAAGCAGTGTGTGCTCTTTACCACGTCTCAGGTGCACCAGTTGCTAGCTCTTTGAAATTTAACATTCTCATGTCGCTTCGTCTTCAGAATTTAGAGAGAGATTAGCTAACAGTAAGGGCCACAGGAGTGACTAATGCTGAAAATGGGCCTTTGAAGGCATATGTAGATATTCCATTAAAAATCATCTGTTTCTAGATAGTTCTAAATAGTCATATACAACCTTAACGCCTAGACTGTGTTGATCTCATGATAAAAGTAATATTATATCAAAAACAAGTCGATTTCTGAAGGATTTTAGTGTTGAACGGTATCGCAAACTCAAAAAAAAAAAAAGGCACAGAAACACAGGAAGATATTTCACTCAGTTTTGATTTACTGCTGATGATGAATGCCTTCTAAGTGAACAAACAAAGCGATCAGCAGCAGGTGAAGATTTTTAACAGGCTCGTTCGGAAGACGTGTAAACACAGCTGTAGAATTTAAGGCCATGACTTTGAACGGCAGCATTGTGGAGCACCAGGAAGTTCATCGCCTACTTCATTTCCTCACCGACTCACCGCACTTTTAATAGTGCTATCAAATATACTTATGCAAATAACCATCCTCTCCCATCCATCAGGCGTGCTCTGGCTGATCCGTGACTCATTTCATTTGTCCTTCGAAGAGCACCTCGCTTTCTCTGTCAAAGCTAATACACTCCATCTGGCCAGGTGTTAATCGACCAAATAAATACAATGACGCAGCAGGAAGGGGCGAGCGTGTTCTAGAGGCGCGGTTTCAAATGAACGGGAGAAAGAGGACGCGCATCAATCCTTTCTTCCTCTCCAGATCTCATAAAAAATCAGTGCTGATTTACAAGAGCGAGGGGAGTGTGATTAGATTTCGCTCAAGTTCCTATGAATGAAGCTGCCAAAAAAAAAAGTATCACTCTGCTTCAGACTGCGATTGATTTAGTCGAGTAATAAGGGAGCTGGGGAATAATTTACCAGCTTGTTAAGATGGTCTACCAGCCTGTATTTTGGCAAGGTGGATTTTTCAGTGAGACAAATAAGCACACCTAATCTTGTGCTTTATCACCTCCATAAAGAACTTATACTCATGCTAGTGCAGATAGATCAGTCTTAAGAATATGCTGTAACTTGTAATACTTCTACTCGGAAAAAAAGAAAGAAAACGCCCTCCCGACACGTAATTCCTAGTACAATGGTCTCCTCCACCTTGAGTGACATAAAAACAACATGGCTGCCTACAGCACCAGTAAACAAAGTTGCACTTCTTCCCTTTAAATGAGTTATACAGTGGAACCTCAGCATACGAAATGCCCTCCCTTACGAATTTTCGCCTTAAGAATTGAAACTTTGCAAGAAATTTGCATTGGCATACGAAGTATTTTCAGCACATGAACGAACCGAACGGAACGCCAGCTAAGTTGCACGTACGTCCGGGAGCCGTTCAAAACTTTATTGCGTCACTGGAAAGCCAAATGAAGCAAGTTTACGAATTTTACGATTTTTTTTTTTTTCATTCAGTGAAAGCTGTTTGGAAAGAGTCAACCCACCATACCAATGTTGCATTCAGCATGCGTTCAAAAGCTAGGTGATTTTTCTTACGTTTTTGTGTTGATTTTGTGGCGTGGGCGGTCTTGTTCTATTTTTAGCCCAAGCTTGGTGGCACGACTTCCTGTGAGGAGCCTTGACATTGAATGCTTGGCTTGGGTCAGTTCTTTGTAAGCAGCCATACAGTTTACATATGCTTCATATTGGTAATATTGGTAGTATTTTTGGGTGGCTGGAACGGATTATCTGCATTTACATTATTTCTTATGGAAAAATTCGTTTTGCAGTACAAATTCTCACCTTAAGACCTCGCCTCCAGAACAAATTAAATCCATATTCCTAGGTTCCACTGTACTTCATATACAAATATTTGCTTTGGTTTAATCAGCACGCAGCTGGATAAATCTGTGAACTATAAGTGGAAGATAGATGTAAAAAAAAATCTTACATATCGTTTACATAAAAATATTACATTTCTCAACAAAACATGATTTCATTACATATTCGGAGCTTAAGTGGGTTCAGTTCTCAGCTCAGGTTTGATTTGATTCAGCGCTTTGAAAGTCTACTCGAATCATATTGAACGTACAAAAACTTACTGCATTAATGTTACTCAGTTCAATCACATGTGCTGTTTGAATGAAGTAAATTCAATGAGGTGAATGCATGTGATTTTTTTTTTTTTTTTTTTTTTTGGATTTTTTTTACCCCAGCTCAAATGTGCAGCTGAATGACGTAGTGACTTCCTGCGTCACATTTCTGAAACCCGTCGAACGAAACAGTTTCAAGTTTAAAAGGCACCGTCAGTTTTAGCCAAAACCTTGTTAGAAAGCGATTAGAAGATCAAGAAAAACAATTCAAGTGACAATTTATTCATCCGTTTATGCGTTTTATTTTTATGAATCATTTAATTAAAAGACTCGTCAGTCTGCATTCACTTCCGCCAACCCGTTAATTAAAAACCAGACACTTTCCTATCGACACAGGCGTTTATCTCAGATATATGTACAAAGCTGTGACATCGAATAATTAGCTTTGCCGAGATTTTATGGCACAGATTTCCTTTTGAAAACAGGAATTAAAACATTAAACCTACTGGTCTTGCTCTTCTCTCCTCTTCTCCAGCGTCTTTATGGCTTCCTGCTGGCTCCCACATTCGCCGTACTTGACAGGTTCTAGTTTTATGGAGCTCTGAGGTGCTGTAAAACAGTTGTCCATTACAAACTTTTATAGTTCTCATTTGAAAGCCCGGGGCTTGTTTAGAGAATTGATGGCTGCTTTACTGTCCAAGAACGGCTGTAGCTTAAACAGGCTTTTCTCACGGAGATGCTCCTGTCCGAGCTTTGTAGTTAGAGCTCGATTTCAATAAATGCATGCGTTCACTTAGCTCTTATAGCCGATGCTTGGTGAGTGTTGATGGAAATCTTATTTTCTTCTTCCTTATACAGGCCTTTTCTCACATTTAAACTCTTGACACTGTGCTGTAATAAGGTTAAAATATTTCTGTTCTTCGTTCCCCCCTAAACACTAATAGAAAAAGCTGTTTTTGTTTCAGATGAATATTTTATGACTGAGAAAAAAAACCAAAACGAGAAGATGAGACCTACACTATATTGGCAAAAGTTTTGGGACACCCCTCACAAATGCGCTTCTAGAGGAACGTCAAAATTCCCATAAACACACTCCTAAACCTTGTGGAAAGCCTTCCCAGAAGAGTTGAAGCTGTTATAGCGGACGGGCCAACTCCATTGAGGTCAGGACTCTGACCAAACTCGCTCATCTATGTCTTTATGGACCTTGCTTTGTTCACTGGTGTACAAACATGTTGGAACAGGAAGGGGCCATCCCCAAACTGTTCCCACAAAGTTAAGAACATAAAATTGTCCAAAATGTCTTGGTATGCTGAAACATTAAGAGTGCCTTTCACTGGAACTAAGGGGCCGAGAACAACCCCTGAAAAACAACACCTGAATTCAATGATTTGGAGGGGTGTCCTAAAACTTTTGTCAATATAGTGTATATTAATCTTTTCTGTTATAAATCTACATAATTATTTATAAAGGCTTATTCCAACAGTTGTCAGCCTTCATTGTTTCAGCCGTTTCATTTAAATTCATATATTTTTGCTGATTTTGACCAGAACTGGAATTCTTGGAACTACAGGAATGAACTCTGTAGCACTGTATAATTCTGAGAGGTAGAATCACATCCATTTGATAATACATCCTCAACAAAGATTAAACAAGCTCAAACTGAAAAAAGATGAAAGATTGAAAACACAGATCAACACTAATGTCGGAGATCAAAAGCAATGGACAAATCCATAATGAAAGATCAGAACCAAAAATGAAAAATAAATATGAAATTCACAAGATCCAAAGATCAAAATCGAACTTGAGGCGTGTCCCTCTCGGTCGTTCAATTTTCATTTACAAAAGAGATTTAAAAAAAGTGACAACAAGAGTAATTTTAATCATCTATTAATGAAAAAAAATGTAACCATCTATTAATGATCAAAAACAAAACACCGGGAAAAAAAACATGGCAGTTTCCTGATTTCTGCAAGAAAAAATGTTTTCAGAAAAATTTTAGTTTTCAAAAAAGTTTTAAATGCAGTATAGATATTACATGAACAAACAATACTTTGGAAGATGATGGTAACATACAGGAAGTTGGCACCATTAAAATTTCAATTTCTGTTTCATTAAACAGTGAAGGGGGGGCATTGGTGGCTCAGTGGTAGGTTTCTCGCCTAGCTTGGCTTGGTGGTTAGCACGTTTGCCTCACACCTCCAGAGTTGGGGGTTCGATTCCCGCCTCCGCCATGTGTGTGTAGAGTTTGCATGTTCTCCCTGTGCCTCGGGGGTTTCCTCCGGGTACTCCGGTTTCCTCCCCCGGTCCAAAGACATGCATTGTAGGTTGATTGGCATCTCTAAATTGTCCGTAGTGTGTGTGATTCCGCGAGTGAATGAGAGTGTGTATGTGTGTGCCCTGCGATGGGTTGGCACTCCGTCCAGGGTGTATCCTGCCTTGATGCCTGATGGCGCCTGAGATAGGCACAGGCTCCCCGTGACCCGAGAATAGATCGGATAAGCGGTAGACAATGAATGAACGAATAAACAGTGAAGGATTATGGACCAAACTCAAAGCTCAAAACCAGCAATCAGAAACAAAACCAAACCTGAATCTCTAAAAGACAGATGAAAACCATACATCATTCTCAAGAACAGATCAAAACCAAAAATCAGAAACTAAGATCAAACTAAACCCGAATCTAAAAGAAAAAAACAACACAAAATCCTAACCTGAATCTCCAGAAACTGACCAACACAAAAAAATCGAAAGTAAAGATTGACGCCAACGAGCAACTCCAGACCCAGCTTAATAAAAGTACCGAACACGGAGTCTTGCATTAGTGATGAGTTAAGAGTAATAGAATTTAACAGCATGTGCTGGATTTCAATAAATAATGAAACTGGCACAGTTCTTGGTCCTGGACTTTGACTTTCTGGCAAAGTGAGAGAGTCTGTTTATGTTTCCTGGCTCTTTGTAGATGTTTCATCACCCTGGAGCTTTGAAAAGATCAGCGTACATTACATGTGGTCTGTTTTCAAATGAACGATGAAAGAGCTTCATGTACCGATCATGCCTGTATGTTGTGAGCGATCGCTGGTTGTTTCTTTAGTCTTTTCATGCCCTGTTTTTCCATAGAGTGATAAAACAAGACTTTGAAGTATCAAAGTTCCTTTCTTTCTCTTTCTTCTTCAGTCCTGTGGGAATGCACAGTCATTTATTTTAATTGCATCAAGCTAGGAAAAAAATTAAAAAGTGCAGACGGAGGATTTCACCCCGTCCGACCCACAAGCAAGACGGAGCGGACGCTTTTATTCCTCGCGAACGTTATCCCTTTATCTTTGAGCCGGTGTGTATTTTGGCCACGAGGCTGAGGGGTTATTTCTGTAGATATGGGTCGAAGGGCCTTATTGAAATGTCGTAGTTTCTCTTCATGGCACAACAACTCCACTTGAATTAGGATCGTTCGTCATTCGAAAAAGTTGCGTGGGTGACATCTCTCACCCGGCGAGGGAGAATTATCACATCATGAAGTTGTTAGGCTGAAACGAGTGTGGCACTCCGTGTCCTTAGAGATTGCACTGAATCAAAGCGGCGGTTCAAGTCTGGGTCAGCCACCGAGACGGAGACCGCCACGCTCTCTCCCTTTCTCCTCTTTAAGCTTTCTTTTTTTAAATGCTAAAAATTTCAAAACAAGTTTAATTAGTATTACATATTTATTATGTACCACTCATCAGCATTTATTTATTCATTTATACAGACATGTTTTACTATTTATTTGTTCTTCATTTATTCAATGTATTAATTATTTTAGATATATTTTTTGCCTATCTATCTATCTATCTATCTATCTATCTATCTATCTATCTATCTATCTATCTATCTATCTATCTATCTATCTATCTATCTATCTATCTATCTAAACATTTTATTTATTAGTTTTCCCCCTCCATTTATCCAATTAATTAATTAACTCATTTCGTGTCTATTTATTTTACCCATTTGTCTGTTTTGTTTGTTTATTTATTTTAAATTTTCATTTAAATTTTTTACTTTTTTTTTGCATTTTGTTTATTAGTTTTTACTAGTTTTGTTTTATTTATTGAAATAACGAATTGGCTTGCTATTTATTTATTTGTTTGTTTAAACAGACACGTTAACGCCTTGCTTTCTTACTTCCTTCTTTACTTCCTTCCTTCCTTTCTTTTTTATTTGTTTGTTCAAGCCGTCAGTGAAACTCTATTTAATATCAGATGCCTCGTGCGTACTTTTACCAATTTGTCACGGTGAGGCCATGTTGGTCACTTAGGCATGTGGTGCAGCAAAGCGGCTAATAGCAGTCTGTCTCTCGCTGTCACATCACCACGGTTCACCCTGATTAGCCCACGGAGGACAGCAGCTCTGCTCGGCCAAATTAGTGCTTATTTTTTCTACAAAAAGTGAACAGCTTTCACCTTTGTCACGTCTGTCTGTGCCGCATCTCTTCAAGCAGGTCAACTGGAGCGAATCCAGCTTTGCTGACAGCCATTACAGAGGCCCCGCTGGCACACATATTGGCATTCTGATTGCTCAAACCTTTCACGCAGTGCTTACTTAGCCCCAAACATTCAGAGCCGTTCTCCAAGGCCTTGCTATGATATTTGCTTTACAAACAAGCAGGCTGGATTTACTCGAGAAGGATGTATGGGAGGCTTTCCGACGTTTAACAGTCTCCTCTGCTGCAGGCTGTTTAAAGGAGGGATTGGATTTAGCATGTCTGTGTTGTAAGGCTGCTTTCTCTGATCACTCGCCGAAATAATCACACCTGGAGGGAGTACTAGTTTTGTTATTACCTAT
Organism: Hemibagrus guttatus; assembly: GCA_033459395.1. NCBI lineage: Eukaryota > Metazoa > Chordata > Actinopteri > Siluriformes > Bagridae > Hemibagrus > Hemibagrus guttatus. Next base: position 16,141,696 of record JAUCMX010000023.1, on the reverse strand, counting down.
AGCCTCCCAGAAGGTGTTTTAACTTTTAAAGCACTGTTCCTAAGCTAAGGCTAGCAGACCAGCACTCTTACGCTCAAGGAATAATGTATAATGTGCTCCTGTAACTAACAGAAAAACGCTTCATACCTATAGGAGATTCCTTTCTGAGCAAGCAAGAGTTTATTGTGCCTCTAAAAAAAATTTGACAGACAAAGGTCAAAACCAAGACATACAAAACTCAGAGCGTTTGCACTTGGTATGCAGTGGAACCTAGGCATACGAATGCCCTCCCTTATTGTCACCTTAAGAATTGATATTTTGCAAGAAATTTGCATTGGCATACGAAGCATTTCCGGCATACGAACGAACCAAACCAAACGCTGGCTAAGTTGTGTGTACGTCCAGGAGCTGTTCAAAACTTGCTTGTGCCAGTCGAAAGCCAAGCGAAGCCAACTGAAGCAAGTTTACGAATGTTACGAATTTTTTTCTTTAGCTTTTTTCTTTTTATTCAGCTTTTCTTCGAAAGCTGTTTTTGTTTTTTTGTCGATAGATCGGTGGCGTAGGTGGTCTGTTCTATTTTTAGCCCAGGCTTGGTGGCACGATTTCCTGTGCGGAGCCTTGACATGGAATGCTTGGCTTGGGTCAGTTGTTTGTAAGCAGCCATACAGTTTACAAGCGCTTGGTATTGGTAATATTGGTAATATTTTTGGGTGGCTGGAACGGATTATCTGCATTTACATTATTTCTTATGAGAAAATTCGTTTCGCAATACAAATTTTCGCTTTAAGAACTCTCCTCCAGAACAAATTAAATTCGTATGCCGAGGTTCCACTGTAGGTTCAAAACTTTAGCATGGATTAACAGCAACAATAAAAGACACAATAAGAAATAAATACACAAACTCAATAAGGGCAAGAAACAGAACAGGTAAACACAGTAAGGTAACAACGACCAGGCAGGTGTGGAGATGGGAAGAGAGCAGAAACACAACCACACAGATATGTAAACAACAGCTCGTCACGTTTAGAGAGTAACGTAGATAAAAAATAAGAAAATAAAATAAGAAAACTTCAGTTAGCAATATAGTTCATCATTTTGGCATTACTCGCCCCATTGCTGCTTCTCTGATAGTAAGCTTCTTTTTCTGTATTCTTCAAAACATTTGCATCAAACTGACAAATCTAGTGTCTGCTCTGTTTGATCCTCGTGTCAAAGAAATTGTAATATATCATATATTTAAGTCCAAACATTTGCATATTCCTTGGTTTCTATTTCTACGATCATATTTTCTTAAATTACAAAATTCTATAAAGTATATTATAACATATGCTACATATTAAAGCAATAGTCTAACTAGAAAGTTAGCTCAAAATGTTTGCCCTAAATAATTAGTTTTTTTTTCTTTGCGCCTCATTAAGATTTCTAATCAGCCGCCGACACATTTAATTCATGAAAACAGGCTCAAGTTCTCCATTTATTTTGTGAGCAAATTGAGAGGCAACAAAATCAGGAAAACGACCATCACGCCAACTAAAACAGAGATCTAACCCAAGCCGAAGACGTGAAAGGAAAGAAATACAAACCCAGAGAAAAACAGGCGCAACCAGAATAAAAGAGAACATTTATATATTATATAAAGGAACATTATATTAACTTACATTCATGCAATGTTCACAGTCTAGCAATATTCGGATCTCGAGCTCATTTTCGCACGTTAAACTCAAGCAGCGGCATAGTTACAAATGATTTAACAGGTGAAGTGCGGTGCAATTTTGCTGAGAGTACAAGGAAAAGCTAGAGGAAATTGCGCTTTGTTCCAAGCACCCAGCTGTAACATTTTAATAGGGTACCTCAGCCACATCCTGACATCTAACCTTTGATTAAGCGCATGTTTGCAGGCCCCCAGGAGCGCGGCGCAGTCTTTTGCAAGTGCTTGAGCTTCACTACCCACAGATCAGTGCTGTGGTCACACTGCCCACAGTCAATCCAGCCTTTTATTTACTTTCTAGAAAACAATGTAACCCTTCAATGTACTTCTTATTCTCCCTCAAGTGCAAGCGTAATCACTAAAATCTAAACATTAAAGCTCTGGACCATGACAGGCAACAGGTTTAATGCTCTGCGTTCGCCGGACGTTTCCAAAAGTGCCCCACGGCTTACAAACATGGCCGCCTCGGACTCCGGTTCCCAAAACGCTTCTCGGATTACAAGCGGCATCGGCGTCACAGCTCCGAGGCAAAACCAACGTAAAAACAAACACACTGTATCTTCTACGACATTTAAGGTTAATAGATATAGTTTGTAAATGTCATTTTTGGCCAAGCTCCTTCCCTCTCTCTCTCTCTCTCTCTCTCTCTCTCTCTCTCTCTCTCTCTCCCTCTCTCTTAGGGCATTAAATATGAATAACTAATCAATTCAGAGTTCAATCTGAGTTTGGAGATCCATGTCTAGCTAATATTTAGTCTCTGTTGCCTCACACACACACTCTGACTCCTTCGTCCACTTCACTGTGGTTTCTTCAGAACAAAATAATCCTGTTAGAGTATAAAATGAAGCAGCTCAAGTGTAAAATTGGACTGATTAAAAAAAAAAAAAAAAAAACCAGAGAGAACAGGAGCACAGTATAGAGCGTTTTTTTACCGCGAAAGGCCAGCGGTCCAGGCACTGTGCTAAAAAGTAATACACTGAGTAAGTAGATTTTAAGAAAGTAGATGATTGGACTAAACGTAGCTGACACACGCCTAACCCAAACCACATAACAGACATATTTCATATCAAAACACTTACAAAATTTAACGACATTTTGATACAAGTCCTAATCGAGGCGAGGGCAAAAATAAGCAACGGAGCAGGTCTTGTTTCTGATTGGTCAGACGTTTTCTGCAACAGCAGTTTTTGAGGAAAGTGCATTTGTTTTTGTTTTTATTTTGGCAGCATTACAAGATGATTTTTGGCCTGATTAGCTTTAAAACAGAGAAAAAACATGATGGTAGAACGAGTATTTTATACCTGCTATAACATAAGTGATAACAATAGCGTCTTACATGGATGTAACATTGGATGTAACTATAAATGGACTAAAATTACAGTCTTTTTTTTTTTTAAGTACAAGATGCTTTCCTCAGACAGCATTGATCTTTATCCCTTCGTGAATATATGTATTTTCAGTATTACATAAAGAATATTAACGAACAGACTGCAACAGCGAGATGAGTAAAGAACGGGAAAGCTACGTTTTAAAGATATGAAAGTGCCGTCGCCGAGACTAAGCTTGGACGATCGGACAGTGATTACAGCGAAGGTGGAACATGTGAAATGTGACATAATGAAGCCATGATATTTTTCCTGAGCAAATATCTTTCAGCTGATGGAAGGAAAAGGGCACCATATGAAAATGGCTCATTGCCGGACATGCTCTCTTGATTTGGACCACAGTGCCCTAATGAAACAGCGAATGTTTTTCAGAAATAGCCTCGTGCCTCTTTTCAAACTGTAATCTGAACAGAGGCCCAATATAATCTGCCATAATCATAGTAATTACGTTGAGGAGCTCTCTGAATCAAAGCCCGTGTGTGTGTGTGTGTGTGTGAGAGAGAGAGAGAGAGAGAGAGAGAGAGAGTAATGGATGGACCCCCATCACGGAGGCTGTGTAGATAAATTAGGCTGCAGTCCTTCATATCACCACACTGGTTCTCGCCACACTCCCTCTCTGTATCTCTCTCTCTGTCATATCTCCCATGCCTTCACACATCAGCCAACCCCAAGATGTTTCAATTACACACCCACACACCTCAGCTACAGTGTCAAGTGTCCACACATACCCCAGCACAGCTCTCGCTTTGGCTCTCAGTCATACATTACGCAGTAATACACACCCGCACCTTCTCTAGCTTCCCCCAGGAGGTCAGAGCTCCCATTTTGTCCAGTGCTGTAATAAAAGCTTTGCGCATTACTCTCCTGCCGGGAAAAAAAAAAACGGAGCCGGAGTTTCACTGACAGGTTATTGGTCCCGCCGTGTAAGAATGTGAAAAGCCTCGGTGAATCGATTCTTGACAACGCTCGGGAACTTTCCATACGTGCCGCCTGAAAGCCCTGATTTTTAGCAGCAAAGTGAAGATCTCAAGGTCATCATCCTCCCACTCTCACCTCCAAGACGCTCCGCGGTCAGCTTTTAAAGCGCCTCATCTGATATATCACTAGTCCTCAAAGACCGCCTCTTTTATGCGCTAAATGGTTTCAATTTAAGCTAAGAAGAGTAGTAGGTAGTAGTAGATGGCGGTTCTTTATGCGTTCTCGATTATTCTCAGGTTGAACTCTGTGCACATGGAAGCACTCGCGAGACACGACGCCGGCATCGAAAACTCCTTATTTTTTGTTCTGATCTGTGGGCTTTCTTTCAAGTATGTCTCCTTTGTTAATGCACTTTAGCTTTTTAAAGCACCTCCGTTGCACTTTCGGGCTGCTGTGTGGCACCGGGGTTCTGATTCCATGCTCAGATGCAGCTCCACTAGATTTTGAAATAAAAAAAAAAGTCACATTGCAGGATATTTACTGCAGTTTTATTTAATCAAAGCATAAACGAGGTGATATGAACAAAGCTTATTTTTTATGTCTCTCAAAATGAGTTACTTGTCATAAGTATTCATAACACAATTACAAGCAATGTCATGACACCATTCTACATAGCCTTTATTTGGACTCTAATGTGGATCATTTTACAGCTCATCCTGAATAGTTTTATTCATCCCACACATGACACAAAATATATGCGTTATATCGGTTTATATTTATATTCACAGTTGCAAATTACCACTTATGTTATAGCGGCTAGAAACAGACCTTTAAACTCTATCTTGAGGATAATGAATAGTATAAAAAGTCTTTCATTCTTTAAAGTTAACCCTAATTGTTCTTTTATTTTAAGCATCTTTTGATACTATGGACTTTGGAACTATGGATAATTACTCCACACCATCTGACCAATCAGAATGGAGGATGTTTTTACGCAAGCCATCTATGAAGCTCAAACTGATGTGACTGTTGCCATCACGTCACCTGGGTTTCACGTCCAGATTATATCGTCTAATGCGTATTAGAATATTTAAAATGTTTGTCAGCTGTTTTAAAGGGCATGTATCAGTTATTCCAATTCTCTTAAGCAGCTTTTCACAGCCTAATGAACCCTCATCACACGTTTTCTGCAACTTATTTCTACCACTGCGGTATCGATGGCTTCAGAAATGTTCAAAACAAAGGTATTCCACAAAAAATTGCTATTTAAAGCTAAAGAAGAACCTGCGTTGTCTCATTTCCCTCAAAGTATACGGCATTACATTATTCCACCGCAATTTATTATTTTTTTAATAATAACCATAAATCCGCCCAGGAGCAGTAGATTAACTCATGCGCTTGGGTGGGAAAAGGCTATAAAAGAGGGGAATTACAATCTGAAATTTAGCTGTCTTAAACAGTTTTCATGGTAAACATTAAACAGGAGCGCATTAATGAGATGCATGGTTAGAAAGGATAACAATGGGAAGCATTAGCTTGTGTTGTAATTACTGAGCCGCAGCCAGTAAACATTATTCACGGCGAGCTTTTCAGGCTGTAAAAGCGCAGCCTTTTCGGCTCGCCCTGATATCCTTTGAGCGTGGATCTGAAGGTCGTGTTCTCATTCGAACACCTAATTCTCAGACGCTCACGCAGAACACGCATTCATCTCCGGTAGTTGAGGAAAAAAAGCTTGATAACTTTTCTTCTTTTGCTGCAAAACGCAAATAAATTGTAGACCAGAACATAACTGCAGTGTATGTGTGTGGGTGTGTGTGTTAAGGGTTTACCTACGAGTTATTAATGCAGCATTGTTTGTTTGTTTGTTTGTTTGTTTGTTTGCTGGTTCTAATGCGTCATTATTTCTTTAGGAAGATGGACGGACTGGAGGACGTAAACACGTGTGTCATTTGGTTTTTAGCTTTTCCCCTGAAAAGGAAGGAGTCTCCAGTATCAGCAGTTTGTAAAAGTCAGGTGATGTAGTCTTGCAGCTCAGGTATTTATAGAAAGTCTGTGAATTCTCTGTAGCCTAAAAAACGTTCAGATTTTTCATCATTTTGAAAATCCCATGACTTGAGAGTAGATTAAGAGACTTGGTAAGTATGTGCTTAATATGTTTATTTATTACATAATGTATTAGATCTTATTCGAGACGTCCTACGTAGTCCAGTGCCAAGATCCCACATTCCCAATGCCATGGCCTTTGTTTTGATTCCCAGACAGGGAATTGGGAAGACCTCTCAATGCCAGTCTCAAGCCTCACTGACCCCGAACAGGGAGCAACCGAAGGACAACCATGTCTGATCTTATTCAAATAGCATCATCATAAAGAAACCTTGGGGTTCTATTGTACCTAACGTATGCTTGTGACAGAACAATGATATTCATCGTATTGAAGGTGCTGCAGATAAATTGCATACAAACATTTTTTCCCCTGTATATATAGGGAACTTTGTTCAAGTGTGATATAGTGAATATAGCTCATTGTCATGGTGCTCACAAGCCAGACACTGACATACTGAAACCACAACCAGGAAATGTGAACTCAGGTGGTCAAGGTTTATAACATGACCTCCAGAAAGCTCCCCCCTCTTGATACTAGTCAGATTCATTCATTGATTGCAGTCTTCTACACTTTGTTGCTTCTCTGAAACACAGGCATGTCTTGAGAAACGTTGAGTCTGAAAAGGCCACTCCAGCTTCATCTCTGTCTTTCGCCTTCATCCATTTGGGGGAGCCAACAAGCCACAGTTCAACTTTTCTGAAACTCAGATAGCAATCAGGCCCAGGAAACACAGGAAGGGTGTTTCTTTTCTTTTTGTTTCTTTTTTCTCCTACTCAGCCAACTCAGAGCGCTGGCCAGACAGTTATTGAAAACAGCGAAATTAAGATGCAGACTGAGCTCTCAAAATTCAACAGTCAGTTTGTTCTGATGCCCCACGCTGAACAGGAAAGAAAAAAAAAAAGAGTGTACATTGGGGAGAAAGAAACTCTTTAACCAGTGGGCTGGAATTAAAATCCGAAGCATTTTTAGATACATTTACTGAAAGGATGTAGTGTATTAGCGTGCAATGTTTCTCAAGCATGCGCCACTTTCTGCCTCTTTTCCTGTCAGACCGGCTGACAGACACATGCATATATCTATAACAGGTTGCTACGATGCTTCAGAGCGGAGTGTCTCTCAACATTACGTGCAGCCCGGAGACAACAGTGTCAGCATGACAGCATCTTTAAGAGGTTTCAAAGAGTATTTACCAGCCAGAGGCAGGTTTTCATTTCTGAGTGCAGTGAGAGCTCCTGATTTCCAGAAACAGCTTCTTTTTTTTTTTGGCCGTGCCCAGAATGGCACGAGAATATGGACGAATAAGGTGCATAACAAGGGAGAAACGCAGCAGGACTGCACTGTTTAAACATCGACAAGCTCATTAAAGCGAAAAATAAATAAAAGGAAATAAAAAGCTGATCTGTCACGAGGCTCCGAAACTCTCCCAGGTCCGCTTGGATACGCCTCGGCTATTAGGATTATTATCTCGGCAGATTTTTTTGTATTAAAGATGTAAATCATAGTGACAGACGAGCGATTAAAGTATCTCAGAGTCACGAGGCGTTTTGAAGTCGAAGAGCCTTTTGCTCAAGGGCAAAGTAAAGTCACCGAGAGCATGAGAATATCGCCGGCGGAGATTTACTGCCTTCCACGGCTTCAGAGCAATCAAAATGAGCTCTATCTCTCCACCGTCCCTGTCTGGCTCTCTCGCCCTCGCCGCCTCTCAACACCCCGACTTCAAAGGAACGCTGGCTCCTATACAATTATTGCAACTTCTCCCCACTTTCTGCATCCTCTTCATCCCGTTTGCTGTTTGTTTCGAGATTAAAGTCGCTTTATTTATTTATTTATTTATTTATTTATGGCACCAGTGCCTATTTAAAATGAACAACAGTTTCAGCAGATTACAGAAAGAAATGAACCAAAGAATAAACAGAGGCCCGATTTGACAAATTTGGTAGCAATAATCACTCACAATTTAAAAAAAAATCACATTCGACTCCCGGTGTCATTATTAATGTCTTAATATTTGCTATGCTGATAAGTCAACCACTGGAGACGGAGATTGGGGTGGGGTGTGGGGGTTTATTGGGGTTGTTAAGCAATTCTCCACATCAGATTAGTGCCTGGCCCAAACCCTCGCCTGTACACAGTTTGAGAAGAGTAATGAGATCGGGTGGCATTGGGGGAATGGGAAGCATAAGGTTATTAAGATGGCAGTGCCGATATGGACGCAGGCATCCTTTAAGCACCGAGAGTGCACCTAGGTGACAAACAGTGCAGGAGAACAAGCTAAAGAAATACAGCAGCTCTCGAAAACAAATATGACGGAGTGCAAACCGCATCTGTTGCAGCTAATAATGAACATAATGCTTCAGGAAGTGTAGTGTAATAGAAGGAGAAAGTTACAAGACATGAGTAATAGTGCTTCGAGTTGCATCCAAAAGTCTGTGGAGGAAATGTCTCGACTGTTTCATTAAGTGTAGCATGCGCTTTTACAGGAAAATACTCAAAAACTGTTTGCAAAGAATGATTACAATTTTGTAATTCGGAATGATTGACATGTCGTTTTTTTATATTAAAGGTCCATCTGTGGTGTAAAAAAGCAACATTAAGGATTATAACTGAACTTTAAGAACCAATAGTCAATCTTTGAGGGTACATTTATGTTGAACATGATGCCACAGTGTATGCTATACAGTGGATATTAAAAGTCTACACAGCCCTGTTACAGAGAATAAACTGAAACCTTGATCACGGCAAGCAGTGAACGTGACATTTAGAAAGGTTTTAGGGGAAAAAATGGGAAAAAATAATAGAAAAAATAACCATGTGGCACAGGCATGTGCAAGAATTTCTTTAATTGGGACTTGGCTCAGAATTAACCAATCAAATTCCAACTCATGTTCAGAAGCAGTTCATGTTCATACAGATACACGAGTCATTAGATATTCGCTGTCTCCAGAGTGACATTACATTTAGAGAACAGGACGTCCCTCCAAAATTGGCAAAAATAAAGGAAGCAAACTTATCAAGGAGGCTGGTTAGGGACCTACAGCGATTAATTATGGATCAGCTGGAATATCTGGAAAGTACGGGTTCCAGATATTCTGGACTATAGAGTAGGATGGCTATGAAAAAATAAACATTGGATCCTGCCTGAATCGTCTCAAACTACGTGGTATGGTTTATATATGATGATAGCAAGCTGGAAGATTTTGGGGCAGAATCCTTAAAGCCACAAACACAAGACATTGGATTACATTAGATTAGACTAGATTAGATCAGATTTAACGTTATTTTCATTGTGCAAAGTACATGTACAAAGCTTTTGAAATGCAGTTAGCATCTAACCAGAAGTGGACAGTGGTATATTCACAATAATTTATGAAAGATATACAGCTACGGTGGTGATATATACAGGGGGAGTGGAAGATTTATGTACAGGAGTGCAGTAGTTATTATGAACAGGATATATATGGTTTCTATATTTATGAACAATGTACAGTGGACATATTTTGTAACCCCTATCTCTCTCTCTCTCTCATACATATATATATATATATATATATATATATATATATATATATATATATATATATATATATATATATATATATATATATATACATATATATATATATATATATATATATATATATATATATATATATATATTGTGTGTATGAATATACTGTATGTATATACGGAGTAGTGATGAGATATACAGTAGTATTTTGCATTATTTTTAGGTTATGTGTTATGCAAAGGTGCATAGTGGACACAGTGTGTTAAAAAGTAAGTAAATAAACAAATGTGCACTGTGATCAGCTGTTCTGATCACAGTATGGAAACAGCTGTAGAAAAGCTATTCCTGCCTCAGCCAATGAACACAAGATGAAGCACAGTGGTGGCAGCATAATGCTGTAGGGCTGCTTGGGTGGAGTAAAAAAAAAAAAAAAAAAGGAATCATGGATAGCTCTAAATATCTGTTTTTGCTCAAAACCTGCCTTCCAGCACAGCAATAGTGACCCATAACAAAAAAAGTCAACAAAGGAATGGTGCAGTGTTACTGAGGCTGTGTCAGCTTTTTATATTCACTGTATGTAAGGCTAAGTGTTGAAGTCAGATCCCTGTGATATCCTCGGATGGCACCGAGGTTCACGCTGCTTCCTGCCTGATGATGTAAGCAACATTGGTGCTCATCCTGATGCACACGATGACCTTTACATGTCTTTAAGATCATGAGGGAAAATATTTCAGAATATCTGGGGATGAGGAAGTGGGAAGTGGTGGAGTAAGAGTTCTCACTCAGACTGTACCTTTCCTCGTAGCTGAGGTGGTGCTGCCGTAGGGAGGTATTTACTGGTACCTAAAATGATTTTTTTTTTTTTTTTAAGACACACATTTTCAGGTGAAGGATAGAAACTAATGGTACGAAAGATGTACCCTTGAGTGTTCCATCTCAGCAACAAGGAAAGATAAAGCTCTGTACATTTTTTTTGTTCCAAAGCTGCAAATAAAAAAAAAATCTGCTATCAAATCTTTAAACTGTCTTTACTGCCTCATATTGACCTAAATTTTTTCCGTTGTCGTTTGCAGGAAGAAGCTCCTTGTGTTTTTCTCTGAAAAAACAGCTACCATGACTACCATTAAGCCATTTAAAGAACAGTGACATTTTTCAGACAGCCTGCGCTTATATCGCAGGAAAGAACCTCATCTGATCTCTTCAATACAGATCCACGAGGCATTTAATCGAAGGAAGTAGTTTACTGAAATTTTTGGGGCAGGATCAAGAAAGCAGTGCCGAAAATAATTTATTTTTCGCTCGCTAGGTCAAAACTATGAAGTCCCAAGAATAATGACCCACCAATAGCTCTTAACCTTAGCAACCTTCTTGAGCGTACATCTCTTTTATATATCGCTGGATGGAAGAGAAGCAGTCATTTTTTTTTTTTTTTTTTTTCTTTTCCACAGTAATTCGTAAATTCCTGCAGGCAAACTTAAGGAAATAAAAAGCTATATTTTTCATATGTACCAAGCCAAATCCTTGACCTCTAGGATGTCCAGATGAGGCTTTTCACACACTCTACCACATCAATAATTTTTTTTATTTTGCCTTATCTCTGGCTGTGACAAAAGATTATTACACAGCAGAGAGGACAGTTCATAATATACAGCAAAAAAAGCTAGAGTCTCAGCATACAGTATTGTTTCTGAATTTGACAAGATAATAACTGTTTTGCAAGCTAGAAATGCATGTATATTACAACAATACAAGGTATTAAAAACGGAGACGCAGCAACGGCACACTTTGACTCTGCCGTTATCAAGCCGGAGAATTCAGACGGATGGATAAATCCTCTGAAAATAAACTTGTCACAATCAAGAAGGAGAGTATAGTGTAGAAACTAATTAGAACGGTCTTTATTTTGCCGAGACGGGACGGTGAACTTTAATTCATGCTGGCTGGAGGAGGAGCAGATTCATTTATTTGGGTAATTGAGGATCCTGATTAGCTGTCTGCGACAGAGAGAGGAGGGAGAATGATTACTCTGAAATCCAAGCTGAGTAACAAACCCAATCTCTTTCTTCCACTTTCCACTCATATAGCTCTTTTAATCTCAGCCAGCCATGGCTATTGAGAAAGGAAAAGAGAGATAGCGTGGCAGCCTTTTTGTTGGGAGGTATAGAGAACCTCGCTCTCTCTCTCTCTCTCTCTCTCTCTCTCTCTCTCTCTCTCTCTCTCCTTTTTTATTATCATGTTTGTAACTGCAAGGATACTCTTATGAGCGATCTTTACAACTAGCCATACATTACAGATCGTCACCTCCGCAATCCTTGTATCCTACGGCCAAGCCATTGAGGCAAGAGAAAGACAGACACATGCCTTGCATATAATACCTAAAGCATGCCTGAATCTCAGGAAACCTTTACTGAATTGCCTGGAACATCAGAACCAAGGTCAGTTTATGAAACGTTGAGGTTGAAGAAGCATGCAGCTGTGCAATTCAAAATGTGTTTTTTCCCCCCCTAGCTTATTATGTGCTTGAATCACTGAGCAGCCAACAATTGAATAAGCATTTGAATAAAGCATCCTACCTAGCATACGGGATATAAAAGATGATGGAAACGATCAATGGGAATGTGTCTGTGTCCTTTCAGAAATGAACCATGCCTCAGTCTGTATGACGAGGTAATACGAGCAAATAAATGAGGCCAGGCTAAATAGGAATGAAATGAAAATGTAGGAAAAGACAAGAGCCTAAGACCTGGAACTAAATGTACTTTTGGTTGAAATCTTCCGTGGTTGTACGAGTGTTACTGGGAGAGACTCTAGATCCACTGCAACAAGGACTGGGAAAGACTCTAGATCCACTGCAACAAGTTCCTACTGAATGTGAATGAATGAATGAATGAAAATGGATGTATTTAATGACTGACGTTATGTAATGGAGATGAAAATCCATTCTAACTTCATTCCTCAAAAGTTCAGGTTAAAAATGTTGAATAATGTCTAGAGAATTTTGACTAAAAATGTAATTAGCACCTATTGTGTTGTCTCACTGTTGCTAATAACATTGAGTTATTCATGATTATTTTATGTTCTCAGAAATGAAGGTACCAGGATGTACCTTTTCTTCTGCTGGGGCTGGTGCCATCAAGGGTCATCTTCTGCACATCTGAGGATATAATGTACCTTTAAAGATAATTTAAGGTGCAGAAATGGATCTAAAGGACCTCTGATGTTCCTTCGTAGGTGAAAGTGAAGCACAAAACAATACAAACACGAAACAAGGATAAAAATAAGTTTGCTAGCTTTATTTACAGGAAACATAACAAGAAGTTTCTCTTCCATCATCCCAGGATATGTCTTTCTAGGCTCAGATGCCACATGATAACTGATTTGAAAATGAAATGTCTCTTTACTTCAATGCTTGAACTCTGACCTTCCCCAAATACGCCCGATCGAAACAGGCGTTGGATGAAAAGGGGCCTGCAGATGTAGCTCTTTTCCACTTTCACCCTTCTTGCTCCGATCCCAAGGCTGTATCTCAGGGGGAAAGAACTATAAAAGTTATCAGAGGATTCTATCGCAGCCACTCTGTCTGGGGCCTGATGAGATTCTAACTGTCCTCTGTGAGAGACTCATAAAGCCTCCAGTACAGTTTAAAAGCCACTGTGGTATGGGACACCGATAACCAGGATACACCTCGGCTGTAATAACTTTAGCGAGATGCCTGACAGTAAGCCTGCAGATTAGGGAAGCGATATCCTGGAGGAGACTGTCATGCTGCCACGAAATGCCTCACTGTTTCATGGTATTGGGATCGCACGCTTCGTAACAGGTTGATGAATATCCGAACAAGGCTTTCTCCGGGTTGCATCATGCAAACGGATGTCTCTGAAAGAGCATTTCCATACAATCTGGAGAAGCCTATGACTTTATTATTCCAGGCTAAATTCATGTATTGTCCAATCAGAGGCAGCATGAAGGATGGCTTATGTAATATGCTCAAGGCTTCTTTGCCTCTTTAAAAGAAAACCTGTCAGTAAATCACTAAAGATTTATTCATGTTGAGCACTCTATAGTAAAAGAATAGCAGCAAATTAATAACTAATATATATATATATATATATGGAAAAGACCGGAAAAGGGGTGAGTGATAAATTCTGAAACCTTATTTGAATCAATGTGAAGTGTTGCGAGATTTAAAAGTAATTGAGACGCAGCCTTCTTCAGATTTCCAGACTAAAATGTATTACTGTGTCTGTGACAAGATTATTAGCTTTGCACAAAGAGGTCTGCGTTTAAATCGAAACTAGCAAAGTTCAGGACAGTAATCATCAGAAATCATCCAGTGCTGGAACAGTTCATTGACACATCTTGAGTCGGCAACCATAATAGAAAAATAAAAATAAGAAAAACAATAAGGATAAAAAAAAGAGAGAAATAAAACGGCATTTTGCAGGAGAAATATCTTTGTGTGTTAAAAAAGCCTTGTGCAATGAGAGTAGTGTTTAAAAATATTAAGAAAGTCAAAAGGTTCAGTACAGTGATAATCAAAATCAGTCATCATCCAATGCTTCAGCTGTAGTTTCTCTTTAACTGGCAACCGCAACGTGAGAAAAAGAAAACTCTCTTTTTCCACCAGCATGTTGCTACGTAGAGCTGCTAACAGTGTTTTTTTTGTGTGTGTTCCATTAAATGTGGCTTTAGGTGCTTGTTGAAATTTGTCTGGGATCCAAGACAAAACAGTGAGTCACTTTGACACTAACAACACTTTTAGTCCCCCTCCACATATACGCCACTTAAGGATATTTTGCTTTTGTTTTTGGATTAATTCACAAAGCAGTGGCTTTGTCTGGGGCAGAAATGCCTAGTTAATTACTGTCAGCTCAACTCTTTATCAAGAAGACCTTTTCTTCTTCTTCTTTCCCTCTCCCTTTCCCCAGGCCTGAACAGCCTGGCCTGGTGAAAAGCTACTTTCAGATGCCCTGCTCCTGGCCTGACATTAATTACTGTATCAGTTCTGTTGGCTCAGGCTACATTCACTGGGAGAAATCAGTCATTATGTAGATCTCATTATTCAAAGCACTTCCTCTGTTTGCACCATCACAACTGATTTCCTTTGATTGGCCTCCCACGCTCGCAGCCATGTGGACACTTTGCATTAAGCAGGACTGACTCTGGTGGACTGGAGTGGCCAGTGCACATATATAAACCGTTGAAAGGTCGATATTGTTGTTGCAGTTGTCTGCCTGCAGCTGAGTCACTGAAACATCCATAATATTGAAACCACATATTGTGTAGGTCCCCCTTTTGCACCAAAGAACTGCTCTGATCTGTTGAAGCATGGACTCCTCTGAAGGTGTTCTGCAGTATCTGGCACCAAGATGTTAGCAGCAGATCCTTTAAATCCTGTAAGTTGTGAAGTGGGGAAAGTCATTCACTTTTGCAGTAATTTATCCAGCAGTACATTAGCTCTTCACCTTCACTTCCCACCCACATCAATGAGCTTTGGATGGCCATGACTCTGTATGCGAATCAGCGGTTGTACTTCCTTACTTCCTTTGCATACCTCGCAAGACTTACTGTTTTGGAGATCTAGACATCACAGTTTGGCCCTTGTCATAGACAGTTTCTTATGCTTGCTCATGTTTCCTGATTTCAACAACTTCGAGGAGTGACTCTTTACTTATATATGCCTAATATTTCTTAGTCCTTGGCAGGTAATCAGGAGGTAATCAATCGTAGTGGTTCATGGATTGGCGATGGATCAGCACCCCAGCAGGAAGAGTGCAAATACGATATAACCTGTCGATATCACAGGTAAGTTCTTTATTACTTTTAACCAGGACAGATTCAGAATGTGTATGATTTCAGAAACATCAGAAAAGAAAAGCCGGTTTTGAAATAACCGCTATCGGCGCCGTTGACCTACAGGGCGCCGGTGGAAATTGGGCTACTGTTGGTCGAAGAAGTAGAGGAGGGAGGAGAGTGCACGGACAGAGAGAGAAGAGGAAAGGTAAGAGTGTAGGACTGAGAATAGGAACTCTGAATGCTGGTACTATGACAGGGAAAGGTAGAGAGCTGGCTGATGTGATGGAGAGAAGGAAGGTGGATATACTGTGTGTACAGGAGACCAGGTGGAAGGGTAGCAAGGCTCGTAGTATAGGAGCAGGATTCAAGCTGTTTTATTATGGTGTGGATAGTAAGAGGAATGGGGTAGGTGTGGTCCTGAAGGAGGAGTTTGTGAGGAATGTTCTGGAGGTGAAGAGAGTGTCAGACAGGGTGATGAGTCTGAAGTTAGAGATTGAAGGGGTGATGTTGAATGTTGTTAGTGGTTATGCCCCACAGGTAGGTTGTGAGTTAGAGGAGAAAGAGACATTCTGGAGTGAATTAGATGAGGTGATGGAGAGTATTCCCACGGGTGAGAGAGTGGTGATAGGAGCGGATTTTAATGGACATGTTGGTGAGGGGAACACAGGTCATGAGGAGGTGATGGGCAAGTTTGGAGTTAAGGAAAGGAACCTTGAAGGACAGATGGTAGTGGACTTTGCTAAGAGGATGGACATGGGTGTGGTTAACACTTATTTTCAGAAGAGGGAGGAGCATAGAGTGACTTACAAGAGTGGAGGCAGGAGAACACAGGTAGACTACATCCTATGTAGAAGAGGTAATCTGAAAGAGATTAGTGACTGTAAAGTGGTAGTGGGAGAGAGTGTAGCCAGACAGCATAGGATGGTGGTGTGTAGGATGACTCTGATGGTCTGTAAGAAGAAGAGGTAAAAGATAGAGAAGAAAACCAAGTGGTGGAAGCTGAAAAAGGAGGAATGTTGTGAGGAACTTAGACAGAAGTTGAGGCAGGCTCTGGGTGGTCAGGTAGTGCTGCCAGATGACTGGGAAACTACAGCAGAAGTGATCAGGGAGACAGGGAGAAAGGTGCTGGGTGTGTCATCTGGAAGGAGGAAAGAAGATAAGGAGACTTGGTGGTGGAATGAGGAAGTTCAGGATAGTATCCAGAGGAAGAGGCTAGCCAAGAAGAAGTGGGACATGGACAGGACTGAAGAGAATAGACAGGAATACAAGGAGTTACAACGCAGAGTGAAGAGGGAGGTGTCTAAGGCCAAGCAGAAGGCATATGACGAGTTGTACACTAGGTTAGACACTAGAGAAGGAGAGAAGGACTTGTACAGGTTAGCTAGGCAGAGGGATCGAGATGGGAAGGATGTTAGAGTTATTAAGGATAGAGATGGAAGGGTGCTCACAAGTGAGGAGAGTGTACAGAGGAGATGGAAGGAGTACTTTGAGGAGCTGATGAATGAGGAAAATGAGAGTGAAAAAAGAGTAGAAGGGGTGAACTCTGTGGAACAGAAAGTAGATAAGATTAGAAAGGATGAAGTCAGGAAGGCTTTGAAGAGGATGAAAAGTGGGAAGGCAGTTGGTCCTGACGACATCCCGGTGGAGGTCTGGAAGTGTCTGGGAGAGGCAGCAGTGGAATTTTTAGCTAGTTTGTTCAACAGGGTTTTAGAGAGTGAGAGGATGCCAGAGGAATGGAGAAGAAGTGTGTTAGTGCCGATCTTTAAGAATAAGGGTGACGTGCAGAGTTGCAGCAACTGTAGGGGGATAAAGTTGATGAGCCATACAATGAAGCTATGGGAAAGAGTAGTGGAAGCTAGGTTAAGGAAGGTAGTGGAAATTTGTGAGCAGCAGTATGGCATCATGCCCAGAAAGAGCACAACAGATGCCATTTTTGCTCTGAGAATTTTGATGGAGAAGTATAGGGATGGTCAGAGGGAGTTGCACTGTGTTTGTAGACTTGGAGAAAGCGTATGACAGGGTGCCAAGAGAAGAGCTGTGGTACTGTATGAGGAAGTCAGGAGTAGCAGAGAAGTATGTCAGAGTGGTGCAGGACATGTATGAGAGGAGCAGGACAGTGGTGAAGTGTGCTGTAGGTCAGACAGAGGAGTTCAATGTGGAGGTGGGACTGCATCAGGGATCAGCTCTGAGCCCCTTCCTGTTTGCTATGGTGATGGACCAGTTGTCAGAGGAGGTCAGACAGAGTCTCCTTGGACAATGATGTTTGCAGATGACATTGTGATCTGTAGTGAGAGCAGGGAGCAGGTGGAGGAAAACCTGGAGAGGTGGAGGTTTGCGCTGGAGAGAAGAGGAATGAAAGTCAGTCGTAGTAAGACTGAGTACATGTGTGTGAATGAAAGGGAGGGAAGTGGAACAGTAAGGTTACAGGGTGAAGAGGTGAAGAAGGTACAGGAGTTTAAGTACTTGTGGTCAACAGTACAGAGTAATGGAGAGTGTGGGAAAGAGGTAAAGAAGCGAGTGCAGGCAGGTTGGAATGGGTGGAGAAAGGTGTCGGGAGTTCTGTGTGATAGGAAAATATCAGCGAGAATCAAGGGGAAGGTGTACAGGACAGTAGTGAGACCGGCCATGCTGTATGGTTTAGAGACAGTGTCACTGAGGAAGAGACAGGAGTCAGAGCTAGAGGTAGCAGAGCTGAAGATGTTGAGGTTCTCTTTGGGAGTGACAAGGTTGGACAGGATTAGGAACGAGTACATCAGAGGGACAGCTCATGTTGGACGTTTGGGGGACAAAGTTAGGGAGGCCAGATTAAGATGGTTTGGACATGTTCAGAGGAGGGAGAGTGAGTATATTGGTAGGAGAATGTTGGACATGGAGCTGCCAGGCAGGAGGCAAAGAGGAAGGCCAAAGAGGAGGTATATGGATGGAATTAATGAGGATATGAAGCTAGTGGGTGCAAGTGTTGAGGATGCAGAAGATAGGGATAGGTGGAGAGAGATGATTCGCTGTGGGGACCCCTGAAGGGAAAAGCCGAAAGTAGAAGAAGACTTTTGAGGGTCGCCAAAAGCCGATACCAAATTCCTTGTGTGCGCAAAAACATACTGATTCTGATTTTTTAAAGAAGTGTAAAGAAATAGCATTGCAGATATCACCTTTATGTAAGATATGAAATTTTTCACAGACTCAAACTCAAATCATTCAGCACAGCAAGGGTCCTTACATCCGCTAATGCTTTTCCTTTTATGTTACATAATGTGAATACTTATTTATATAGCAATTATCTGTTTAGACCTTTCAGTATAAAGTTATTCAAAATTCAGTTGTTATTATTATCACCACATACAGTTACAGCACAGTGGAATTCTTTTCTTCGCATATCCAAGCTGTGGGAGCTGGAATGAGAGCGCAGGGGCAGCTATGATACAGTGCCTCTGGAGCAGAGAGGGTTAAGGGCCTTCTTCAACTGCTCAACAGTGGCAACTCGGCAGCGCTGGAGCTTGAAACCTTCCGATCAACAACCAGAGCTTTAACCACTTAAGCCACCACTGCCCCAAAATAAAGTACATGTACAAAGCCAATGAAATACAGTGGGTTTTTGCATATCCCAGCTTATTAGGAAACTGGGGTCAGAGTGCAGGGTCAGCCATTGAGCAACACTCCTGGAGCAGGTAGGGTTAAGGGCCTTGCTCAGGGGCCCAGAGACGGTAGCTTGCAGTTTAGTGACCCAGTGCCTTAACCACTGAGCCACCACTTCCCTAGTAAATATGCCACAATTAGGGTAAATGTTACTGTATTATACACCTTAAATGTATTTATGATGCTGTATGGATGCAGGAATTGCTGAAAACTTTGCTAGCTGTGAATACAATTATATCTATAATGCGCAATGAAATGAATGAAACACTTATGGACGTGCTGTTGTAGGAAAACAATCAACAACAGGGTGGTGTTATATGGCATGAAAACAAAGTAGAATCATTGCTGCCACCTCAAGTTGAAGAAGCCATTTGTAGTTTAAACAACTCTCTCTCCCTCTGCAGCTTCCACCCACCATTGAACTCCCTGAGCCAGTTGTTCCTATAGAAAGCAAGCGTTCAGAAGTATTATGCTGCAAGTACGGTATTATTACTGAATTTGCAATGCTTTATGAATTCCTAATCCATGCTAACAAAATGTAAAATCCTCCAGGCGTGGCAATGAAAACCACAAGCATGAACCTTATAAAATATTTTCTTCCTAGGTGGACGTTTAGTCTAGATTTCACAAATTCCCACCTGCACTCATACGATCTAATAAAACTCCAGGATTTAATAGAAAACACAATTTCTCAGTTATTACATTCCAGGAATGCAACTTTGTAATTAGAAACCGATTCATTACTGCACTCATCCTTTTGGCTATTTGGATTTCTACTTCCAAAATATGTGTGTTTACAGCTTAAGGTGCAGCCGATAATAAATTCTAATTGAACTTCAGGTAGTCGATTTGCATCTGCTCCACTCTGGGAGCTCGGAGACATCGGCAGCTGGAGACAGCAAACAAATCATACATCCAGGAGTCAAAGCAGATCAGATCTCCAGCCAGTTAGATGAAAGGTTACATTCTTAAAAAGCCACACTAATATTGAAGCTTTCGTGAAAGGCTTCCAGTGGTGAAAATTAGACCCTTTTTTTTCTCTTTTTGTTTTCTACCTGCCTGTTGTTTTTTTTTATTCATCGCCTCGAGGGCCCTTGCATTGGAATTGCGTCTCTGCTGGCAATAAGACTTGCTAGTTTGATTTCTCGAATCCTGTTCAAATGCTTCATTGGCATTGCAGATTTTTATTTATTTTTTTGTCAGTTACACATTTGAAACTCCCTCGACATCGTGAAAGTAACACGTGAACATGAGTTCAGAGTGTTAAAAAGAGTCTCACGGTTTCGTCCGCTGAGCGCAGTGACATCTTTTAAATCCTAAACGACGGTGCAGTTTTTGTGCGAATTCCCACAGATGAAGGCCAGTGCAAGAATGAAAAATAAATGTGTTTTTGTAAGGCAGTAAAAAAAAAAACTTTCTTTTTTTTTTCTTTTTTTCTTTTATACAGACAAAAGAAAGTAAACCGAATAGGCCACACACACACACACGCACACACATACACATACAGTCGTTTCCATTTCACAAAACCCTCAATAGACTCAAGTGTATTAAAAAGTTAGCAAAAAGAATTTGCACACTTTTCTATCAGCTTCACTAGATCTCAAACTTCTATTCTTGAAAAAAAAACAAAACCCCAACTTGTATTAAATCCCAGCCTTCACCTTTTCGAAATGGGTTTAACCTTAGACCTCACCAAGAAAGAAACAATGTCCCAGACATAATAGAAAAATCCACATCAAACCAGTAGTCACCTAAATAAAATAATACAACATAACCATTTCTGTCAACTAAGCATAACCTCATCGTGCCTCATGCGGAAGCGACAGTTTTCCACAAACAATATGATGTAATTGTGAAGCGAATGCATGTCGTGCGGAGGTTGTTACATTGCAGCTGGAAGAACTCAAGTAATGAACACTCTCCGGGACAAAGACAGTGATTGGAGCATTCATATGCAGTGGTCAATGTGTGACTGTAGAGTCTCAATCATTCTCAAGGCGGTTATGTGCTTTTGAAAACCTTTCATGTGAACTAGGGTGGCAAAGGCGGAGGTGGGGGGTGGGATCGTATCTTGCACATGGTTCTGACATATATCTTGTCTCTGTTAGCACTGTTTACTTTCAGCAGTACAGCAACGTCGAGCACTTTGTTTTGTTCAGTCTTACTGTACAGTTGTAGTGTTCGGCTAGTGTTAGTGTTGGAAGTTTAGTACTTCATTTGCTTCCAATATATTCGACAAAAAGCTCAACATTAATATTGGATTTAAATATATTTGTAAGAGCAAGCCTGAGGCCACAGTCAAATAAATGTAAATTTAAGTCTAAATTAATCTTGAACTTTTTGTTCTATATTTCTTATGTCCTGTAAAGCTGCTTTGAAACAATGCCATCTAAATAAACAAGTGCTATCTAAATAAAAAAAATGAATTGAAATAACATTGTGTATTTATGAACATCTGATGCCTTTCTTCTTACTTACTCTCGACGACCCGTAACAGAATTGCCATCAGAGGTGTTTAGGTCTTTAGATAGTGCCAATGTTCCTTACTCTATGCTATGTGTCGTAGATATATCATGGGGTTAAAGGGGATGAAGGTGTAGAATTCGTTTTTAATTACAACATTGAACAAACCGAAATTGTGAGGAACAGAAATCAGCTCCAAAAATGGATCTACTTCCGAAATACATACAATACAGAACTGGAGCTAGACTAGAGAAGCTACACAACAGGGTGGTGTGAGTGATGAATGTGGTGTGAGTGATGAATTACTTAACACAAAACTGTGAACAGGGGAAAAGAACAGACAACCAAAGAAGAGATCAACTTTGCAGGTTGCCCGGTGGTCTGGTGGGGGAACGTCCCAGATAATCTTGAGGAACGACATGCAGGTAAGAAACTAAGTGTGTGCAGAAAGTGACTTGACTCATAAGCTATGTTAAATGAAGAATAATGTTAACATTAAACTTGGGTATGTTTCCATGGATGGTTGAAAAAGAGGAATGTTACAGATTTAATTATGTGGCTGGAGGATGAGGTGAAACTTTTCCGGTTTGTGGTTTGTCACATCCGGCTCCTCTCAGGGTTTCTCATACATGTAGTCTCAGAGAAATTTTCCTTGCCACTGTCACATCTGGCTCGCTCGTTGAATTAAACTGAAGTCTCTACATACTGAAAGGCTTCCCAAGTGAGAGTGTGTCTTGCATAGTTCCATTTCCTCTGCCATGCTTTAATCCGGTTTTCCTTAAAATGTGTCGCTTAATATGACAATTAATCTGATGAAGAAACTTTCATTATGTAATATTGTTATTAATGGTCATATTCCTAGAATATAGATATTTCTTTCTGTTTCTGCTGTCTGTTTTCTTTTTTTTTTTCTTGTGGAACTGCTGCATCAAGCCATTTATTAGATGATATCGAAAGAAAATCCACAGTGTTTGCGCAACTTTAAGATTTATAAAGGCACTATATAAATAGTTTACATATTATTATTATTATTATTATTATTATTATTATTATTATTATTGAGAGATGATCTTTTCCGAGTAAACATGAAACCAACGCAGAACATTGTTATTGTTTCTTCCGCCGAGTGTGAGCAGAATCGCCGGTTTCTCCGAAAAATTCAAGATATGAGGAGAAGTAAATCACATTTGGGTTGTGAAGGGGAAGTGTTCATTATAACAGTCTGGACACAAATCTTTCAGATAAGTATTCTCATAATACAAAAAAAAAAATAAAACGATAAAAACTACAGTTACCTTGAAGCCATCAGCACAGCCCCGGCATTGGAACGACGCTATAGGTTTCAGTTTATGGGACGTATTATTACCATTATAACCGTTTGAATAATTTTACAGCAGCGCGATGTTATAAAAGCATTGCATCTGAATAATTATAGGTGTCTGTTAGGAATGTAGTTTATGACTTGGTTCTTACAGAACATGTGGGTGAAGTATATAATGCCACAGCTTTTTAACTGAAGCCTCAGTTTTTTTTCCTCCACAAAATTCTTATCATGAATAGTTTATGAAGTGCATGTGCCATGTCAGAATTTAGCTCAATTTTACAAAGCACTTATCATCAAATTCTCCTTAGATTTAATAATATGGTGTAGTTTGCTTGATCTTTGCATCAAGCCTGTAGCTTTTTTCCTCCTTGTAGCATTCTAGCTTAATTCAACCATTAAAATATTGTTAGTGGCTAGATTCAAGTAGAAAGTAGAAACTTGAAAACATAAACACTTATGTATACTGATAGTATGGCAGGTTCTTTCTCCAATACTTTTGCACGATACAGCCCTGCTTTTAGGTCCTGCACTCGTCTGAGGTATTACGTAGATTAACGTATCCAGATGCTTTGTTTAGAGCCGAAAGTGCCAGAGGTGCCCTGTCCTCTCCAGTGGCTCGCAGATGTGAGTGCCACTTAATCGGAGTGATTGGAGCATCTGGCGTGATGCTGGGGTGAAAGCGACACCTTATGACTCAGTCAAACCTGCCAGCAGCGTGCCAGGATCGCATACACAGAGGTGACATTGCCCAGACAGAAAGACAGAGATGGATCATGCGACATTTCTAGTATTGTTTCATATATACAGTGGAATGATTTATAGTACAGCGCTGTGAAAGTCTCGATTCTGATTGGTCAGAAGTTGTTGATTCGTTGATTCTGCAACCTTTATATCAATGCTCTTGTTTTATTGTGTATCTACAGTTGACTCAATCCTTCAGGATTTGAGATGAGGTGAGTGAGTAAGTGTGGGTTTAACTGTTATGTTCATCGATTAACCTTTGGCTCTGGTAAAACATCAACTAGAGCTTTCTTTACAAGCATGCATAGTTCTGATGTAAAGCAACTGATAAACACCTTCTGTTAAAGTTAGCATTGGTCTGGAGGCGTGCTCCAACCTGGTACTCTGAGGAACATGAGATTGAGGCTGTGTGCAGAAGATAATCAAACTAATATCAAGTACAAGCAAAGTGAGGAACGGGGCTAGACTTGAGAACGGCTGTTTATACACACCCAGAACATCTGGGACTATTAATGACAAGGTGTTGTACCTAAAGACCTACAGTTGACAAGCAGGAAGTGACTCGGATCTAGATGTGGAACCAAAACAGGAAGTGAGAATCACAGTGACAAGTAAACCATGACAGAAATGTTCTTACAGATCTCTATCAGGATTTGTACGTTTGATTCACAGATCTGTGTCGGGATGTTCCACAAGGTCTGAACCGACCAGCACCTCCTATTCTTAGCTGTGGAAAAATCCTTTACAGCCAATGACTGTCTGGAACTCACAGACATCACCAGACGCTGGTTTTCTTCCCTGATGATGCTCTGCCAGGCATTACTACAGCTGTCTTCAGTTCCTACTCGTTCCTGACGAGTTTTTCCTTTGGTTTTTCCTTCACCAAGTGCTCACTTGAATTCAGGTCAGGTGAATGATGTAGCCCTTTCAGAGCATTTGCCTTCTTTGCCTTAAAAAGCCTTAGGTTATGCTTTCTTTGGGTCATTGTCCATACACTTGAGATTTTATCCTGAACGCAGCCATAAATGGCAACATATAAAATGAGCTTCTACACCGTTCACCCGATTTGGATTGTGCTCAAGTTTATCTTTATTTAATTTGAAATATGCATACTGTGGTACAAGTAAGTACTGAATGAGTTCACATTAATTGTGTGGTGTGCGACTCAAGGGGCTGGCAAAGAGCCTTCAGAAAGGATGTGAAGAAAGGAGAAAACGCACCTGTTGGTTCACTCACAATAACGGCACAGGGCTGATCGATGGAGAGATTGGAGACTCCACTGTTTCTGGCCTCTTCAGGACAACCTGAGAAAAGAGACGAGGCTACAGTGGACCTGATTAACCGAACCTGATACATTTCTCGCTTTTCCAATTCATTACTGCTCAAATATATCTGAAAGGGCACCATTCTGTTTCACACAGAATAAGATGACCTTATGTCCTTAGAACAGCTCACCTTATATTAAACTATGCCAACAAACAACTTGTCTGTCTCTACTGTTTTGTATGTCTCTTCTATTCGGGTATATCAAACACAAACACATGCTCACCGAGCTACTGGTGCAACCAGAAAGCAACAAAAGCAGCTATGATGTTCAGTAAACCGTCACCCTAGAGGGAAAATAAACATGGTGAGATTTGAATCAGCAACCTCTATGATGCTTTTCCACAAAGTCCATGATACCTCACAGAAGCGATCCTCGTTTTAAGCAATTTATCCTGATGCCTTACAACAAAAGTATGCCTTTAAGGAGCTGTTTTGTGTTGGCTCTGGTGGCTCACCAAGCAAGTGTGTGTGTCTGATAGTCAGGGATTGAGGCTTGGATTTGGTGAGATGTCTACCTTTTAAACCCACCACTTTGTATATAGGTGATGTAAAAGGAAAAGATTACGAAATGCACTCTTGTATCATTGTTGGTGGTTTAGCAGACAAGGAGACAGATGAGTGTGTGACTCTGTATAACAGTCATGGTTCAGGTGTAATGTTTTATTTATGAGCATGTCATTGTGTGGAGGTGATGTACAGAAAAAGGTAAACCTCTAAATAAAACTTGTCTGGCAGTGTGTTTTATTTTGGTGTTTGATTGGGAAGAATGCTGGGAAATGTGTATTGTCATGGTTTAAGGTTTGGTGGCATGTTTTCGAGGTCTGTTTTTGTTAAGTAAAAGATAAGCCTCCCAACAAAAAAAGGTTGGTTTTCTGGTGGCACCAGTGGCTCAGTGGGGTAGTGTGGTGGTAATTGTGTGTCTGAATGTCTTGGTTCAAGGCTTGAGTTCAGTCTTGCATTTTCCTTAGAAGTGTCTCTTTTTTTGGTGTAGATGTGTTGTTAAGTAAAAGATAAGCCCCCCCCAAAAAGCAGTTGGCTTTCTGGTGGCACCAGTGGGGTAGTGTGGTGGTAATTGTGTGGCTGAATGTCTTGGTTCAAGGCTTGAGTTCAGTCTTGCATTTTCCTTAGAAGTGTCTCTTTTTTTTTTGGTGTAGATGTGTTGTTAAGTAAAAGATAAGCCCCCCCAAAAAAGCATGTAGGTTTGAAGCCTTTGGTGGCTCAGTGGGCTAGGGTAGTGGGTTGTGTGTTCCTGACAGTCCTGGTGCAAAGCTCAGTGGAGGTTTAGTCTTTTATAAGTACATGTGTCTTTGTGGCTATGTGTCATGAAATAAAAGATAAGCCCCCCTCAAAAAAAAGACGCAATCAGAAAGCACTGGTGGCTCAATGTGCTAGCGGTGAGGTCTGGGTTGTCCCTGTAAGCACACAGGATCGAGACTGCCTCTGGTGAGCTGAAGGTGCTGGAACCTGGTGGGGCACTAAATCTGGCAAAGTGAGTGAAAGAGAGTGAAAGCCAGTATGTCCCACCTGGGGCTCCTGGAGAGGTGGGACAGGGGGTTATGCTACTCTGGGCTCTTTCTTGTATGTGTATATATAATTTATTTTTTTTTCTATTCTATTCTTTTTTATTTTTTTCTATTCTATTTTTAATTTTTCTATTCTATTCTATTTTTATTTTTTTCTATTTTATTATTCATATATTATTACTTTTATATGTATCTCACACCTTTCTTATTTTACTACATTTTTGATCTTTTTAACTGTTGTTTCCGCCCTTTTTCTATCTTCTATCTTAGTTCCTTACCTAAATTGTGCAATATTTCTTCTTACTATTTAAGTTACTTAGGAAGTTCAGTAAATTTAAGTTCCACTTTATTTCACTAACTCAGTTACTTAATAAAGAAAATTAACTCTCCACTAGGAGCTTGAAGTGGTAGGTTTGACCTAAGAACCTCCGGAACCAGAGGCGCGCACATGCCCAGCGAGCCAGACACGGCTCAGACGCCTGGGTGCACTTTTTTTTGGGCATTTATCATTTTCCCCCTTCTAGTCTTGGTCTAGATTTAAAACCTAAGAAGAGATTCGCACCAAGAACCTCCGGAACCAGAGGCGCGCACATGCCCAGCGAGCCAGACACGGCTCACACGCCTGGGTGCGCTTTTTTTTGCCCATTTATCATTTTCCCCCTTCTAGTCTTGGTCTAGATTTAAGACCTAAGAAGAGATTCGCACCAAGAACCTCCGGAACCAGAGGCGCGCACATGCCCAGCGAGCCAGACACGGCTCACACGCCTGGGCGTGCTTTTTTTTGGGCATTTATCATTTTCCCCCTTCTAGTCTTGGTCTACATTTAAGGCCCAAGAAGAGATCCGCAGCAACAACTTCTGGAACCAGGGACAAATGCGCTTCCACAAGGGCTCACAGAGGGGGTACGCTTTATTCTGGGCATTTATCATTTTTTTTATGTCTAGATTTAGGTCTATTTTTAACCTATTCAAACTAAGGACCTTTGTTCAGGATCTGATCTGAAAAAAGTTCTTCACTGTCCTCCATAAATGCCACGTTTATATGTGCTTTAGTGTGATAATCATGGTTGAAGCCTTGGCTCTGGGGGAAACAAAATACCCTTTGTTAAATGTACTGTACCAGCAACTGAGTGGTCCAGAGGTGTGCACTGACCAGGAATACAGTACCAATGCTGCTTGAATAAGATCTCAGGTCAAGATTATTTTTTAGGATGTTTGCACAAATGCCACAACTTTCATACAGCCAAGCCCTGTTCAGGATATGAGCCGAGGTGTGACTCAAAGCACCTGCTTTTGTTCTGCTCTGCTGGTCCAGTGGGCAGGTGGCCATGATTCTTATTGTCATTTTCAAGGCTTGGCTCTGGTAAAAAACATACTTGTCTCTTTATTTCTATATAAGCACACGTAATTCTGTGTTGGTGATTTAAAAAATTTTTTCCATTGTCTGTACCGCAAAGTGAAGGATAATAATCTGTTAAAGGTTTTAGTGCTTCACTGGTATAGAGAGATGCTCTGACCTGGCACTGTGAGGACCACATGACTGAGGCAGCATGCATGCAAACGCACATCAACACTGTGTTCATGGGACAGTTGCCATTTGAAATTCAGCAGCATTTAAAGCCTGGTCTTTCAACTTATCTTTACACCACCCAAGGTCACCTTTTTCCACCTTTTAATATTCCAATACAAGAAGGTGAATTAAATTCAAGACTTACTTTAATCTTCTGTTATTTGCTGATGCACAAGGGGGCAAATGACAGGAATTCTTTAAAAAAAAGATGAAGCAAGTTTGTTCATTCATTCATTGTCTACCGCTTATCCGATCATGGGGAGCCTGTGCCTATCTCAGGTGTCATTGGGCATCAAGGCAGGATACACCCTGCACAGAGTGTCAACTCATCACAGGACACACACACACACACACTATGGACAATTTTTAGAGATGCCAATCAACCTACAATGCATGTCTTTGGACCTGGGGAGGAAACCCCTGAGGCACGGGGAGAACATGCATACTCCACACCCACACACACAGTCCCCCAAGCCTTGAGGTGTGAGGCGAACGTGCTAACCACCAAACCCCCGACAACTCCCCCCCCCCCACCCCCCCCCCCCCCCCCCCCAAGAGTGAGTTTGTTTTTTTGACAAATTTTTGTCAGGAAAAGAAAGCAAGCTAAGAAAGCAGGTTAAATGAAATCATTGCCACAGTTATGTTTTCTTTTATTTCAAATCTTTTATTGTTGTAGACTCTTCTTGAACATTATTTCTCGTAACAGCATGTCCTGTCAAATTGTATTATTTTAATAACCCAGTATAACATGATATTACAGGTTAATTGGGCTTCCTGTACAGGTTGCTATCATATATATATATTTCATTGGGAACACACTAAACGCCTTTGGTGGATTCTGCGCTCCAAATTCTTAGCTTAGCACCGAATCCCTGGCTTAATGTGAAGTAACGAGCCGAGAGCCTTTAGAAGTGACTAAAGGAACTGTGAGAGCAGCTGATTTTAAGGTTCACTAATTTGCCCACCACCTAATCAAAGTCTTACCTCTGAATAATTTATTCGGTGGTTAAAATTAGAGCCAGCCAGCAGAGAAAATGTCTGTGGTTTACTTTACTTTTTTAATTAATTCAGAAGTCAAGCTCAACACACCCATCGTATTTTTTTTTTTTTTTTGACAATTTCATTTATCGGCTCTTGATAAATTCTTAATGTACGTAAAATTACATGTCGTTTTCTCTCACAAGGCACCTTTCACACATGCTTGCAGTCAGTGACATGAACAGCATTTAAGCCAGATGAGGAATGCATGTGATCTCTCCTGGACTCGTTTGTAAGTGTTAATTAATTTACACAGAAAATATATAAACAATTAAAAAAGAACATATTAAATGTTTGTGATACTGTTCAATGGTATGAAGACAAGTTGCAAACAAGCTTCTTGGATTTATTTTCTTTTGTCAAACAGAAAATAATATGCAAATAAAAGTTTTGTATCCAAAAATATTGCATGCAATATTTAATAAGTAAATATTAATTTTTTATAATTTTTTTTTTTTTTTTTCAAATGTAATTCATTCCCTGTTTTTCTGCACATTGCTTTTTTCTCCTCTTTTTCTTTGACTTTCTTCCTGTCTCTTGCCTTTTCTACATCATTCGCATTCTCTCTCGCTCTCTCTCTCACACACACATACACACTCTCGCTCTTCTATTTTTCACATTTCATTCTCTGCACTCCCTCCTAAGGTAACTTTGGTCTGCTTGAGCTGTGTATGTGTACCGTGTTCACTCCATCACATCGTCTCCTTCACCGAGCAGAAACTTTTCCTTGGTTTCACTCAGGCAGCGCTGGTGCTTAGCGGCGTGTAAATGCCCCTCGGTACCTCGGTCCTGCTCATGCAGCGTTTTTGCATGAGTGCTTTTCAATTTCACAAACACTCTTTGCCTTGCTTCAGCCTGATGCCTCTCTAAAACAGAGCAGCCACACTCGAGCATTCAGAGCAGTGATTACATCTACAACATGACCGTGCCTTAAATATAATAATCATCAGGAGGAAAACCGGCAGTGTCCGGTAACAGCATTTCAAAGCAGAATGTGTGGAAAATAAACAGCTCTAGGGGCTTTTATTTCAAGGACAGTGCGCTTTCACAGGTGATAAAAGGCAACACAGATGTATCACGTAAGGGTTGTGATCTCTGACGGTTAACCTGGTACAAGCACCACTTGTCAAAAATATGATTTGATTATGACTGTGTTGGTCAATGTTTTCTAGGATTAGATAGACTCGATATAATAATCCCATGTGTGATGTCCTATTTTCTATAGTATTCATAGTTGTGACAATTACAGATATACAGATTGCTCTTTTAAATGTATCTCAACCATCAGTAATATTTTAGCATTTTGCATTCTGCTTTCCCCAAAAAGTCCAAAGTTCACGCTAACAAGAAGTGAGGGAATTGTTCATTCTTTGGTAAATGGTTGGTATCCGGGTCACGGCACCACTCCTGTCCGCTATTCCTACAACTGGCTCTGGAGTCACTGTGAACCTGTCGAGGATAAAAGAAAATGGAAACGTATCAATAAGCAAATAATGTGTTTTTATTTTGTAATTCAAACAATTTTTTAAACATGTGTTTAAATAATTGATGCTTTCAGTCACAGCCTCATCAGATGGGTGTATTTACATACATCAATCACCCATAAAATTAAAACCACTGACAAGTGAAGTGAATAACATTGATTATCTTGTTACGGTGGCACCTGTCAAGGACTGGGATAAACTACGCAGGAAGTAAGCAGGAAAAATGGGCGAGCGTAAGGATGTGAGCGACTTTGACCAGTTTCAACTTGCGATGGCTAGACAACTGGGTCATCCCCAAATTGGCAGGTCTTGCTTGTTTGGTGTTCTAAGGATGCACTGGTTAGTACCTACCAAAGTTCTCCAAGGAAAGATAACTGTTAAATCTGTTGTAGCACAAGTTGTTGACCGGTCAGAATGCCTGTGCTGAGCTCTGTCCACCCTCGAAATCAACTTACAATGGGCACATGGACATCAGAAGTGGACCATGGAGCAATGGGAAAAAGGTGACCTGGTCTAATGAATCACATCATGCTTTCTTTTATATCACGTGATGCTGTTGCACCTTACTTATGGTGGCGGAGGTAGTGTGATGCTCTGGGATATGTTCTGCTAGGAAACTTTCAGATACCTTGGTGCTAGATACCACAGCACACCTTCTGAGGTCTCATGGAGTCCATGTCTTGAGGTCAGAGCTGTTTTGGCACCTATACAATATTGGACAACTGCCTTCCTTTTGAGTAAACATTTTTTTTCCAAGGAAACGTGTCAAAATTCTTGTCCCACGCTATATATATATATATATATATATATATATATATATATATATATATATATATATATATATATATATATATATATATATATATATAGTAGCATTTAATTCGATGCCTTCTCTATACTTACGACACAAAATGATACCGCTAGATAAGGATGGTAGTATTGTGCTAAACAAAGATATTTGAGTGGATCTGACAGAATGATTGAATACGCCAAGCAATGAAAGATAAAAGGGATTATAAACACCAATGACTGACAGATGATGCAATCTTTTAACACAGTGCTCTAGTTCGGTCTTAAAAGGATCACAGAAATAATAAGACACAGGAAGTCTGCCTGTTTATTTTGCCATGTCAAATAAAAGGGTGTCAACATGTGTTCTTATTCATTTTTTCTTTTGTATCTCCTCTTCCTCTCTCATCCCTTCAGAAGTATAAGTGTAATTATGCTCTTTGTCAATAGAAGGACACACAGTCAGAAGGATCAGGCACAGTCAGAGGATAAAAAAAAAGGAGGAGCAACCTCAAGAGACTTGGCTTTTTTGAGCAGCAGCAGTGTGGATTTTAAGACCACTGCAGAGAGATCAGTGTGAATCACAATCGTGTGATGTCTCTGCATCTGATCTCATGAGCATGAGCCTCTGGCGTACATCTTTCCCTCTTGTATAGTATACGTACTATCTCGGTGTCATGTATTCCAGCAAAGGGCTTATAAACATTAATACATAATGATGCAGTGATAGAATACATGTGAAAGAATAGGAAAGAAAAGATAGTGTTAGTCATCATTTTAGATTAGGGGTCATCAAGTGGTGGAAATGTAATAGAAAAGAGCAGATTTAAATATTATTGAAAGTGTGTATTTTATTCTCTATTTCATCTACAAAATGGTCTCTAGTCAAAAAAGTGCCCTCATGAAACCAAACTGCTTCAAATAGTCTTATTTCTAGCCATTAAAAGCAGTTCGTGATAAAAGCAGGTGTCATTAATACTTAAGATGTAACTGTAGTTGATGGTCATTTAACTTGTTACTCATGTGTCCAAACCTTTATTTACGGAACTGGCCTTTAACAAATCCTCCCCATCCCTGTCCATATCCTCACATGTTTTTCTTTTCATGAACTCATTGTGTCTCTCTCTCTCTCCCCTCTCTCTCTCTCTCTCTCTCTCTCTCTCTCTCTCTCCTCTCTCTCTCTCTCTCTCTCTCTCTCTCTCTCTCTCTCTCTCTCTCTCTCTCTCTCTCTCTCTCTCTCTCTCTTCTCTCTCTCTCTCTCTCTCTCTCTCTCTCTCTCTCTCTCTCTCTCTCTCTCTCTCTGCTTCCTGGCAAACGCTTGTCCAGTGGACCGTTTGCTCCTTATTTGCATCCGTGGCATTCTCAAGCAGCATGCCGGCCATTTAACAAGTTTAATTCACGGTTCAGGGTTGGCAGGTTCGTGCAGTCGAAACAGCCAAATAGTCATTCAAAGCAAGTCACTCCTGAGATACCAGGGTTTCTGACTGCTTCTGCTCTGGACATGCCTGATACACTACCTTCTGACTGCTGAAACTGTAGGATGACAAACATGGACTGTCATGGGATTACTGTCTATAGTAACACTTAGAGTCCATGAAGATGGCTTTGGACTGCTAAAATCCTTGAACCCAAGTCTCCATTAGTGAGCAGTTCCTTAGACTTCATGTTAAAAACTAGAATTTTCAAAAGCTCCTTGTTACACAATTGCACTTCACTACATAGTGTAGAGTTGTATAAGGGAAATGATTGATAATCACACTCTCTGGTGTCTCTTTTGAGTCCGGTTCCTCTTAAGATTTCTTCCTCAGATTGTCTCATGGGGTTTTTACCTCGTCACTGTCACCTCTGACTTCCTCATTAGGGATGAATTTAAAATGTAAAATTTTATATTCCTGTACAATTTGTTAAAAGTGCTACAGAAATAAAATTGAATTTGATTGAAAGCCAGTACAATACCAAAATATCTAATGTTAAAAAAAAAATAACAGCTCTAAGAAATAGTAAACCAAACATAATATAATAAATAAAGTAACATAGACAGATACTATAACTAAATAAAATAGAAACAGCTACTTTAGAATTTTTTCTGAATTTATTATTAAATGACTAAAAAAGTACCCGAAATCCAGGAAGGTCTCACTTCCGTTATAGCAAATGCAGAAATCATGCTCTCAGAGACACCGTCCTAAAATTAATAATTTCACTTTAAAGCAATACTTTAATTCACACAAAATCTATATGGAGCTGATAAACGTTCCCTTTTTTATGGGTAACTTCTGGGATCCATGCCTGTCTCCTTTCATATTATTTATTTTGTGTTATGGTCATGCTCAGGTCTATAAAAATGAATCATGAAGCAACTAATAAACTTATTTAGCACGTCTAGCTAAATGTCAGTGGCTTTGAATACAGAGAGAGAGAGAGAGAGAGAGAGAAAATTATTTCTGAGGCTGTTGGGAAACTGTCCAGTTTTTAGTCAGAATTATTTTTATGAAACTGGGATTTCATTTGATATGAACACAATCAAATGCACACTGGTGTACAGGTAGTGGCTTATACTTAATAATGGCTAAGACACTCATAAGACACTTTGCTTCACAGAGTTGAAATAGAATTTGCGATTTGAGACAGAAAGGAGCGTCCTATCACTTTTCTCATGACAGTGAAAAACCATACGGTGTTTCAGGAGCGGAAATATGCAAATTGGTACATAATCACAATATTGCAGGATAAGATAACTCCAGGAGTGATCACCGAGGAAACTAATTAACATCCGCTTGCAGATAGATTCATGCTTGCTTTCTTAATTGTGGACTAACGTTTTAATGAGTGTCTCAACAATGCATAAATAACCCCTGACAGGCTTGAGAATAACATTCCCTTCTTTTCTTTCGCTCGTTTTCCGACTCGCGAAAGCTCGTCTTTGCCTAGCGTAGACTTTTTTTCTTTAATCATCGCCTGCTGTTAGAGAAACTACATCGTTAGGGAAGATGTGGCCCCTCTAATTTCCAACCATAACTCACATAAGTCGAAATGCGCTCAGCGAATGCCAAATGTTTCACATGGAGTTTGGCAGCCATGGGCTGTGGGAGGCTTGATAAACTTTGTACTTGCACAAAAAAACGTCTTCTCTGGTTCATCAAGAGGAAGTGTGATGAAACCGACATGGTTTGAATCATTTATTGGTCATTTTATTCTGCAGCACAGTCTATAAGATCTGATGTCTAAACCTTGGCATTGAATATCTTTTATTTATATGCCTTTCAATACAAAATGATCTTTTTTTCACAAACGCATGAGATCGAGTCGTCATTTCTGAGACATTTCTACACTCCTATTGAACGTCTGTAATGTTAAAGCATCATTTAAAAAGTTTAAAGCCCCAAGCCAGAATGTGTTTTGAATCACCTCTTTCTGGGGCAGTTCAATTTGCTTCTCATAACAAATGGATGGCAGGAACTATGCCATCTTGATTTGTCCATCCCGAGCGACACTTTCATCAGATTTATTCAGCCTTTTGTGGGTGCGCAGATATATTAATCAAATCGGATGATGCTTTGCTTTAAAAAACCTCTTATCTCCAGCTTTTGGAGTGCTGCGCTTTGTCAAACAATGTACGTGTACGCGTGCACTGTATATTGAGCCATGGTAATTTTTCAGGACAGAATTTTTTCTGTCTTTTTCCCCACGATGAAGAAGAAACGATAATAAAAAAAATTGTTCCCATCCCGATGCCAGCACTGACACAACATTTATGAGTGTTGCAACTTTCTGTTTTGGTATAGCCCAAGGGTAATCAAGAACAAATAACACAGTTAACAAAAAAAACGGGTTTTTTTTGTTCCACCCACTCCCATTAGAGCCTCAATCCATTACTGTAATTTGGACCCATCTTAATTTGGAATATACTGGATGTGTTTCTTACTCTATTGCTTATAATGGCTGTGTTAAGGAAATGTGAACTTCACTCAAAACTCAAAAGTCATTTACTTCTGGTGTTAGTCTGTATAAACGTGTGCGTTCCTTTGTGAAAGTCTTATCAATCATTTTGTGTCCAGTGCATTCAGCGGGACATGGTAGCTTGGTAGTTAAGGTGTTGGCCCACTGATCGGAAGGTTGTGAGTTTGAATCTCAGCTCCACCAAGCTGCTACTGCTGGACCCTTGAGCAAGGCCCTTACCCCTCAGATATTGAAAATGAGATAAAAATGTAAGTCCCTTTGTATAAGGGTGTCTGCCAAATGGTGGATTATTATTTTATTGTTGTTTTTGTGACCTTACCATGTTATTTGGTTATTTGGCTCTTTGTGTATCAAACTTTGCCAGTCTGAATTCGTCAAGCTGTTAGAGCTTTCATTTATTCATTCATAGTAAACACTTTATCCTGGTCAGGGTTGTAGTGGCATTAAAAGCGTATCCAGGAAACACCAACAGGCATGAGATGGGAATACACCAGTCCGTCACAGAGCACCATATACGCATGTTCACACACATGTTGCTTACACCTAGGGGTAATAAATGTAGCTAGTCCACCTTTTTTGGAGGAAGGATGTTGCAGAACCTTGGAATTAACCCACACGGACTTAGGATGAACATGAACTTAGGAACTCCAGACAGCTACCAAGGTCAGGATTGAACTAGGAACCCGGGTAGCTGTGAAGTGGGAGCTGTATGTTCTGCACCATCATTCTGTCTGCTGTTGGATTAATGCAGTCACATTCAGTTAAGCAAATTTTTAAATTATAATTTCTTGTTGTGACCTTTGTTCTGTGATATTGTCTGGTTTTTGTGCACCAACTATTGCTAGTCGTTTTCAGTAAACCCTTCATCCTTGTTCATTTGTCACATTATCACTGGATTCTGGGAAAATCCTAACATCTTCCATGCTTATTTTTCTTAGAAGTCTTAGGTTGTGGCTTGACATCACTGAGATTTGAACTCCTCCTACAGCTTTACCTGCTGATCCTTCTCTCGTCTCCACTTCCCTTTCCATTGATTTAATAAGTGGACAAACGTGTCACCCATGGGTGCCCTTGGTGATGGCCCACGGTATGAAAAGCGATCGAACGTTCAATACGCGATAAAACAGCTTTTACATCACGATCATCTCTTTTAATTGCCCTCGCACCGGAGACCCCCCGGCCTCGATTTCCTCCTGACTTTTATTTAATGTGCCATTAGTGCTAATGAACCCACCGTTCACAGAGACTTAGAACACGCTGTGAAATCGCCTACCATTGTCTGGAAGCACTGCTTAACAGGCCACGGAGCTACTAATCACCTGAGCTAAAGGGAAAAGTATGTTTTGAGAAAACATATTGTCCACACATGTTAGCGAGTGGACGGCCGGGGTGCGTCTTTCTTTTTTTAAAAAGTTGTGATTAAATTTCCTGCTCGTTTTATTAGTATTCGTTTAGTATTGAAGGACTGCAAGGCACCAATTTGGCAATTTTTTTCAACTGATATGTACAGTGCAGATTTTCCCACTGATCCTCCACATAATTGTATGAGTTACTAAACAGACATTTGATTAGTTTGAAGCCCATTACTGAACTTGCTGCCACTCACAGATGCTTCATTGATCCACAGGAGTTCCTTTGACCCGACGCTCAAGAACTCTCCATATTTTGCAGTAATGAAATCATTCTTCAGAGTCAGTTAGTTGATGAAATGGCTTGACCAAGACCTTTAAAACTTTCATTATCGTCTAGACCTGCAGTGCAGACCGGAAAGTCATAATGTCTTCTCTAATGACTACAGGCGGAAGGCAGGCTTTCGCGCTATTGAAATGCCTTGCACAATCCATTTAGTAGCTACTCTGATCTGAAACTGCATTTCCCACGCTTCTTTGCTCTTTCCTCTCGCACAGTGAGGTCAGGGCCACTTGGCTATTAACCTGTAGCAGAGACACATACCAGTTTTATGCTCTGAGTGGAACACGAAACTGCTGTACTTCCTTTTTTTTTCTTTTTAGAGTCTTTTGCAATCAAGATGGGAGATTAGTGTATAGTCTAAGTGTGCGCTTAAAGCAAAGAGGTGTAGAGGATAAAAGGTCAGATGAAGTGCATATGTTATGATTATATTCAGAGCAGTGCAGTTGATTAGGAACTCAAGGCAATTTTTGTTCTCATTGAAAACGGATAGAAAGGGAAGCGAGTTCAGAAGTTCAGTTAACTTTAATTTATGGATTTTTTTCTGGATAGTTAAAGTTTATAAAGAACGTTCTCTCATACTTCCCAAAGGAAAAGTCTGTTGTTGGGTTCTATGTACACACTTGACTGTTTACTCTTACTTTAAAAAATGCATACACAGTCTTCCATGTCTTTCCATTTTAGAAGACAATGAATAATTGAAATAGAAAAATAATGTCAAGACTGCCCAAAGTCTTTGATCCTCTTAGAAAAGAGGCTTCTACAGGGGTTCATTAGATATTTCTAAAGTTCTTAGCTCCCTAAGGCCTTCTTGGACCCCTTTAGTTGAACAACAGCTGTAGGGTTCTACATAAAACCTTTAAATCTACACAACATTGCCTTTGTTCTGAATAAGCTGGATTCAACCACAGTGACCCTGACCAGAATAAAGCATTTATCAAAGACCAAGGCACAATTCAGCCATGAAGCTCTATCCAGATTGGTTCCCTCAGTGCCAGTTACACAGATTCCCTAGTTAACCCTTTATCATCCTGACCATACAGCTCTGCTGTGGAGGGATTCTTCCTGTTGTAGCAGCAGTAGTACGTTTCTCTTATCCCCACATCCTAGCAAATTCTTCATACTCGCTTCATACTAAAATCTAGTCCACTAAGATCAAACCCTCCATTTCCATCATTAAAAGAATTGTTCGATCCATTCAGAGAACTGTCGTGACTAAAAGGAATACAATTAGCACAAATAGTACATAATAACTAAAGTCTAAAGTCTGACCCACTTACAACAAGACTTCCTTTAAGTCTCATTAGATAGTTTTTATTTTCATCTTTCTGAATGTTGGAATTTCTATACAGACCCTTCAAAGGATTTCCAGAAACAAAAAACTGCCCAAAGTCACTGACCCTCGAAAAGCATTTTCTTAAAGAGTTCGTCAGATACTCAAGTGTTCTTAGCTTTTATTGTTGAACCTCTATTTTAAATGGGAAACACTCATGTGTAAGTTTCTATACACACCCCCGGAGAGGTTTCTTGATTTGCATAGGAGTGGAAAAGAGCTTTCATGGTGCATTAAGTTAGCGTGTAATGAAAAGGTACGAACGTGCAGGTGTGAAAGCATGTTAAGAAAAGAAACGAGCAGCCAATTATCTGATTTACCAGCTCCAAAACGATGCAAAGCAATACACAAGTAAAGTGAAAGCTGGGTAGATGATATAGATATATAGAATATCAATGCCATCTGTTCTTTAACACGTAATGTACATGGCTAAAATAATAAAGTCTTCACACGAGCGATTTACGCGGCTTCCGGAATGATCCGGCTTGACTGGCACCTTCCAAAAAAACTTGTATCGAAATGGATTGATATGTGCGTGTCCGTCCCTTTGGTGCCTTTCCACCCTACTGAGTGCAGGCTGTTAAAAAATCTGCTGAAGGTGAAGGTTAATTGGAAAGCATTTCTCTGAAAATAGCAATGCTCCAAAGTCGAAACACTCCAAATTTCCCTCCAACTGTCATACAGCCGACTTTGGACGGATGCCTGAGTGTTTACTGAGGATTTCTCACAAAAACCAGCTTCGCACAATGCCAGATCTTAAGACTTCAAAACACATAAAAAGAAAAACCCTTTTAGCTTCTCGCTGTCTTGCTTAATGTGTACCGTCGAACATAAATCTTGTGAAAATGGAGATTTGGAAGAGGGAAGGAAGAAATTCTTCATGCAGCTGCTGTATTGGCACGAGTGTGTATCTCTAAACTACCAGGGTTTATACTAATCTCTAGATTTTATTAAATACGTGATTAAAACTTCCCAACATGGTTGTCAGACATTTTTTTTTAATTGGTCTTGTATTTACCTGAAATATAAAATAAGTCAGAGGATGAATAAATAGTGAAGAGATTTGGGGAATCCAGCAAAGATAAAAAAAATAAAATAAAAAAAAAAAGAGATCCAAAAAAGACCCCCCTCCCTCAAAAAAAGATCCCCCTCAAAAAAGATCCAAAAAAATATCCCCCCTTCAAAAAAGATCCAAAAATAGATTAAAACAAAAAAGATCCAAAAAGAGATTTGCAGAGATAAAAGTTTCTTCTGTAAGACTCGTGAATATTTGGGCTATTCCAATTAATTCTTGAATTATTCACATGCGAAATATCCAAAGTTTTGTTAAATAATTCAAACAACACAAACCGCCATCCTTGCAGCCAGCCGAGAAGTGGCGTTTTAAACAAAGAAGGAAAAAAAAAACCTTATATCTTGTTTGGGGAAAGTCTGAAGCAAATACAGAAGTACTAGAACACACTTGATGGCGTATGGATTTATTGAAATGTATCACCTCTACTGAAAAGACCCTGCAGCACACACACATTATCCTACGCTCTCTGAAATCCATATCATATTATACGTAATGGAGTGGGAGGCCAAGCCCACAGTGGGGGCGGAGAGCTGAAGACATTATTCAAATCTAACAGCAGGTATGGTGTGTGTGTGTGTGTGTGTGTATGAGTGAGTGTGTGTATATTGGAGATAGACAATGGGCTCAGTATTTGCTGCTCATTTGGGTTTGGAGGACCACTACGGAGTGGTTTGAAGTGCTTTTTCCCCCCTCACTTTGCATATGCACTATGCAAATCTTTGCACACGCTCTTCATTTCCCACCTGCAGCGCTATAATTTGCTCCGGGAACTTACAGTAGTTATATTAACACTGATTTCAAATTAGGATGAGTGGAAAAAAAAACCCAAACACTTCCACAGGGCAATTCCAGCACATCGTTACGCATCATACGTGGTCCGAGTGCAACAAATCGAATCAAAGAACAAATTAAAAATCACAAATCTTGGATGTGATTCTGTTTGGGTTGAACGAATAACAAGAGATAAGATTCATCTCATCTTAGTTATATATTCACAATTGTTCAGGTTGTGATTACCTGCAAGAAGAACGTCTGCTGATGATTAAAACTGGTGCAGGACTTTAAAAAGTACTTCACCGATTGAGTACAAGGATGTGACATTTAAAAAACATGCAACGATTTATGATATACACACACAAGCGAGATGTTTTCTCATGATGAAGAAATTCATCAAAGCAATTATTAATCAGCGTAATACGATTGAGAATAACAATGAGTTGTGGGTTTTTCTTCTCATAAATTCATTTTTTCATTGTCTACCACTTATCCGATCTATTCTCGGGACACGGGGAGCCTGGGGCCTATTTCAGGCGTCATGGCAGGGTACACCCTGCACAGAGTGCCGCCAACCCATCGCAGGGCGCACACACACACAACTCTCATTCACACACTACAGACAATTTAGAGATGCCAATCAACCCACCAGACATGTCTTTGGACAGTTTGGGGAGGAAACTGGAGGAAACCCCCGAGGCACAGGGAGAACATGCAAACTCCACACGCACACACACACGCGCACGCGCGCGCACGCACGCACACGCACGCACGCACGCACGCGGGAATCAAACCCCCAACCCTGGAGGTGTGAGGCAAACATGCTAACCACCAAGCCAGCATGCCCTTCCCTTCCCA
The DNA here is from genome assembly GCA_033459395.1 of Hemibagrus guttatus. Taxonomy (NCBI): domain Eukaryota; kingdom Metazoa; phylum Chordata; class Actinopteri; order Siluriformes; family Bagridae; genus Hemibagrus; species Hemibagrus guttatus. The sequence goes on along the minus strand of JAUCMX010000023.1, from coordinate 16,100,719 downwards.
TTCCCATTCCCCCATTCCCATTCCCCTTCCCATTCCCCCCTTCCCCATTCCCATTCTCCATTCTCATAAATTATTTGCCTTTATTTTCTAGCATCTGAAGCGCTTCCAACTGATTTGAACTGGACATCCTTTAGTTGCTACACTGAAGTAATATTTTCACGCCATACTTTTTACATTTAAGGCATTTCACAGACATCTTTATCCAATACGAATTACATTTACAAGCAGTAACAGCAGTAGCTTGGTGAGATTGGTGTTTGAGCTCACAACCTTTAAATAATTTGTCCACAGCTTAACCACTGTCCTGTACCACTTGTATTTCATAGAAACAAGTTCCTTATATTTCAACACGTACAACTACTTTCTTGAAGTTCATGAATATCATGTCACTAATAAACCTTTGTCCTTTGTCTTCAAGTTTGACGTGACGGCTTTACAAGGCGCTGACACTACAGACTCCTTCCATATGTAATAAATAAACGTCTCCTCATAGAAGACGGCGTCATATCAACAGGTTTTTCTTAATTAAATAATGACATGCTTCCTGAATCTGTTCTTTATTTGTTACACATAGACCCTGTGAAGTAGCTGTTACTATAGAAACAAAATTTATTAATATTTACTTTTAAATGTATTATTAATTTTATAATAATAATATAATCCTTACAACTGGAACTACTCTCAGGTTTTCTGTTATTGAAAATGAATCCAACACCAACCAGAATCGAGAACAGCACAGAGTAAATGCTGAATATTGTGCTGAAGACCCTGTGGGTATGTTTTCTCGAATGTGTGTGCATGGACTTAACACACAACACTGGAATTAGTGACACAAAGGTTAATATAATGTTAACTTCAGGACTAAGCACGATGATGGAGCTCATTTTGCTTTGCTCTCAATCTACAGCTCTGGTCCAGTTTCCTAAATACAACATCATTTAATGTCCTGTAAGAGTTAAACGATAGAGGGAAGAGATTTCAGAGATTTTCTGAAAAAAAAAGTGAACAATTTGGAGCATATTATCTACCAAGTTACTCTCATGACTCTCTTGAAACGTTTTTTCGGAAAACATTATATGCTTATTTGGTAATGTGTTCCCTAAACCACTGTCCCTGATTCATCACAGCAATTAACACAAAATGAACCCACTCTATTTTCCACCATACACTTCCTGCTTCATAGGGATCTACCACAGACCTTGGCCATCTTCCCCAGCCTCATCTTCTGTTTCATCTCCATAATCTGTGGTTAGACTCTGGACTGTGAGGCCATCTGCCTGCGAATGCAAAATAGCGTGTAAGTTCTGTCTGACCGTGAGAAAGATGCCACACTTAATATTGCACTGGCATCAGCGTTCTCATTCAGTGCCAGAGCTCATTAGCACACCGCCGGCTCGGCTCGGCTCGGCTCGGCTCGGATGCCCGTCTTCATTCACTAGGATCGCTCTAAAGTATTAGCTAAACAATGCATGTTCTTTCACAGCTGTGTGTAACATTGGAACGAGTTACATTATTCCTCATCATCTGGCTGTACCAATTTTTCATTAACGGTGCATTCTGATGAGTTTTGTTCACACTAATCATTCACATGATACTTTACAATCCATTCACAGCTGCATTTTGTCAAATCAAATTAAAATGACAATTAAATTTAAATGTTATGGAACATTTCATGGTATGACTTGCATAATAGCAGCAGTTAACAGTAATTTCTTTTAATTAATTTAAATGAATAAGTGCATGTTCTCTGGGGTTTTCTCAGGGTACTCTGGTTTCCTCCCTCAGTTCAGGAACATGCACTGTAGACTGAAAGACATCACTAAGTGGTCCATAATGTGTAAATGGTTTGAGAGTGTGTGACAGTGCCCTGTGATGGTCCATGGTGTCCCCTGCCTTGTTCCGACAATCCACAGGGATAGACGCCAGGCTTCCTGTACAGAACATCGACATTTTCAATAATAGCACTTTTATCATTGTTGGGTTCTAAATATTCACTGCACTGCTGTTTGAGAGTGTCTGAGTTTATTTTACTAATCATTCATCCCTTCACTTCTCCAGGTGCCCATCCTTCGCTTATTGATGCCCGCTCTGCATTTCACTACCATTCTTGCATCACTTTGTGCTTTCTACACACCTGCTGCTTGCTTAGCTGTAACTGGCAAACGACAATGACAGGGGCGAAGCCTGCATTCACGAGCCGCTGACCTGAAATCGCTGCCTTTCTGCAATAATGAGGTGCTCTGGCAAACCAAATGTACTGCAATAATGGCAATTTGCAAGCTGCTTATTTGTATTATTAAATTCCAGACATGCTTGAATATCTTGCCCTGCCTATTATTATTAGGTTTGTTATGCTAATAACACCAGGAGCAATTAAGCCCGGCTCATTTCTATTCAAATTCTCTCTCCCTCCCTCCTTCCCTCCCTCTCTGCAATAAGCCGTCAAAATTCCTCCTACAGCACGCCAGTGACAGCTGTCAAAAATATACGTGAATAAGAATAAAAAGCTCTGAGCTGGAAAGTGGTGTTATAATGAATGACCAAAGCGTTTCAATAACAACTCCCTTTCACGTACGTGGAATATTTCAGGCGCAAATGAACGATTTGTTTTTCAAGTACGCCATTAAGGTGAGGAATTTGAAAAATAAATATTGAAGCTAAACAATTGAAATGAGAAATGTATCACTTCATATGACGAATGGCACAAGTTTAATCTAATGACTACGGTAGCTCGGTGTTAGCATTAAGACACAGCAAAACATTTAACAACAAAATAATGCTGTGTCAGTCATCCTGCGTCTGGTCGATTCCTATTTCAGATAGTTATCAGATGTAGTAGAGTGTCGAGAGCCTGGAACAAGCAACGCTACCCCATGAAAAGTGAGATTGCCAGCCTTGGATTCTTACCCCTATCCTCACGACTACCCCCCTCCCCCCCCCAACTCCCTCCCCAAACTGAAAGACCACACCAGAGCAGAGGGGAAGACACTTATGATTGGAGTCACACACCAGAGGTGATCGAGGGAGTCTCATCTGCCGAACATCGTGAAGAGGCCACAAGGTCTGATAGCAAACGAGTGGGCCATTTTCCAATCAAGCCATCATCAGACTAAAGTGGAAACCTGGCAGGGACTGAAGAGTTCAGCTTTCTGTCCGACATTTCTCGACATTCTAAAGCATCCACTGGTGTTGTTTCATAAAAAAATAAGTCAGGGAAATATGTATAAAATAACACGAGGAAAAAATATAAATAGAAATAAATTTAAAAAATGAAAAACAAAAACTCGGGATTGATGCTGGAGGTGTTAGAGAGGTCTCAGGGTTGTGCTGTATTGAATCTACACTCATGAAATGTTTTATTAAAATACTACTCATGTTTGGAAGCTATTCTGCTAAATGAAACAAATTAGGGAAGTTCACTTTACTTGTCTGGGAGTCTCTTTGAAAACTTGCCATGGCTACCGGAAACCTTAAGCGTGTGCAAAAATCTTATTTACATACTGTTTATTCCCCCAGACTTTTCAGATGATATAATTCAACCAATTATTTCTTTGCAACACACCCATTAGCTGTGCATACGGTTTATCACAGGGTCATGGTATCTCGTCACTAATGAGTGAAGCGTTAGTGTGTGGTTACTTGTGAGAGAGGGAATATTTGGCATTACTTGCGACGTTTATATATAAACATATATGTATAATACATAATATATAATATAATTAAAATTTTTTTCTAAATAAACCTGCACTCAGTACTCTCAAGTCTCGTCATGGATGTCAAGCAGAATTCATTTAAAGAAGCAAATAGAGTTTTTTTCGACACTATATCCGCGTTTGCTACCATCACCAGACTGCTTTAGTTTAGTTCTTTGTTTCTTTGAAATGTGCTCTAGAAACATTTCATTCCAGATTTATTCCCACCTTCGCTCTACCAACAAGCTCCATACTGCCACTAGATGTAAGGGACATGGCTGTAGGGATTTGTGTTCATTCAGCCACAAGCGCATTTGTGAGATCAGGTTCTGATGTAGGGTGAGGAGGTCTGGTGCTTTTATTCATCCCCAAGGTGTTCAGTGGGGTTGAGTCAGGACGTTTGAGGAGTGCAGGACATCCAAGTTCTTCTACTCCAAGCTTTGAAGAGCAGGTCTTCATGGAGATCAGTTTGTGCATCATCCTGCTGGAACAGGTTTCCCTCTTGGCTCCATGAAGGGAAACTGTAATTGTAATTGTAGCATATAAAGAGATTCGAGACAATTGTGTTCTTCCTATTTGGTGGCATAATATATTTTGATCCCGGTTGTTGATTGGAAGATTGGGGTTCAAGCCCCAGCACCACCAATCTGCCATTGTTGGGCCCTTTAGCAAGGCCACCAACCCCCTCTGCTCCAGGGGCACTGTATCAAGGCTGACCCTGTGCTCTGACCCCAATCCTTAAGGGAAGGGATGTGTGAAGAAAGAATTTCATTGTGCAGTAATGTATATGTTACAATAAAGGCTACTTTAAAATTGGACAAAATGTGGTTTTCTGCTTATAACATACATTGACACTTCAACTTCAGAAAACAGAAAGAGACAGATAATTAAATATATGTAAAATCATATGTGATATATATGTGTGCACGGTGGCTTGGTGGCTTACTGGCTTGCATGTTTGCCTCACACCTCCAGGGTTGGGGGTTCGATTCCCGCCTCTGCCGTGTGTGTGGAGTTTGCATGTTCTCCCCATGCCTCGGGGGTTTCCTCCCCCGGTCCAAAGACATGCATTGTAGGTTGACTGGCATCTCTAAATTGTCGTGTGTGTGCGTCCTGCGATGGGTTGGCACTCCGTCCAGGGTGTATCCTGTCTTGATGCCCAATGACGCCTGAGATAGGCACAGGCTCCCCGTGACCCAAGAATTAAGCGGTAGACAATGAATGAATGAATTATAAACAAATTCCCATTCCCAAAAATCATAACTAAATAGTACCAATTGTTTCCCAAGCTTCCACACACATTCTAACTCGTCTGATCTTAAACAAATCAATGCCGGTACACCGTTGATGTGAGCCAAACCCACAGGTCAACATCTGTCCTCTCTTCCACTCATCAGTTCTGATAAATGACTCCTTGTAACCAGACACAACCGGTTCATATATAGGCATTTGAAACCTGTCTCTCCGGAGGGACACCTGAATCTGGAACCTTCTGGTCAAAATCAATTCTGTGGTGCACAACAAAGACAAAAGTCCCTGGAGAAAAAGTGCCATGATATAAATGACAGGTGATGAGCAAGTTTCTGTCTGAACATGACAGATGAGTTAACGCCAGGAGACCTCCATGACAGCTGCTCAAACACGTGTGGGTGGAGGGAGGGGACTTTACACACAGGAATAAATGGACTGAGCCAACTCTAGATTGAATTTGCTTCAAAGAAAGACAACCTGTACGCTAGCAACAGAGGAAGGTTTTGGCAGTCACGGGTGGGTGTGCACCTCCAATATGAAGCCTGTCAAAAATTATTACAGAAATGGGAGTGTAATAGCTACACTTGTTTGCAGGTTTGGACATTTGTGTTTGCCTTATAGTGCAATGAAAAGACAACAAATCGTTTGAATTGCACATTTAATCCTATTAAGGCTGAATGGACGATTGAAAAATGCATAAATAATAGAAATAATCTTCAGCATGTTTTTCAGTCTCAAGGTTTTTGTTCATTTCATGTGGCTCAATTCACTGAACTATGTATCAAACAACACTTTGCTTTGGAGTTTTTGGCTAAGGGACTTTCAAGTGCGCCATCAATTTCACTTGTTGTCATTTGCGTATTTTCTGAAGGAAGACTTCAAAAGATTAAAATTGTAGGACCTTGTGGAATGGACTGCGTACGCAGAGTTATAAAGTGGCAATCTGTTTCAAGTGTCAAGTGCTTTAGCTTTCCTTTTGTGTGTGTGTGTGTATATGTGCGAATATATATATATATAAGCTTTGTTTTTAAATTTCTTTTCTTTTTTTTCTCATTCAGTGTGATAAATTGTATAGCTGGACACTCTAAACAACTCTAAAGGGGCAATTACCTTTAATGGCGGCATTACGGAAAGACAACATCACACAGACAGCTGAGTGATTGCCACAAACATTTTTAAAGATTTAAGCAATGGCTTTCATTCTGTGCAACACTTCAACACTAAGCAATAATTTCAGTCAGAAGAAAAGAACAACAAACGAAGCATGTGTCTGTAGTGAGATAGAAAGATTGAATAACATAAAATCTGTAATAATTAGAGATACAATGATATCTATGTGTACACTGTCTAGCTAACGAACTGAAGACATCGTGGGAAATTATTCCGATATTTACTTATTTCATGATAACTGACGGCAGACTGCAAACGGTTTTATTGTGTCAGTTGTTTATGGTTTTTGTCGTGCTTTGGAGAGGTGAATAATTAAGAGCACACCCCTCCACCAAAATTTCAAAAGAAAGTCCCTATACTCTATACACAGAAACCCAACAGTGTCCTGATTAATCTTATACCAGACTGGCAGTGATAAAATAATTCGTTCGTTTATATTGATTTTTAAAAAAATCGAGAAAAAAATATCAGCAGACAAAACTAAGTCAGTGAAAAGCTGTTGAGATTAGTGCTTATGTTTCTGATGATCAGTCATCATCGTCTGTTGACTAAGACGGGTTTCAATGCAACGTAATTCGCATTATTTACAGCTTGAGAAATGTGAAGCAAAGCAGCTAATAAACTTTAATCAACTAGCTGTTTTTCGATTCAATTTAAAGTAACATTAAAACAATAGTGACTGTTCTTCTTAGTTTCACTGAACTTTCTTTTTTACTTTCTTTGCTACTTAGGATTTATTCAAGCTAAAGTTTATCATTTGCTCTTGTTATTTAATGCAGTAGTTAACTGAACTATTCCCTTAAAAAAATTATCTAGAACCTTCTAGCTTGAAATGGTCCTTGAAGAATTATCTGTGTTTGCTGAACAAATACACAATAGCTGAAAGGCTGCGTGTATACTTTGCATATCATGCAGATGTTGCAGGTATTATCCCTTCGAGAGGTCAGTTAAGGCCATACAATTTGTATGCAAATGGAAGAAGCGGCGTAGGTGAAAGGCTCACTGACTCATCGCTCTATATCTCCAGATAGTACTGTTAGGTATGCATAGATTTATAGTTGCAATAAATATGGAGTGATTAACCCGGTGCTTAGCCTCTGATGGACACGACGGCTGTGGCTGATTTATTTATTTATTTATTTTTTGTAAAGTTGGCTGCTTATTTCTTTTGCTATTTCATCCTTTAGAAGTTTTATTTATTTATTTATATTCTGAATAAAGAGATTTTAGTATAGTGGGCCTCTACACCAGTCCTGGGGAGCAGGTGGTCTTGCCAGTTAGAATTTGGGTAAACATTAAAATAATAATAATAATAATAATAATAATAATAATCTCTTGGGCGCTGCCATTTGGATTCAAAGCCTAACAAACAAATGATAGCTGGTCTGTTACATTATCTATTCCGGAAAGAAATGCTGACAGAAAACTAGCATGTCTTATTCTTTCCGTCTGAATGCTGGAAATGGAGGTCAATGGGAGTGAATATTCTAAATTCACTTAGCATGCTGATTCATTTCAATCTCCCCCACCCAGTCTCCACAGCTTCCCCGTTACAGAAGCACTCAATTTGTTGTGGGACGGATGCCAGGAGCCCGAAATAATCAGGATTGTTCCGAAGCCCTTAAGCTCATGTTATGATGAAGGCAACTGTCAAGTGCTAAATAGAAAAACATTATGGTCTTTCTTTGTGGAGAATGCACCTGTCATTTCATATAGGAGACATACGTACCCCATGGTCGACCACAAAACACTATCTGTCGCTTTCACTCTCCGAACACATATCTCTTAAAGCACAAAGAAATAACGCACTATATTGCTTGCTATTCGGGGTCGTGGCATCGCCCTGCCAGGGATTCGGATCCACGCCGTTTCCTTGTCTGTTTCTTTTTCTCTCCATCTTGCACCAAAAAGGGGACCGGGGAGTTTGAGCGCAATTCATGATTACAGGGATCAGATTGGTTTAAAACCAAAAGGTGCCCAAACATTGTACTCTAAAGGGCAACACTAGTGCAATTTAAAATCTCCCTGCACAATTTGTTTCAAATGGCAAGCTCAGAGAAGGTGGATTTGGCAGGGGTGCATCGAGGGGGTGTAATTTCACTGTGGGTACTGCCAAGTCAACTGTGAATAATCTCATTTGAATGTGTCTGGGAGAGCGGAGTGTTCGGGAACCAGGCCGAGAAACCTGCCCTGTGAGCCCTAGATGAACTTTTCCAAAAAACCCACAAGTCAATGGCGCGTTTGGGCGCTTTAAAAATCAAAATGGAAGCAAATCACACACTGCTAATTAGACTAATTTGGAGTATTAATTCAAGGGGTCATTACGGTGCAAGAGACTAATCTCCATCAAGCTCCCGGAAAAGCCGTTTAGTGTGACTGGTTAAGTGCATCGGAGCGTAATGGAAGAGGCAGAGGACAGCCTTGTAGCCTCTGCTGCTATGAAAGAATTTCACAGACAAGGGATTTGTGTAAAATACACACATTGTGGCATGAGATATGTCGAGGCATGAGAATGAGTCAATCTTGCTGGAGGAAATGTTGCTGGCATCACCCCCGTAGTGGACGTCTAAGACATGTAGCATTAACATTCAATTACTTGCTTAGCAATCATGTGTGGTACTAATCTTGTAGAGCGTTATGAGATAATGAGAATCTTTACTGTCCTAATAGAGAAATTATTCTCCCTGTAAAAATCCATAAGGCATAACAGTACAGATATTTAACCTTCAAAATTACAACGTATTTAATCCCAACGTATTTAATCCCAACGTATTTAATCCCAGGATACAGTAAAATCTCAAAAACTGAAATAACTATGACTTTGTAGATTCATTGGACAAGCTAAAAATGGCAAGAAAAGATTACAAAGCTGTGAAAGATAACAATATTTGCTCGGATGTGGAACTGCAAACCTTTTTGTTTCTAACAGATGTGAAAGTGAGAGAGAGACAAGCTGTTATGTAAAACCTATTGTATTTATCCAAATATAGATATTGATGGTCCAATTGTGCAAAAAAAGAAGGTTAAACCAGGGTTTAGTACAGTGTGAAACAACAGGTTATGAATACTGGGTAAACCCTGGGTTAAATATGAGCAGTCTGAAACCTCAAACAAGAGTTTACAAATCACCCATGGTAAACTATTTCAAGTGTCAAAAGCCCTTCAATATATATAAAATAAACAACAGGGAGCACAGAACACAACCCTGGGGAATACCTGTATAGATAACCATTTTCTCATGACCAGATATGTGGTTTAGAATATTTTCCATGGCCAGAATATGAGTCTGAGCTGCAGCAAAGCCAGAAGGAAAATCCACCAATAAGGTCCAGAATTATTAAAGTCTCAAGATGTGAATAGACAAAATGTAACAAGGATGAAAGGGCATCATTAAACCCCTACTGTGATGAGCCGCAGCAGCTGTATTAGTCAATGAGTGTGTGTTGAGCGTGATATTTTTTTCAAAATCATTTCTTCACTATTGAGATCAGTGCAATCTTTGCACTCAGATGCTTTAAGGATTCTTTCTTTTCCTGTATCATGACCCAAGCTTCAAGGTTATATTGGTGTTTCATGGTGAAAATGTGAGCTGTCCATATTTGTAACACACAACTTTCAGGTGACCCATCACTTGTACTTACTGGTGCTTGGCATCCCTGCTTAACTCCTGGACAAAAGTCATGTACCTGCTGTAGCTCTGAGATAGAGAAAGGAAAGAAGGGATGAGAAAGTTAGGAGGAAAAAAAATAGTCCAAGCAACCAAACCAACAGAAATGGAGGCCTGTTCTTCCTAATCCAAATCTGTATTTCAAACTAATAACAGTAACGAACAAGGGCACAAAATAAACAAAGAAAGATGTTATACTATCATATATAAAGAAATAAAACCATCATTACTTGTACCAGTCAAGTCACAAAACACAAAGTTATCAAAGGAATTAAATGCTTTCTGAATGAATTGTTTTCTGGCTGGAGATCTGGAACATTCTACAAAATCTATGAAAATATATGACGCTATTAAATAGAGGTGATGGCTTTAGTTTCTATGCAGTCTACATTAGGTAGGATGGCTCTTATTGTTTCCTGTGTTTTTCCTAATGCTTCAGTAATGTTAAGGACGTGTTCCCAACATCGGTGTAGTTACTATTTAGGCATCCTTACTGTGCATTATGTGGTCTGGGATTCAGTCTTGAACCCTCTCTGAACGTTCAGTGAAGAAGTGCAGCACAAGCCACATTGTGAAAAGTTTCTTTTCTTTTTCCTGCAGCATTTTCAAGCAGAGACAGAAAGATTTCAGACTCTTATACCCTGCAGCTGAAACATGTGCCAAGCATCTGATTTAAAATGCAGCCTGCTTTTCTTCCAAACTAGAAAACACATTTTGCACCTTGTGTACACCAGTGACTTAAAAGTGAAAGCGGCCATGAAGACACTTCCTCTGTTATTGCCCATGGGCTTATGGGCATTGTAGTCATAAAGCACCTGCTGCCCTAATACTGCACAAAAGTTGTTTTGTTGAAGAGGACTGAAAAAACAAAGGACAGCTGCTCTGTGCAGTTTCGCAACACAGTAATATTATTGCCTGGGCCTGAGCTCTTGCGTGTATTGATTTTTCTTTTTTTTGAACAACGTTAAGGACATCTGATTGTTTGATAGCAATATTATGTGTTGTTGTCAGCAAAGACTTGACCTGCACAACCTCAGCCTTCTGTTACAATATCAAAACGGGCAAAGAAAGCAGTTAGTTGATATCTAGTTATAACTTTATTGCCCTGCCAAGTCTCTGTTGGATATCCGAGGCAGGGGTGGATTCTATTTTTCTTTATTGTTGTTTCTAATCAATTTTTGGCTGTATTTTTTATTCATATTTCTAAGTCCTTTTTAGTTCTTTTGTGCTCAGTGTAGGCTCAGTTTTTTTGGGGGGGATTATATGCAACTCAATCCACATAGAACTTAAATAAACTCTGAGATCACACACACAGAGCTGAAATGCTCGTCACAAGAATACACAATGGTACCTTCTGTAAGAGAAATGCTTTTAAAGGAGCATCAAGACGGTGCATTAATGGATCTTAAAGTTACTGGAGAACAGAAATATTTCCTGTGCAGTAAGCTTGCGCCATACAACAATTTAATGTACAATCTTAAGCTCCTACAATATCCAGTAATGATTACTCCAATTATTTTTTATTATATAAAAATATAATAATATAATAAAATATAATAATAATAATATATTTACAATTATATTTTTATATAATCATATATAAATATCATATCATATCATATGGATATTGAGATGCAGTCAGCGTTAAGAATAGCAAAACAGCCATCTGAAAGTGTTTTCAACTTCTGTCCTAGTGTTTTTTTGGCTGTGTCCTCTGCCAGTCCCTCAGTGGGAAACCTGCTGTAATCAGTCTCATTAACTGAGCTCACCTGTTACCTCAGCCATGCCAGGTCTGATTAAGGCTCGGCCAGGCATCGAGACCGGGTCAGCTTGCCAAGGACGAGGAGCGGCTCTATGCGAAAAAATCAAGAGCTGGCAAGATTCTCTGCCATCCAGCATCGTTAACTGCTGGTGGGAAATAGACAAATCTTGCAAAGTTCAGAGGAGGAATCCAAGAGCTCCCACAGTGCCTGAGCAACCTGGAACTCATCAACGCCGCAGTTCCAGCAGAAACAACAGAATTCATTTCTGTTCATATTTTAATTACACTGGCAGTCATAATGCCCTATTACCCTATGTGACAAGGCTGTAGGATTAACATTTCATCCCCATAAACAAAACAGCAATTTCCTCACCAAGACCTGAGGTCATACACCACCAGTGAGAGGATGATAGACTTGTTCATTTCTGTCTTTTTTTATTTATTTATTTTTTATATGGTCAGGTAATTAGTTAGTTAGGGGATTGTGGAATTTAATGACAACAAAGACAAGGCTGTAAGAATGAGCAGAGTTGTTTTTATTTTCCACAAAATATTCAACATAATTCAGTTTTTATAAATATTAGCTTCAGGCAAAAATGCTTTTTGTACCTTTTTACATTTTGACACAGAAATGTAATGCTTCCTACCTTAAAAAAGAAAAATGACAAAAGTTCAGCAAGTGATAAATTGGAAAAGTTAATCTTGATTTTTATAATGCAGTTACCCCACAGCACAGATGAGTAAATTCAAATGGACTTTATTAAAAGTATTAACATTTAAGGAATAGGTCTGTGGGGATCTGTTATTGACCTGCCATTAATTAAGACCACAGGGAAATCTTTATTACACCACCAAGCTCATCCATATTCCCTCTAATTTGGCCTTCTCGTTTTATTACATTAAACTGATGTTAGAAATACTATAATTTCCTGAAACAATTTGTAATCAATTTGCTTTGCTGTACTTCACTGCTGATGGGCCAAGATGCCATGTCTGCCCACTAGCATTATATAACGTCAAGCTTTTTTTTCCTTTTCTTGGAAGAGATCCTCTGGCTGTATATTAGAACATAAACAGTCACTCAAAGCTGCAAAAATGAATTGCTGGGGTCTACTCAGGAGTGGAGTTGTAACCCCTGGTCATAATTCTTTAAGATAAAGCCATTTAAACAGGCCATGGCTGGTGTTTGATGCTTGTTGGCTTCGTGGATGGCCTCTCGTTCGTGAATCGATCATGTTTCAGTAAGTGCTATACAGTGTTTTATTCGAATGTGATGCTGACAAAAAATGAGTGAGAAATGTAGTGCTTGCTATTTTGTTTTTAGGAGCAGAAGGTGTAACTTGGTTGTTATGATCTATCCATCCGTCCGTCCGTCAATCCTTCCATCTATATATATGTCCGTCTGTCTATCTATCTATCTATCTATCTATCTATCTATCTATCTATCTATCTATCCATCCATCTATCTATCCATCCATCCATCCATCCATCTATATTTTTCATAACTAACAACAGAATTGTTACTCATCAAAAATATTTCCATGTAAACATATAATTAATGTGTTATAAAGTGGAGTTTTTTCCTTTAATACACAATTACACTGTGGTATATTACATTTTCCACTCCTAAGTCTTTTACTCACATAAGGCTCTGATAGTCTACTTTAATATAAAAATACTGCAGAATAATGCAACCAGATTAAAAAAAACCCCTCAAAACAAACCTCTCAATATCCTTCTATTCAGTTCACAATGACCATATATAGTCATGATGACTTGGACGGCTGTGTCTTTATGAGCTCTCAGATGAGAGTCCGGCGGTACAGGGTGAGCCGTCACACTTTATCTTGCTCATCAAAAGGATCAATTTGGAGCCGGATCGAGGCTGGAGGATAAGTTATAGAAATGGTTGAAGAGGCGGTGGTTTGTTGTGCTGGGTCTCAGGTGGTACATTGCCATTCAGTGATTGTGTGATTGAAGCTCTGCAGATATCTTAACTGCTAACCATCTGCTGAAACCTCCCCCTGAAAAAATTCTCATGATTTCGCCAAACGAAAGCATGAAATGAACAAGATTGGTGCAATCCTGCACTAGCATGGCTTTGGTTAAAAGGCTGGAGCTGGAGTGCGGAGCTGTAATTAGGGGCACCTGCATGAGACGAAAACAAATGGGGCTGAGTGATATTGCTGAAGATGTGTATTCGTGAGAAGAAAAGAGAAGGATTTAGAAGGGTGTTCACATTTGACCTGGATATTGCATTTCGAGCAGGCTCGTTTTGGGGAGGAGAGCCTAATCTTAGTGTTTTTCACAGCAAAGAATTTCTTCTGAACTGTTGATTGATATGTTCAGTTTTTTTCATCCTTTTGTATTATTTATTTATTTATGTATTTATTTATTTATATTTATCTTTTATTGTTTTTCATTTTGTTTCGTTCTTATTTATTTATATCTATTTATCTTTTCTTATTTTTATTTTTTATTTTTATATATTTATTTGTTTATTTTAATTTATTTATGTTTTTATATTTTTTATTTATTAATTCTTATTTTTTTTTTTTTGGGATGCATGGAATACCACTGTGCAAAATTCTCTTATTTTTAGGTATAAGACATAGATTTTAATGCAATTTTTAATTACAGTGCTCCAGTCTGGTTTTATATCTCAATAATATGTGGCACCTCTTTCAACGGCCACAACATCAACAACCTAGAAACAGGAAATAGCCAGTCAATAATATGTACAGCTGCAAATGTAGAATAAAAACACTATCAAACATGACCTTTGTGTCACTGAAGCTAACATGAAATGATTTATTTCAGTTTTTATTCTGTCTTGCTCAGATACAACGACAAACTAAAAAACAAAAAGATTAAACTAAACTCTTGCCTGGATCTCTGGACTCTTGCATCACAGGCAAACAACAATCATACAAACATATTGATTTTTCTTTCATTAGCTAGAGAGCTACAACTGAAACATTAAAGAGAAATAGTCAGAGATGTGAGAGCAGATGTGTAGGATGGAAAGTTCTCTCCATCGAGAACCAGCTTTTTTTCTCTTTCTTTTTTGAATTCTTCCTCATGACCCATCTGCTTGCTATTGAGAAATGCGACCTAGCGACCCCAAAAATTGCTCGTCTGACACCAGAGCCCGGATCTGTCCCGAGCAATCTTATCTCACTAGAACATGCATAGGATTTGACATGCGGTGTAACTTGCTTTCTCGCTTTGCTCCGGTTCCTTTTCTTTCTTCTCCTAATCATATTGTTTATACGGGCAAGAAAGGACAGGTCAGGGATCACCTTCTGAACTGAATATCAGACTCCAGGTTACAAATTAAGCCGAGGGTAAAAATCATACAGATAAATGATCAATGCAAGTATTTGTAAATCACTGTAAAAAAAAAAAAAAAAATTGGATTTTTTGCTGTACATGAATTTAGGAGTAAAACATTTGGGGACATTCTGTTATGGGTAAATAATCATCAAAACCTGATGTGAAGTACGATTACTAGGTATAAAGTTGATTATTTTCCAATAACACCTCCAGGGTTGGGGTTTCGATTCCCGCCTCCGCTGTGTGTGTGGAGTTTGCATGTTCTCCCCGTGCCTCGGGGGTTTCCTCCGGGTACTCCGGTTTCCTCCCCCGGTCCAAAGACATGCATTGTAGGTTGATTGGAATCTCTAAATTGTCCGGATTGCGTGAGTGAACGAGAGTGTGTGTGTGTGCACCCTGCGATGGGTTGGCACGCCGTCCAGGGTGTATCCTGCCTTGATGCCTGATGACGCCTGAGATAGGCACAGGCTCCCCGTGACCCGAGAATAGATCGGATAAGCGGTAGACAATGAATTCAAAATTTGTTTACTCTTACATTTAATATGGAATGTTCAAGCTCCTGTTGTTCCTTATGTTAGATCAGTCATTTTCTTTAACCAGCTTTCTTTTTTTATTGGTCTTTTAAAGTTAATAAGACAAAAACATAGTTTGGCTAAGAAAATATCTTACCAAGAAAGCAAAAAGCTGGAGACTCAAATAATAAATAATGCTAAATAATCACACCGTCCAAAAAAGCCTGAACCTACAGTATATAATAGTTAAGCCACATAGTTTCCAAACACACCTTTCCTAATGTAAACGATTTGTATTAATACAGCAGGTCATGATATTAATTAACAGAACGAGTTAACAAGATGTTAATACTTCGCTGTTATCGTAATTGATGGCTAGTCATACTCGACGATGCCTGTGCTTCATTATTTCCTGATGTGCTGGGGATTAGTGCATAGATTCATTCATCATCATGAAAGCATTAGTTAAGGTTTAATACACGCACGTTTGTGGACTTTCAGAGTTGTGTTATCTTAAACGCCGCTGCCGTATTACACACACCTTGCCATGGATGTCAATGATTGGGGTGAAAAAGAAAAAACCTACATACCCTATACAAGAAGTCTAACTTTACTTCCTATCGTCCTTCTTTATGGCAGCAATTGCAAAGTGAAGCAGTACAACTTCTGCTCATTTCTCTTAAATGTTCTTATTAACCAACTTGAGCATGAAGGGAAAGCAGGAATGTATCCAGAGTAGTAACCTATCCACCACCTCTGCAAGACAGGTAAGAGCGTATCATTCAGATACCTGCACGCAAATCTATTAATTTGTATCTGATAAGCCATTATCGTTCATCTTTCCCATAAAATCAGCTCATTTCTTTTTGGAGTGATGCAGCGAAAGTGTCAAGCAGAAGGCCGGGAATCTTTACATTTGCATGTTCACAGGAGCAATCCAAGCTGCCTTTCAGAAATTTAGACCATGTGACCTGCTGTGAGTGAAAAGAATGAGACTTGACTGTCA
Organism: Hemibagrus guttatus; assembly: GCA_033459395.1. Taxonomy (NCBI): domain Eukaryota; kingdom Metazoa; phylum Chordata; class Actinopteri; order Siluriformes; family Bagridae; genus Hemibagrus; species Hemibagrus guttatus. The sequence goes on along the minus strand of JAUCMX010000023.1, from coordinate 16,084,323 downwards.
GTTTAATTCACACCATTGTCACTTTTCTTCACAGTAATGCCATTTCTATTCAGAGTAATTATCGCAAGTCATGCGCTTTCATTTCCAAAGGGTAATTGCATTCTTTTCTTTGAACTCGCACTTCATCTCGCTACTGCATCGGACCAAAAAAAATGTCATTTGGATCAATTCGTATCAATTTGAGTTCTCTGCTATTCCCTTTGTCTTTTAACCTGTGGTTGCTTTAACACAGGAGGAAAGTGGAGTATAGAAATGATGTAAAAATTGGATGTTTTTATGATCCTGGAAGCCTGGAAACTCCTCACAGAAAGTAAATAAATGAATGAAATAACCTGACATATGACAGGTTACCGTTGTGGTGGTAACATGTAGGAATGAGCACATTAATATAAACTGGTGATTTGTCTTGCAGCCGGAACCACTGTCAGAGCTGCTGTAATTAATTAAATTAAACTACCGACCAATCAGATTCGAGAACTGAAAAGCACCTCTGTATAACTTTTATTGTATAACTGTGTCTGTGTGTAATTTGTTAATCTTTTCAAGTCAGAGTACAGACTTGCCACCACAGACAATAGGATCAATCAAGTCACAGAGTTAAGTTTAATAACGTTTCCATCAATAACATGCTCTGAGTTTTCAGTCGAGAGTGGAAATAATATACAAATTTAAAAACAAAGCTAGTGTTGTTTTTGATACTGTCAAGCTAGCCTAGACGCGTTTGATTGTAATGATTTGGAATGGTTTTCCTTTATTTTATTTTTTTTTAATATTTGTCTTTAATGTTTTTGTTGTTTTGTTTTTTTGTTGTTATTCCAATTTCTATGACTATAACTTGACACCAGAGAAAATGAGGGCTTGTCTTCGAGGAGTTTGGCGAGATTTAAATAAATGAAACATGAAAAATAATAAGAAGAAGAAGTAAAAGAATAAAGAATACAGTTCTGAGAGCTTCCAGTCAGATGTGCTGGGAGTTTGATGTTCTCGTTCCGATCCCTTGTCCGTTTGAACACTGACACTTTGCTGTTGATGCAAGTCTTGCTAATGCAGAAGAGTTCCTTCTCAGCAAAGAAAAGTGTACTTTTATTTCAGATTCTTGAGCTTGGACTATCCATCATGTGTAATGAACAAAACACTGAGGAGTGTGTTGTTTTAGGAAAAGAATCAACAATGTGATGGTGGTGGTGGTGGCGATGTGATATGGCCTGAATCAATGTGGATTCATTTCCTATACAGTGGAACCTCGGCATACAAATTTAATTTGTTCTGGAGGAGAGTTCTTAAAGCGAAAATTTGTATTGCGAAACGAATTTTCACGTAAGAAATAATGTAAATGCAGATAATCTATTCCAGCCACCCAAAAATATGACCAATATTACCAATACCAAGCGTATGTAAACTGTATGGCTGCTTACAAACAACTGACCCAAGCCAAGTATTCCATGTCAAGGCTCCTCACAGGAAGTCGTGCCACCAAGCTTGGGCTAAAAATAGAACGGACCATCCACACCACCAATCTGTCAACAAAAAAAAACGGCCAAAAGATCACCTAGCTTTTGACCGCGTACTGAAGGTAATGTTGGTATTGTGGGCTGAATTTTGAAACAGCTTTTGCTTCGGTTGGGTTCGCTTGGGTTTCCACTGACACAAAAGTTTTGAACGGCTCCCGGACATACGCGCAACTTAGCCAGCTTATGATTTGGTTCGTATGCTGATGCAAATTTCTTGCAAAATTTTAATTTTTAAGGTGGAAATTTATAAGGGAGGGCATTCGTATGCCAAGATTCCACTGTATTCTAAAATTTTTCATGCTTACAACACAGCAATTTGACCAACAGAAATATTGCCCAAGCTGCTTTTATAGAAAATTAATCGACACCTGAGAACTGAGAGTTTAACAGCAAAAGTATATAAGTACCTCGGTAACAGCGACTAAATGGCAATAGATTTACAGTGCACCTGTGACACTGGGAAGAATGGGAATAGTGAGACTGGCTGTATTTCCATAGTTCATTTCAAGGGTCAGGTAATGGCCTCTACTAATACAGAAGCACTTTTCTACGCAAAGACAACTCTCTCACTCATAGCATTAAGGTCAAGGAACTCTAAAGAGAAGAGCCGGCCTGTATGGTGAACTTCATTGCCTGATGGCATTTACACAAATGGCTGTGAAGGGAGAATATTGTTCCTTTATGATCCCTTGCTTGGCCGCGTTGAGAAAAAAAAAATCATTAATCAAACAGTGACAAGTACTTTGTTCTCATTAGAGGAGTCGAGAAATAATCTAATTCCAAGCACGCGGTTTGTAATCCCGAAAGGTCATTTTTAAATCTTAGCCACCAGCCGTGGGAGCCAGGAGGGAGACTTGGCACAGAGAGGGGTCTATAACAGGTCTTAATGAATACATTTCACGGACAATGCACAGTCCTCCAGGAGTCCTAAAATAAGAATACCAAACTCCCACACTTTGTGAATATATATGTATTGATTTCCACAGAGCCTCTCAATCTAAAAGACTGTTATTATTAGGGATAACACAGTTCACCAGGACAGAAAGCATAACGGGAGCAGGCGGAAATTAGAGCTTTCACCTGTATCGATTGTACAATGTAAAAGAGACAAGCACGCCGGGACTGCTGATTGACTTTGCACACGTGTTGCTGTATTCCTTCCTGCTGTTTCCTATAGGATGCCAAAAGAACAATCCAGAATTATTTGTAAATCTGAGACAATTGTTATCAGGTATGGAACTAAAGTATCAGATCCAGTGATGGCTACAATCTGGGCTAGAATGAAAGCAGCACCAGTGTCAGAACATAATCCCATTCTGTGTACTTTTTATTATGGCCAGTGGTGGAGCTTTTGTGCCCGATTATACCAAATAATCCACTTTAGGACATTTCCATTTCTGGCATTTGGCGGACACCCTTATACAGAGCGACTTAAAATTTATCCCACTTTTTATATAACTGAGCAATTGAGGGTTAAGGGCCTTGCTCAAGGGCCTAGTGGTGGCAGCATGGTGGACCTGGGATTTGAACTTCACACCCCTCTGATCAGGAGCCCGACATCTTAACCACTAACCTACAACATCCCCCAAAGACAAATTAGTCACAAAAAGTGTCATGGATGCCAAAAACTAAACCTTAGACTGAAATATTTTTTACCTTTCAAAGACAGATGATGCTCAGCTTTGCTAGTCCATTATACCAGCCACCCCTGAACAGATTCCAGTATAAATGGAGTCAGAATCCAAAGTGTGCATTGAAACTGTATTTATTCCGGCATGGTGCGCAGTTTCAGAGGTATTCAGTCGACTTTGAAAAGATGGTGGAACATCAGTGCTTCTGCTTTTCTTTAATATTTCACGCATGTATTAGTGTGTATTATGTCTCAAGACACAGCCTCTCTGAATACCACACTGTGTAAGCCACAATAATATTCAGTTGTGAATAAGTAAGTCGTATGAAGCACTTAATATCAAACTCACTCACTTTTGAAGTAGGGAAGGAACCCACTGGGAATCCACACTGAGAAAAAACATCAGCCAAATGGAGCCGCCTGCTCCAAGTGCCATACAGAAAAACACACAAAACTAAAAAAAGGAATTTGCTAAATATATTACTTCATATGCTGAAAACTCAATACCCAACCACCAAAATAACAAAAGAGGGGGGAATCGTAACATTTCTGGCTTAAGATGATTATCAAGTACATGTATTTTTTGCAGTAGGGTCTCGCTCTTGGGGTTCTGAAAATGCGTATTCTGGTTTAATGGTTTTAATGGTTTTACTTTTACATGCCATCTGCATTTCACAGATGTTGTACTAGCAGTAAGTTTAGGGATATGAGAAAAATGATCTAATCACTGCACCATATATCAGTTAGTAAAGACGAATGAATGATCTTCTGAATTCATCTTGTCTGTTGATTCATTTGAGTTGTATTGTAATCTGCCTGGTACACCAGCCACTTTTCGTCATTCAAAACCTTTCCCTGTTATTGAAATCCCTATAGATCCTATAGAGCTTCTTCAGCTTGCCCCACACTGTCCCCAAGCCTCTGCAAAAACATTCATGGACTTCCTCCTGTCTTACTTGGATATCTATCCAGATGGCAACGAAGCTACAAAATATCTTGAAGGGCATAGTTTTCGTACATAATGAACAACCCCAGCCTTCTAGTGCCATGGTTCAAATAACCGACTTGTGTGCTCATTCAGCAAGAAAGCTATTACTTTGATGGGCATTCTACCATGATCCTGCGTCTGAGCTGTCTTCTGTCTTCCATGTTTTCTCCTATCAGATATCCTCCCTGATGGTCTCAAGTCTCAGCCTTCCCCCTTTGATCCAATTCTCCTCCTTTTAAATTCTCATGACCTTAGAACACTTAAGCAGTGTAGGATCAGTGTAGTGTTATTCGTGTTCCAGTGGTGGAACACACCACACTTACCAGTTCCAAGCGCGGTATGCTTGATGAGCTATAGCAGGGGTGTCCAAGCTTATCCACCAAGGGTTGGTGTGTGTGCAGGTATTCATTCCAATCAACACTTGATTCCATCTGTTTAATCACTTGATCTTGGCTTTCAATAGATTTAGCTGAGGCTCCTGCTTGGTGGAAACGAATACCTGCACCCAAACCGGCCATTTCTGAATAAGATTAGACAGCACTGCTGTAGCAATTTGTGCTTGGTAGGTGGTATGGTCAAGTTGCACATTTGGGGTTCTGGGGTTTTAACCCAGAGGCAAACTAGAACTTGAAACCAAATTCTCAGAGTTTCCTCCATTCTTAATGGTCACCTTCACTACTCACCACTACTGATTGAAGACATAGTTGAAGCTTTTCATATAACTAAGCTTTTGCCCCCACACCCACCTCCTGGACCTTTGTGAAGCCTCCTTGACTCAATACCTTTATCTTTTTCTGATTTTACATTGCTGCATCCACCAATACTATAGGCATACACACCCACCATACACAGCATACTTTCAGAAATCTTCCTTCTTATATCCATTCAAGCGTGTCAGATGGGTTCTTGCAAAGGGCACCTAGGATTCCCTGTTGTAATTGATTCTTGGGTTGGAGTGACAGTGACGGATGCGTTGAAGTAGACATATGCTTGACAAATGATACACAGCAACATGAAAAAGAGCACGGGTCCCCTAATCACTGACAGAGGAGAAGGAAGGAAGGACTTGATGCACTAAGCAGACCTTCAGACTCCTGCTCCTATATAAGCCTTTCTCAAGCTAAAGTTGTTCGCTCAGCAAACATTTGATGCTTCTCTGCTCTATAATTCATAAATAATATGTCAATTTAAACCAAGTGCTTAACTATTCCATCTTCCTGTGTACACAGGCTTCACCTGCCTTTCTTTCTTTACCGCATCGAGCTTTTGTGCTCAGATCAAATTGCTATGTCTAGGATGGTGCCGATATTTAAAAAAAAGACTTCTATTTTCATCATTCAGCACATTTACATGTTCTTTTATTTATTTGAAATCATCTTTATTCATATTCCCAACGCCAATCAAGTTTCATACATCATGTACAAATCATTTTACTTTATTGAGAACAAGGCTAGTTTTACTCACGGATAAAGCTTAAACGGAAAAATAAGGCAGCTAATTTTCAGTTCTGGTCTCATTTCCATGCCTTTTGCCGTCTTCGTTGTGCAGCACTCCTCTTCAAGGCCATGAAGCAAGTGATCAATAGAGAATTCAACAGCAACCATTTGGAAAAATACACATTTCCTTAGCAGCTAACCTGAATGCCAATCCTCTGGGATGCTTATGCACATTAGTAAAAGCAGCAATATCCCACTCGGTTCTCGTGTTGAGAAGATCGCACGGATTTGGAATACTAACAGCCGAGGAGAGGGAGGTGGGAGCGCTCCGTCGAACGCACTGACAAAAGAAATGCAATTAGAGATGATATTCGGGGAAACGGCAAGGTGGAAGCGATCATATTTCTTTATTATTCGATGGCTCAAAGCAACTTGCTTAAAGATGAGTAATGATCAGGATCTGCATGCACCCAACAAGTAAAAGGAAGAGAGACAGTTTGACTGCAGCCATTTTTCAGCTAGTTAGCGCCGCTCGGCACATACATTGATAAAGATATTTTGTGCGAGGCAGAAAAAAGTGGGACTTTTTTTCTGCCGAAGTTACAAAAAGTTGCTCAATAAGAATTGCTGTGTTTACAAGCAGAATTCCAGGCAGCTTACATCGACAAAATAGAGATCAGGCAAAAAATGTGGTGTCATAGTGCTGTGCAGAAGTTTTCAACCCTTGTAGCTTGCCACATTTTAGAGTGAAAACTGAAAGTGCCATAGATATACAAAATAGCCCATATTGAAGTGATAGAAGCATTGTTTTTGCATAAGGGTTCACTCCCTAAAATAAGTTGTGATGCAACCAGTTGCTATCAGAGGTGACTCGAAAGGAGTTTATTTGCATGCAGTTGACGTGTAACCCTCTTCCATGTCTTACACTTCTTCCATGTCTTACATCAGTTTGTTCCCCCAAAATTTTTCCACCCAGTGAACAAAATTAACATTCTCATGTAACAGTATTGAGCATGAAAACACTCCAGCAGCCTTGCAGATTGTGATCAATTCAACGCAGTGTGTCTGGCACTTCCCTTCAAAGCCATTTCACATACACTTAAAGCTTTATTTCTTGACCACTGTCTTTCTACAAAGGCAGCAAGCTGACCAACTAGAGTGTTTGAGAATGGCAAAGAAATAACAGACATCAATAAACGTCGAAAACGTGTTTACATTGTGCATGTTCAAAATTACAGCCCTGTAAAACTCTGAAAACGGAGATCTTGGTGCGAGAGATGTGAAAGAAAGTCATACCAAAGCTGTTCTTATTGAGTTTTATCCTGTCCAAGAAGTGAGTAATCCAATAAGAGTTGGTATGGTTACATTTTGTTTTGAAAAGAAGAGATGTTTGGTATATTCATCATGGAAGATGATGTCTTCCATTATCGGTAATTTTTTCACGATTCTTAAACTAGGATAGAATTTCTCTCTGTTTGCTTGCCAACAATTCAAGCTACATTTAAAAAGAAATACCTTCAAGAGAAAGAAAGGCTTTGTGATTTTGTGAGGCTTTGTCAAAGCTTAGCCGGTGATGGAAGAACGTCTATAGCTCTTATAGCTCAAGTAAAAACAGGGTTAAAAGTGTTTTGTGGACTAACATGCTACAGCAAACTAGCAATGAATGAAAATTATAACATGACGTTGAGGAATACACACAAATTATCAGCACTGGCAAACTGATCCCAAGTGCCCAAGCTGTTAGAACGTATATCCTTAGGGCCGTGATCGTTGATATTCTGTACGATTCTTGTAAATCTCAAGTCACTGACCTTTTGTAATATTTTTTATTCTTTTTGCTCCGTCAACAGAAAAACAGCCATTTCCAAGTGCAGCTTGATTAGGTGTTGCCATGACAACACCCAGACTGACTGACAGCCGTTAATAAGTGTAGTAACTGTTTCAATATAACAAACTATGACTATTATTAGAATTTTACCTAGTAAACACAGACAAGTAGAACAATACAAACAGTGAAACATCCCAGTGTTTTTATAATAATAATAATAATAATAATAATTATTGATAAATAAATAATGATTTCTACCTAAATTTATTCCTTACTTTTTGTCATCTTTGCATAGTAATTTGAAACGTTGTAAAAATGCTTAAACAAACGAAAGCATTTTCTTCACACACACGTTTGTTTTTGTCAGCTATGCTGACTTTTTCCACCATGTATTCAGTGATATTACACAAGAGAGAGAGAGAGAGAAAAACGAGTGTATATATTCATAATCCATTTGCAGGTTGAATAACATTAGCATTATTTCCAAGCTCTTTAGAGATGCTTGATGTTCAAGCCATGAAACAATGTGTTTTAAACACACACACACACAAAATGTACTCAGCCTTTAACGGACAGCTTTTGTTTCCATAGTAACCCCGCTGCATTTATCAGATGCAGTGTTTTCAAACGCACTACAGGTCAATGCCAGTGCCGCTCATAATGGAACCTTGCTCGCTTCGGTTTGGGGTTTATTTATTTATTTCTTTTCCGTTCTTGTTTTGTTTTACCATCACGTCTAAAAGCACAGGGCGCTGATCGATAGCGAGCCGACGTGCATACGTGTGTCTGTTCAGCCAGCTTTGTTAAACTTCTCACACTTCCACATGCACAGGTCGGTTTCTTCTGCTTGAGCTCTTTCTCCTTGCCGGACATATTAATTTATTGGTTTATTTATTTTGATGTTCTTTCTCGGACACCTCTTTCAGGAAATGACACGTCACTTTATAGACGCCTTACCATAACCGGTAGGTTTTGATTTGCTCCCTCTGCCCTTTAAACGTGTACATTTACATCGCCGTGTTACTAACAAGCAAGAATTTCCCATCGCAAAAACTCGCCTAGCAACATTCATAATCAAGACGTCAGGTAAAATAAACATGGACGATTCATCTTGCCACTGATGCTTTTATATGTGCTGAGATGCTTAAAGGATACAGAGAACAATAACTCATCAACCTCAGGCCCAAGCCATAAGTCATGAAGTGAGTTTAACGAGACAGCCAAAATAGAGACAAACAGAGAGTAGGGAGTGAAAATGATGAAGAGTAATTCCTAACCTCAGGCTGTTCAAACATCCTCACTTCCAAAAACCCATTTGCTAAGATTTATGTGGGAGGGAGATTTAGAAGAAAGTTCACTTTTATGCATGAATTTGCAATACGTTTAGACTCCCGGTATGTCTGCTGCCCAAAAAAAAAAGTCATGTGACATGAAATTTTAGACACTTCACTTCCACACAATTTTTACATGTGGACTTTTCAAAGATAGTGGAATGTTTTAATGTTTTCACTTGTGATTGTTTTACACATGATACATTTATTTTTCACTTCATAATTTTTCACATAAGGTATTTATTTATTTAAATAAATATTTTGTTTTATTTATTTTATTTTTATTATTTTGTTTTACCCATTCTGCCTTTATTTTTCACTTCATTTTCACATAATTATATTTTCATGTGCTAATCTTTTATGTGAGGTATTTATTTATTTATTATTTTTTAAAAACTGAGTTTTTTTCACTTACGATTGTTTTACCCATAATGCGTTTATTTTTCACTTCATAATTTTCAGATCGTTTTATTTTACTGTTCTAATGTTTCACAAGAGTATTTATTTATTTATCTTTTTGACTTAATTTTTAATCTTTATTTATTTATTTTGTTCACTTATGATTGATTTACCCATGATAACTTTAATTTTCACATAATATTTTCATGTGCTATTTTGTCATGAGTTATTTATTTATTTATTTAGTCCAGGTGACTTTACAGTACAGTTTGTACATTTATTTATTATCTGCTTGTTTTCACATTATTATTTTTTTAATATAAAAAATTTATTTGTTTTTTACATTAATGATTTATTAATTTCCATATGTGAAAATATTTTTATACATAAATGATTCATTTATTTTCACTTGTTTTTTTTTTTTTTTTTACAGATTTATTTCTTTTTTTAATTCTTATTTATTAATTAATAATTTATTACATTTTTATTCATTGTTAAGGTTTTTTATTTCATTTTCATTTGTGGCTTTATTTCCATAATTCATTTAATTTCACTTTAATCCTTTAGCTTTGCCTGTGGTTTTATGTTTCATATGCGATCATATTCTGTCCTATTAATCACGTGCTGCCTCACGGATTTACTCGAATGCACACGTGCAATTTCAAGGCATACTGTTACATGATGAAATGCACTTTCACCTGCTTTTCACCTGAAAATAATTTTATATTTTACATAAGTCTCTGTTTGTCTCTCTGTCTCTGTCTCTCTGTCTCTGTCTCTCTCTGTCTCTCTGTCTCCGTCTCTGTCTCTGTCTCTGTCTCTGTCTCTCTCTCTCTTCTCTCTCTCTCTCTCTCTCTCTCTCTCTCTCTCTCTCTCACACACACACACACACACACCTCCAAGTCTGTCCGTCTTCCTCTCTTTTTCTCAGAGTAATCTATTTTTGTCATGGCTGGCCGATCAGACCCAACTTTCTCATTTAGGCGTGTATGCAGGCTGCCTCCCAGATGGATAGCTGGAGAGAGCGACGGCAGGAAACACTGCTGCTTCAGGTTTCTGAGGGAAAAAAGTCTCGTAATGTGCTACAACAAGAAACTTTCGCTCACACTTTCTATTAAGCCTACATTTATAAAAGATTAAAACTGTGCTTATACCTGTGCTTAGAAATACCACAACTCATTAAAATGCATGCTCTACTGTAAAAAAAAAAAAATTACAAAAAATTGTGTCCTTATCCATTGTACTTTTAGATCTAAAATCATTTTATAAACTTTTTTATTTTTACCTGATTCACTTATTTTCTCAATAATTTTCAGTTATTTTTATTGGATTTTTTCCCCTTTTTTTATTTGTAAATGTTTTTTTTACCCAATTTATTTATATTTTATTTAAACTTAAAAAAAAAAAAAATACAATTCAATTACATTCATTGAATTTCCTAAAAATACATGCTTCAATTATTTTCTTATTCCTTTTTACATTTTTTTATACATTATTTATTTTTCTTTTATATGTGTTTTTTACACAATTTATTTGTTTCATTAAAATTTATTTTTATACAATTCATTAATTTCCATTGGATTTTTTAAAAATACATGCTTCACTTATTTTCTCACTGGTGTTCTTTATACATCGTTCTTTGAATTTTACATATTTTTTATACAGTTTATTTATATATTTTTTAAACAGAATGTAAAGCTTTGATGAAGAATTCGACAGCACCGTGATATAAAGCAGTTAGAATGATGTTAGCGAAGTGTTGCCTTCTGTCATGTTTGCTAGCATGTCCTCCAGATTTCAGCTGCACAGATGCAATGACACGGTGTCCTCGCGTCATCTCTTTTTTACACTCATCACAGTGTGCATTACACTTCAGTTGGAGCTGTCATTGGTCGTTATTAGGATCACAGTTGTTTGGTTTGACACCGTTTCCAGCGCGGCTCAGATGCCGTGCCGTTTAGCAGCTTTCCTTCTTTTTATTGGTGACATTAGCGTCATGCTAAAATGTCTCTCACAGTCACTTAAAGCATATGGCTGAGGCACGGAGGGACTGTTTTAAGCGACAGTGAGAGACTGGCTTTTTATCTGTCAGCCTTGCAGGCCCCCGAGACATTCTTTGCACTTGCCAATTAAAAACAATTTACATTTGTTTCTCGCACTCAAGTTCACAACGTGGAAAATGAACGTTCTCGTCAAAGGAAGCCCTTGAGAGAGAGCGACGAATCGAGACGAGGCTACGAGTGTGTGGAAGAATGAACAAGATTCGGAGAGAAAATGTCTCATGTTCATCGTTCGTATCATGTCAGTTTTATTAAAGAATATGATTCGAATCCTCACTTGTTAATACGCTTCACACATTGTTACATGTGGATTTGTCCAGTGTAGTGTGTTATTTTTATTTTTTTCCAGACAATTTCTTGTGCAAGATTTATTTATTTTCACAAACAAATTTTTTTAAATGATTTTGGGACAAAATTAAATTATTTTTGCATTAGTTTTTCTTTGTTTTCTTGTGATTTTTCAATTCGGATTTCATAAAGCTAAAAAAAAAAACTAATTGGGTATTAGTAGAGTTAAATCTGAGCAGGTCAAATTTTCAGGTCCACAGGAATCCTTAATGCATGAGCAGCTCACTGTATTAGTTTTTATCTACTGGATAGGAAAAAGGACACTAAATTCCCTCACGCCCGTGTGTCAGGTGTGTTGTTTTGCGAATCTCCCTCTGTTCGGCTGACAGGATCTGGCCTCGGCCGTGATGCTGTGCCACCTGTTGTTTTCCTGATTGCACAAATGACACAGGTCACCACGGACAGCAAGCTGACAGAGCCAGCCCAAAATCTATTGACACGCTCCGCCGACGGCTCAGCGACTCTGCTACTCTGACCTTCTGCACTTCCCTGCTAACACTGCTAATGGCTGACGCTTGTCAAAGACGCTTCATTTCTACCTGAATACAATACGGTGGACTAGTGAGGCCAAGAAATTAACATAGCTTGTGCACAGATAGATGATTTAAAGACATTTAAAGGCTTTTAAAAGGCTCCAGTTGCCATCAATAAACACGTACACACTGAAAAACCATTTCAACGTGACTGCACCACTGAGATGTTACCTAATCAAATTAGAGCAAGGCAAAGCGTTTATCCGTGTGAAACTTTATTAATAGCATGATTTAATTATCGCTTCCATTGAACTATAATTACACCAGTGATATTTTCTCTATGATCTTTCTTGGCATGTGGAAAATGCCACAATTAACATAAAAAAGTTTGTGATTCATATTCCAATGAGGCAAACAATAGCAAATTCGCTAAATGTACGTCCATTCTAAAAGCAATTCTATCTTGAGTGATATGATAAGCAAATTACAAAAACAAAAGAAAAATGCTATTTTTGGGGGGGGGGGGGGGGGTGTCCCTGATATAGCACATGCTTCTTGTAGGGAGACTAGCATCAAGCAGCAATGCTGTTTTTAAGTAAGTCCATCCATCCATACATCCATTAATCCATCCATTTGTCCATGCATCCATCCATTTGTCCATGCTTTCATTTGTCCATGCATCTGTCTGTCCGCAACGTCCATCCAACCATCACTCCATCCTTCCATCCATACATCCATCCATACATCTGTACATCCATCCATTCCAACATCTATCCTTCCATCCATCCTTCTGTCCATTGATCCATCCATACATCCATCCTTCCATCTGCCCATCACTCCATCCGCCCATCCTTCCATCCGTCCCTAAATCCGGCCTCACATTCACCCATCCGCTAAGCCATCACGCTGCACAATCACATGCACTCATACACTATAGCTGTTTTAGAGATGCCACTCATGTCTTTGGCCTGTGGGAGGAAACCAAAGTAGCCAGAGGAAACTCCTGAAGCAAAACAGGGGAAAATGCAAACTCTGTGCACACGGACAGGAAGAGGAGATAATCGAACTCCTAATACTGAGGGCGCAATGAAACTTGCTAATCACTAAGCCGCTGATCTGTCCTACATATCCTGGGGATTCACTGTAGCTGTTTTCTTCTTCCTTTGGAAACAGAAAAGTTCAAAAACTAGGTCTTAATTTTCAATCCAAGATCCTGTTCCCTAAATCCATGTAAAGCTTCCTGTCACATAAGTTGAGGCACAGCCTACCATTTTTTTCTAATGTTCACTTAAGTTCCGGATATGTTTCAAGAGCAGCGACATCACTTCCTGTCCTTATGAATATTCATTTGAAATAGTCTCAGAATCTTAGAATCTTAATATAAACTCCCAACTTATTAGATAACTACCATGAGCTTCATGAGAGTATGTTGGATCAGGGAGACACCGACAATGTGCTGTGCAGAGCGAAACCAGGACTGAGATTGAGATCGGGTCTTAATTCGGCACCGGTTGACCCGGAGGCCACGTCCTGCTGAGGTCAGAGCTGACTCGGATCAGCTTACTGCGGACAAATCACTGCTGAGAACACAAAATCAAACATTATGCTTGTGTGGAAACAAATCAGCCCATGTCTTCAAGAAATACTGAATTATTTACACGAATCTCTACAGATCTGTGTTTGAACTCCAAAAAAAAACCCAACACTTTTTATTAAGGAGATAACAAGCGAAAATGATTGTAATAAGAGATAAAAACTGTAATTAGAGATAGCGAGTGACTGTGTTAGCAGGACAAATAGAGGTGCATTGGAGGAAGCGTTGAACTTGAAACACACTTTTTAAAAACTTCCATCCAACAAGCACAAACCGTTCGCTCCACTTTCTGTCTAATACCGTGTATATTAGTATAACTAATTTATTAACAATGCTGCTATTTATAACACTGCTTCTACTGAATAAGGAGATTTCAATACCTCGGACCTGTCATGAAAACCACAAACACGTGCTGCATGGAACTGACTCCACTGCGTCCATCTGAAACATTATGAGCTCTTTCTAAAAATAATTACTCAAACCAACTTACAGTGGAGACAGGATCCGATGACGCAGGGTTAAAAAACTTTGCTCAACTATCATGAGAAAGCAGAAATAACAAGCAGGATGTATTTCAGGGTTGTTTATCCAGATAGAGTGTTCTCTGATGTTCTGCTGGCTTAGATTTATGGATACGTGCAGCTTTTGAGACTACTGATCATGATATTATTATAATAATGAACATAGCAAATTTAATACCTTTTGTATTTGAATATTGTTACCTGTCACACCAAATGGCAAGATCCTAATAATATCTCGTGAACACCAACGTGTTCTCCGTGTCAGATTATTTAATGAAGGTACTCTAATGACAATCCTGCAATTAAAAGAAATAATACGTTTTCTGTGTCTGTGTCCATCAGTAATCAGTGTGATCAGGGTTTGTGCAGGAAATGGGCTCGCATTTTTACAAAGTGAGCTTGATATGTGTTGGAATATTTTCATCTGCACTTTCCAAGTTGGTTAAACTTTAAAAAACGTGACTGAAATATGTGACTAAATTAAACTTACAAGTAGTAAAAAGCTTACTTTTTTCAGTTTATAAGTTTTTTTTGGCAAAACTTATAAAATTCAGTTCAATATTCAAATCATTTCATGACACTTTACTTTTTATGCTGCTTCAATGTGCTGCTAACCTTCCTTTATGTTTACACCTATAACATTTTTACTATTGTACTTTACTCATTATAGAACTATGTACTAATCGGTGCTACTATTACACTGTACCGTATTTTGTTAGACTATACTGTATTGTACTGTACTGTATTGTATTGTACTGTATGGTGTTGTACTGTACTGGACTGTAATGTGTTGTGTTGGACTTTATTGTGTTAAATTGTACTATACTGTGTTGGACTTTACAGTACTGTATTGTATTATATGCTGTACTGTATTGTGTTGGACTATACTGTATTGTGTTGGATTGAAGTACTGAACTATACTGTAGTGTTGGACTGTATTGTACTGTATTGTGTTGGAATGTACTGAACTGGACTGTATTGTATTGTACTGGACTGTACTATATTGTGTCGTATTGTATTGTACTGTACTGAATTGTGCTGTGTTGAACTGTATAGTATTGTACTGTATTGTGTTGTACTGTATTGTGTTGTACTGTACAGTATTGTATTGTACTGTATTGTGTTGTACTGTATTGTGTTGTACTGTACAGTATTGTATTGTACTGTATTGTGTTGTACTGTATTGTGTTGTACTGTACAGTATTGTATTGTACTGTATTGTGTTGGAATGTACAGAATTGGACTGTATTGTACTGTATTGTATTGTATTGTATTGTGTTGCATTGTGTTGAACTGTACAATATTGTATTGTACTGTACTATATTGTGTTGTATTGTGTTGCATTGTGTTGAACTGTACAATATTGTATTGTACTGTACTATATTGTGTTGTATTGTGTTGAACTGTACAATATTGTATTGTACTGTACTATATTGTGTTGTATTGTGTTGTACTGTACAGTATTGTATTGTACTGTATTGTACTGTATTGTGTTGTACTGTACAGTATTGTATTGTACTGTATTGTGTTGTACTGTACAGTATTGTATTGTACTGTATTATACTGTATTGTGTTGTACTGTACAGTATTGTATTGTACTGTATTGTGTTGTACTGTACAGTATTGTATTGGACTGTATTGTGTTGTACTGTACAGTACTGTATTGTGTTGTACTGTACAGTATTGTATTGTACTGTATTGTGTTGTACTGTACAGTATTGTATTGGACTGTATTGTACTGTATTGTGTTGTACTGTACAGTATTGTATTGGACTGTATTGTATTGTACTGTATTGTGTTGTACTGTACAGTATTGTATTGTACTGTATTGTACTGTATTGTGTTGTACTGTACAGTATTGTATTGGACTGTATTGTGTTGTACTGTACAGTATTGTATTGTACTGTATTGTACTGTATTGTGTTGTACTGTACAGTATTGTATTGTACTGTATTGTACTGTATTGTGTTGTACTGTACAGTATTGTATTGTACTGTATTGTGTTGTACTGTACAGTATTGTATTGTACTGTATTGTGTTGTACTGTACAGTATTGTATTGGACTGTATTGTATTGGACTGTATTGTGTTGTACTGTACAGTATTGTATTGGACTGTATTGTATTGGACTGTATTGTGTTGTACTGTACAGTATTGTATTGAACTGTATTGTATTGTACTGTATTGTGTTGTACTGCATTGAACTGTACTGTATTATATTTATACTGTATTGTATTGTACTCTACTGTATTATTGCTCCTGTTGGTCACTTTCTGATGAGAGGTGAAGCCGCACTTACATTTTGAGATTTAAATCCATAATTTCTGAACCAACAGAAAGTTTAGCACCAGCCCTTAACTCACAACTAAAAGGATTTTTTGTGTGTGTGTGTGTGTGTGTGTGTGTGTGTGTGTGTGTGTGTGTGTGTGTGTGTGTGTGTATGTGTATGTGTGTGTGTGTGTGTGTGTGTGTGTGTGTGTTTGTGTGTGTGAGAGTGTATGATGTACTTTAACTATTTGTCTGGTTTTAAGTGTACTTGACAGACAGTTTGTAACAGTTTTCACAAACCCTGAAACATTTACAGTTCCTCAAGGGTCTATTTCAGATCAGCTATAATTGTTCCTATAAATCCAATCCCATGAGCACGGAAGACTTAAATGAACTTGAATGAAAACAAAAAAAATATTGACATGTGCAGGCTTGAGAACTCGATTGATTTTGACAGAAAGGGTTTTTCTTGTTTAAATCTGACGTGACAGATGGTTAACGATTTGTTATGGTTTCCACTGGAGTCCCTCAAGGTTCTGCTTTAGGGCAACAGTTATTTTCCATAAAAAACAGAAATGCTCACTTTTATTATTATTATTATTATTATTATTATTATTATTATTATTATTATTATTAATATTTTGAGAAGCAATTTAAACATATTAAGACAAAGATGGTCTTTTAACTTTTCTCTCATATAGAATTGTAATAAATTGATGTTTTAAAAGCATCCTAGTGTGACATCTGCTTGCAGTTAACAATGAGGAAAGAAATGTAAAGAAAACCTGTAAAAAAAAAAATCAGAATTGCAGAGCGCATTTGTCTGAATCATCTAAATGTCTTATAAATGTGGCTTGTAGATTTTTTTGTGTGATTTTGTTGCTTTGTGTCTTTATTCCCTCGTCTTAGGAATGTCAGAAACCAGATATGCGTGTCTGCATTCATCTTCATAATAATATTGTCATTGCTTGGGTGTTGTTGGCTGAGACTTTTATGCATGCTCGCTCTCTCGCTCGCTCTCTCGCTCGCTCTCTCTCTCTCTCTCTCATGGATCACCTGACTCCAGCATCTTAAAATCTCTCAAAAATTACCTATGCATTTCCTAAAAAAACAAACATAAATTCAGTGTCACACATTAACACCATGACTGATGGATGAGATTTGTCCCCTAAAAAAACCCTACATTTACCGTTGTCAATGAGTCCAGAATGTAAACAGCAAAACACTATTTTCAAAAGACGCTAATTCAGGACTCGTCTCTCGGCTAGTCGTCTCAACAGGCTGCTACGATAAATAATAATTATCATTGATGCGGTATGATGGTGTGTGTGTGTGTGCAGTCATGCAAAACAACAAATGCTAATTAATCTCAGAGGAGATAAAGCACAAAAGAAGTGTCGCTTTCAACATCAGTTAGTTAGCAAGTCAGAGTCTCTAAACAATTAGCTGGGTTTGGAAAAGAAGAGCAATACCTCAGAGAAGGGGGGGGCATATAAATAAATAATTTGATTTCAAGGATGTTGGATTCATTCATTCTGTTTGTGCAATCTATTATTTCTAAAGTTTACACCTTTCAGCCAATCAGAAAAGCAGGAGGTTCACCACTTACAGATCTAGAAGGTTCTGGTTAGTGATGCAAGGTTTAACTAATATATTCACAAATCTATGAAGCACAAGGACAACCCAGACCAGTGATTGATCTTGTAAAGGGCCATGCAGACAGGAAAAGGGATTCAAATTCGACTCTACAGTCTCTGAGCACCTGAACAGACAGAAAATCCATCTGCGCAAAACTCCAAGTGATTAACGAGCAACACAAACTAACAGACCACTAAAAGAGTTTTAATTATTAAACCATGAATCTGAGCCAGAAAATGCTGATAGCTTTTTTTTTCAGCTTCAATGCAATGAGTCAAGCCAACAATTTCCAACAAAGTGGGAAGAATGAAAGTCATAGAATATTTTAGAAAATAATATTCCTTCTGTGGTTAATCTCAAAGGTAGCGTTATTAATTTCTGAAAAGAAACAGTGAATATTTGTGCAGTCTAGACCATGAGCTCATGTTTTATATGAAATACCAACTAGGGTATTTCTACTACTAATCTACTTATAAGCTCTAAACTGCGGGAAATGTCTGTGATTTTAAAGTCAGTCTAAACGTGAAATAATACATTTTTTAATCTTATTTTTTTTAAAAATTGGGAAATGACTTACTTTTGTTCAGCCCATGACCTTCCCATGATGAGAAAAGTTAATTGAATGATGCAACTTCATGCTGATCATGTGACATCTGGAATGTTCCATATATCCCTATTTCATAGGGGTGCTTTATTTCATTAATTATTATTCATTCATTGTCTACCGCTTATCGGAACTATTCTCGGGTCTCGGGGAGCCTGTGCCTATCTCAGGCGTCATTGGGCATCAAGGCAGGATACACCCTGGACGGAGTGCAAACCCATCGCAGGGCACACACACACACACTACGGACAATTTAGAGATGCCAATCAACCTACCACGCATGTCTTTGGACTGGGGGAGGAAACCGGAGTACCCGGAGGAAACCCCTGGGGCACGGGGAGAACATGCAAAGTACACACACATGGCGGAGGCGGGAATCGAACCCCCAACCCTGGAGGTGTGAGGCAACCGTGCTAACCACTAAGCCACCGTGCACCATTATTATTATTAATAATAATAATAATAGTTATTATTATAAATAATAAATATAATTTATTTATTACTGTGTTTTATATATATATTCATTGTCTACTGCTTATCCAATCTACTCTCAGGTCACAGGGAGCCTGTGCCTATCTCAGGCATCATACACCCTGGACAGAGTGCCAACCCATCACAGGGCACACACACACACTCTCATAATCACACACTACAGACAATTTAGAGATGCCAATCAACCTACAATGCATGTCTTTGGACTGGGGGAGGAAACCCCCAAGGCACAGGGAGAACATGCAAACTATGCAAACTACACACTACACACACACACACACACACACACACACACACACACACACACACACACACACACACACACACACACACACACACACACACACACACACACACACACACACACACACACACACACACACACACACACACACACACACACAGCGGAGGCAGGAATCGAACCCCCAACCCTGGAGGTGTGAGGCAAACGTGCTAACCACTAAGCCACCGTGCTCCCCTATAGCTATATAATTATTTTTTATTTATTTATCTATTTTTTCTCATGATCATAATCATGATCTTAAATGGATTCATGCATTATTCCAAAAGTATCATTTAAATTTCTTAATGGTTATATTTTCAGAGATTATACAATTTAGTGCAGATTTTCTACATCAAGTTATACTTTATTAACCTTCATACATATTTGTAAATTTAATCTCAGGCCCAAAAACTAAACAGCAACATAGAAATATCGAGTACAACCTGTAAACATATGCATGGTTTAGACTGCAACGAGGAAAGAAACAATGCTTTATTACCCCCTGATGTGAGCCCTGTGTGAGGGTATTAGAAGATATTATGGATAATCTGCTGCCATTTAGCTCAGCCTGCTGCTGCTGCTGCTGCTCAAAGCAAGCCAGCTTCATCGCTCACCTGTTTGTTTGGAAGCGTTTTAATGGAATAAAATTCATCCTTTAAGCATTGCAATTAAGCAAGAATATCAGGTTGTAACAGGAGACGTGAAGGAATGCTAATGCTAACTGACGGATGTTCTGTGAGCTAATAAAGCTAGAGTGAAATGAGTCAAATGAATGGGCTTGTAAACAACAACAATATGGTTATGTGATTGCAAAAATATTGTGCTTAAAATGAAAGAGTGGAATGCACATAAAATATCGTCCCTGGGTGAAGAATTGGGTAATTTCATAATACTGTGCCTCTGATATCACATCTACACAATTTGAGCATAAAATTTAATTTTAAACATTTAAAACAGTAACAAAAGCACTACAGCATTGAGTAAAACAACATTTTTTACGGGTCCAAGCTTTGAAACAAAGTATAATCATTAAAAATTGTACTTTTTTTACACTTAATTTTAAATCCATTTCTCAGTTTAGACGAGAATTTTGACATTTTATCCTTTTCACTCAACTATGAGACCTTTTAAAAACACATTCATGTTTATGAAATGTTTGGAATATTTAACAGGAAGTAGCATTATCCAGATTTCCAGAAGGAAGAAGTCACAGGAAGAATAAAAGTATGTGACAGGTGTTGATTCAGGTATAGTGAAAGAAAAAACAGAAGTCATCGGAATAGCAAGATATGAAGCATGCAGCTTGATGAATGAGAAAGAACACACTGCTTTTTACTTCACATCACTGTTCAGTGTTGAGGGAATGCTGGGGTCTGTAAGTCCATGGCGGCCATATTTGTAGGCTGTAGAATGTTCTAGTACCTGGACAACGGACAACAATGATATCGACTTACGAGGTCACTTTTAAAAGTGATTTTTTTAAAGAAGCATTTTAATTAAATCTTTCAAATATCCACGTGTAAATGTCCTTTGTCCCTGAGCACGGTTGCCAGGTAACCAGAATTTGTGCATTTGCTAATTATATGTTAAGAGACTCAAAATCTTTTAATTATTTAAATGCAGTAATTATCTCTCAGCCAAAGAGCAAACAAACAAATACAAATTGAAATTTATTAGTCACATACCCTTGCAGAAATGCAGAATTTTTTTTTTATCATTAAAATAGTCAAAATTGAATTTAGAATTACAAAGGGAAAAAGATAAAATGGAATTAGTTGTACATAAAATAAATAAATAAATATACAGTATACTGTATATGTTGAAAAATAATAATAAATAATAATACACAATAAATATAATAAATGTTATTTATTTATTCTTTTTTTTTTTAAAGTTTTTTCAATAACTTGGGGGGAAATCAAACATACGATCTTAAATGGATTTATACATTATTCTAAATTCATCATTTAAATTTTTTAATGGTTATATTATCAGTGATTATACAATTTAGCTGTACAGAATAATAAATAAATAATAATAATAAATAAATAAATATACAGTACACTGTATACATTATATGTAAGTATACTAAATAAATAAAAATAAGTAACAAGAGCTAAATCACAGATTCACCCAATTATTTTTTTCCTAAGTATGCATGCAGTCTTTCACTGGATATACTATCGATTTTTTCCCCCTCTGATGGTCAATAATAACACAATCATGATTTGTTTCCCTTCGATAAAGACTAATCATTAAAGCCTATGATGTTTCCCTTCCTGAGGTAGATTCTCTCCTCCGCTCAGCGTCCTGAGAGCCTTTCTAATCGAGTGCCTCTTGTTTACTTAACAGCTAATTCAGCCGACGTTTCTTCTCCCTCGCTATACAAACATCCTGTCATTAATAGAACTAGATGTAATACCCAAACCTTATTTTACTATGAATAAAACAGCTTTCTCGCTCTGTTTAGCAATGTAATGCTTTCTTTTTTTTTTTTCTAAGGCAATATCAGAAAATTATACCAGCAATTCCCTGCTGCTCGCTCAACATTTGATTATAATGATATCCTTCCAAACTCAGCAGTCAAACCGCTGTCGGCCTCGTCCTTTATTAAGCCTGCTTTCATCTACCTGTTGGCTTGATTTTACTCCTGATTTACCTTTTAATGAAGGTTTATTTTTTCAGTTTTCACCTTAAAAAGTGTCACTGGTTAATAGGAGCTTTCTGGTATGACTATCACCAGAAACCAAGCAGATTTTTTAAATTATTTTATTTTATTTATTTATTTATTTGTTTGTTTGTTTATTTATTTACTCATGACGCTGAAGTAAAAAATACATTAATTTATATATATATTTATATTATATATATATATATATATATATATATATATATATATATATATATATATATATATATATATATATATTTATTATTATTATTATTTTTATTTTATTTTATTTATTTATATATTTAAAGGTTATGAGTAAATAAATAAATAAATCTTTGCAGGTACAAAGATTTAGGAAAAGTAAGATTTAGATTCAAATCAACTACTCAACTTAACTCTAAATATTGATCTTATATTGATACAGTAAACCTCTGTGTCTTCTTGCTTGGCTTGAAATGATATATTAAAATGATAAAGCATGTAGTATTAAAAGATTTCTGTTCTTTGGTAAGCACAAAAATAACTTACTACCTATAAAAGTGAAAAACCTTTTCTGACTTAATTGTTATTTTTTTTCTTGGGATCCCAGTCCTGATGCATGTCTCCAGTCCCACTGTCCCAATTAGAAGCTCTGTGAATATTGTGTGTGTCCTTCTAGCTTTTTTTAACTATTATTTATTTATATTACTGTATTTGTTCATTTGTACAAGATAGGAATCTCTGGGTTCAGTCGTTCTCCTATCCATTGGTGATACTTAAAGATCTCTATAACACTTTTCCCCTACTAGCAAGCGACACATATGATTAGCAAAGTTGTAACTTGGAAGCATTGGATAACACATTAAAAGGGAGCTTTACAGGAAACCAGATGTAATATGTCTAAAAACTGATCTCTTATGAGCAAGCCAGAGGTGGTAGTGAAAAAAAACTCCCTGACGCGACAAGAGGAAGTAACCTTGAGACGAACCAGTCTGGACTCATTCCTCTTCTCTAAGTCAAGAAGTGTTTGTGTATTAAAAGGAGCTGTGAGTAAGAGTGTGAGTTATTAGTCACTTGTATCTATAGATGTATGTTGTGTCTCCTGTAAATGAAGTTCGCAACTGTTCAAAGGATGAAGCTGAGTGTATCGATTGAGTGTAAACTCTGCTTAGTGCTGTGAATCTTTCAGTTTCACCAGAAGTTAGATGACTGAAAGATCAGGAGACTAAAAGCGTCTTCACACTGAGCTCGTTTGAGCAATAAAAGCGATCGAACGTGTAAAAAGTAATTAATTTCTCAAAGGAACAGTAACCCATTAAAGCCATAATGGGTAGCTGTAATATGACAAAGAGTGACCTTTAATCAGTCCATACTCACAATATCATTCCAAAAAAAAAAAAAATGTATATATATATATATATAAAAAAAAAAAAAAATATCTTAAGGAATTGTTGTGTGAACAAGAGGGGGTCTGAGGCCATGTCAGTACTAAAGAGCAGCAAGAGAAGAAACTGGTTCTTTTACAGTGTGAACATCAAAAGCACTGAAATCAGTTGCAGCTGGTTTCCTTTAACCAAACTGACTTCGGTTGATTTAAAGTGCACTGTATGTGAAGCCACTCTAAGCCCCAGGGAATTAGTTTATCTATAGATTAGCTATATTTAGTGTCAAGTCAAATCAAGAGGCTTATATTGTCATTTCGAGCGCATATAGCTGATGCAGTACACAGTGAAATGAAACAATGTTCCTCCAGCACCCTGGTACGACACACACAACACAGAGCTAGGGTTAAAGAGTAGAAGTTGGTTTTGGATGCTCCCTGTTCGGGGTCACCACAGCAGACCAACTGGTCCACACAACAACTTGGCACAGGTTTTACGCCGGATTACGCCTATTGGCATAAAGTGCAAGACAAAAGGCCGGGCAAGACCAGAGACAGCGTTAAAAAAATTTTTTTTAAAAATTTAAAAACACACACACACACAAAAATCAGTTTGTAGCAGCATCTACAAATGTAGAAAGAATTTGATTGCAAAGATGCTTAGTTGTGTGTGTGTCTGTGTGTGTGTGTGTGTGTGTGTGTGTATATTAGTCCAGTCCCTGAGTGTTGAAATTGTGTGCACAAATACAGCCTGAACTCTAATCTTGAGTCTGAAACAGTCGTCTTCTATACTAATAATTTCATGCAGATAATTTCTCAGGCTAAGATACAAAAAAAAAACATGAGCAAGCGCAATGGTAAAACCGATTGTGTCCCAGAAATCTAATACATGCGCATATTGATGAGCAAAGAAACCATGTGTACTTCCTGAGATCATGAATTAGCACAGTGAATTGATCTTACATGATTAAATCATACACCAATCAACTATAACATTATGACCACCTGCCTAATATTGTGTTGGTCCCCCTTTTGCTGCCAAAACAGCCCTGACCCGTCGAGGCATGGACTCCACTAGATCCCTGAAGGTGTGCTGTGATGTGATATCTGGCACCAAGATCTGCACCAGCAGATCCGTTAAGTCCTGTAATTTGCGAGGTGGGGTCTCCATGGATTGGACTTGTTTGTCCAGCACGTACCACAGATGCTCAACTGGACTGAGATCTGGGGAATTTGGAGGCCAAGTCAACACCTCAAACTTGTAGTGCTCATCAAACCATTCCTGAACCATTTTTGCTTTGTGGCACGGCTCATTATCCTGCCACAGCCATCAGGGAATACCGTTTCCATGAAAGGGTGTACATGGTCTGCAACAATGCTTAGGTAAGTGGTACATCAAATTAACATCCACATGGATGGCAGAACCCAAGGTTTTCCAACAGAACATTGCCCAAAGCATGGCACTGCCAGCTTGCCTTCTTCCCATCCTGCTGCCATGTGTTGGTCACGTGCCCATTATTGGTGTTTTCAGTGGTGCACAGGGGTCAGCATGGGCACCCTGGTCTGCAGCTATGCAGCCCCATACTGTGATGCACTGTGTATTCTGACCCCTTTCTATCAGAACCAGCATTAACCTCTTCAGCAGTTTGAGCAACAGTAGCTCGTCTGTTGGATCGGACCACACGGGCCAGCCTTCGCTCCCCACGTGCATCAATGAGCCTTGGCCGCCCATGACCCTGTCACCGGTTCACCACTGTTCCTTCCTTGGACCACTTTTGATAGATACTGACCACTGCAGACCAGGAACACCCCACAAGAGCTGCAGTTTTGGAGATGCTCTGATCCAGTGGTCTAGCCATCACAATTTGGCCCTTGTCAAACTCGCTCAAATCCTTACACTTGTCCATTTTTCCTGCTTCTAACACATCAACTTTGAGGACAAAATGTTCACTTGCTGCCTAATATATCCCACCCACTAACAGGTGCCATGATGAGGAGATCTTCACTCTTATTCACTTCTCTCCTCTCAGTGCTCATAATGTTATGGCTGATTGGTGTATATCACCACCACACAATCATGGATAAATAACAAATAATCTCACAATTCTTTAAAACCATTCAATAAAGCAAGCTTAAACTTTCCGTACTTATTCTGCTGTATGTACTATTACTATATTTATCAACGTAACACAGAAATAAGAGCAGGTCTTAGTTTTCTATCCACATACCAAATGTAGGATGATTCACACTTTTAGAAACACATAGGAAGCCACAACAAACTGTGACATTATGCAATAGAAGGATGACAAAAAAAACATGAAATGAAGTCACCAGGCATCTGACCAATCACTGTTACGCAGAACACGGCCATGTAACTCATCTAGATCGTGGATATAATGAACCAGATTCAGAGTAGAGTGATTGTAATCATGTTTGATATTTAAAACTTTTAAAGTTTGACAAAGAAAACTTAGAAGTGGAAGGAAAAAAATGGTTGATTGCTTTACATTTAACTGTATTCCGTAGAGAGGTGGGCGAATGTGCAAATGGAAATATCAACTTTAGGTGGTGTGAAAATTGAAAAATATAAGAGGGCAATTTCTTCTTCTGGACATTTGTAAATTAAAATGTGGATTTCTTTGTATAGTTTAGTTCTAGTCCCTTGAGGCATGAGGAAGGAACATAAAATGAGATGGCTTGCTTGCCTGCACAGAATAGCAAGCTGTCCATAATTTTGTGTCTGAAAAATCCCTAGAGGCTCTCACAGAAAAAAAAAAAAAAGAGTGTAGTTTAAGAGTGGCTAATAATAATATAATACAGCTCCCTATCTTTCCATGAAATTCATCATGACATGTATAATACTATACATTACATTAGCGCTCAAGTACGGGCTGACAGTTGAGCGTGATTTGAATATGAAGAATAAATATCATAGGCAACGTTATCTAGCTAAGTGTCACATAACTGCCATGCTGAAATCCTATTTATTGGAATCATAATATAAAAAATATAGCATATTGGCCAACTGGATTCCTGTGATGGACGGGAATAAATATTCCTTCGCGATGTGTTTTATGAGACACAAAACGAGATGGTGGAAATTTCCAGCTGCTTGCCTTTGGTCATATTTAAAGGGGCGCTTTCCAGACGCCCTTATCCAAAGAGA
This sequence comes from Hemibagrus guttatus, assembly GCA_033459395.1. Classification (NCBI taxonomy): domain Eukaryota; kingdom Metazoa; phylum Chordata; class Actinopteri; order Siluriformes; family Bagridae; genus Hemibagrus; species Hemibagrus guttatus. The sequence goes on along the minus strand of JAUCMX010000023.1, from coordinate 16,057,723 downwards.
CTTACATGCATCTCAATTATACAACTGAGCAATTGAGGCTTTGCTAGTTTTCTAACTTGGCAGAGATAGGATATGAACACACAAGCTTCCAAGCAGTAGTTAAACATCTGCTTAACTAAACATAAACAGTTAAAGCACTGAGATACCACACACCTTCATGGGTATGAGCTATCTATCCCGCTTTGAGTTCCAGGAAGAAAAAAAAAACAGGCTTGTCAGGATACAAATGGTTCCATATTAGCTACTTTGTAAACGCCTGACTCTCACGCTCGCATGAACAGTCTGTCAATAAATAAATAAATAAATAAATAAATAAACAAATGCATTTCTAAATACATTGCAACTCGCACATATCTCTTCCACCGACGTTAACGTTTCTCCCGAAACAAAAACCCCCGAGATCTTCAGCTTTTCTACCGAGAACTCATCCCACCATCCATCATTATAAAGTTCATTATCAAGATGTTTTCCTTTGGCATCATTAATCTTGAGTAATCTGGGGAGATTGATGTGCCCTCTCCTAGATGACACCGCTGCCTGATTTGTTTCATTAATCTCGATTTTTGCTGGTGTCATCCCATGCCCTTTGCCTCTCAAACAGCATAAGTAGAGTGCTGTCACCCATCGAAGATCACTTCTTCAAATGGCAGCTCTGTGCCAGGGAAGAGGAGAAAAAAAGACTTGAACAGGAATACACGTGCATGTTTCCATATGTAAAGTGAATACAAGGATCATACCCTGGATCATACGTGGGGTGAATAAAAGGATCTTACTTCAATAAGAAATAAGATATATAAAATAAGGGGATGTGTATCTTAAGTTTAGTGGTTATGTCATTGGACTACTGACTGAAAGGTTGTGAGTTTGAATCCCAGGTCCACCGCTGCCACTGCTGGGTCCATGAGCAAGGCCCTTAACTCTCAATTGCTCAGTTGTGTAAAAAAATGAGATAAATTGCAAGTCGCTCTGGATAAGGATGTCTGCCAAATGAAAGGTAAAAGTATTTCAGCTGCATTCTCCATCCTAATTGGTCGACTGGTTCATTTTCTGGCTGTAGTTCCAGCTTCACAGGGTTACACTTCACCAGCATGTGCATTCTGATACATTATGCCCCTCTACAATAATCTAGTGCTAATAATAAACTTGAATTGCTATTCAAGAGTTAAACATTCACTGGAAGGAGTCTCCAGTGTTATTTTTTTATTTCTTTTTTTAAAGAGCTTCCATGCTGCTGAGGACCAGGAAGTACCGAAACTGAGACCAGCTGTAGGACATGGTGTGAGTTCAGTTGCACTGAAAATGTTTCCCGTGAATATGAACGCAGCTCGTACTCGGGTCTGAATTTCTTCAGGACTTAAAATAACCTGCATGTGTGTGTTTTAGTCGATGATGACATCATTAGTTTCCACGACTCGCGTGTAACATGAGTGGCAGGTGAACGTTGCTACACCTTAGTGTCTCTGACTTCAACAGAATACAGAAATAAAAGAAAATGACTGATTAAAGCTGCAATAACAACTTGTTTCTGTGTTGTTCCAGAGCACTAAATGTAACTATAAATGGATAAAAAGACAATCATTAATGAGTCAAATATAATCTTGCAGACATGCTGCTATTTGAAAATGATATAATGACTTCAACGATATCACATAGTTAACTATTTTCCAATAGCACCATGTTTTATCCCTTCAATGTAGAGGAACCAAATCACTGTTTTGGGAAACTGAGCGGAAAACCATAGAACCCTGGAGTGGAACATCATATGAAACACCATGTAGACACATGGAAAGACAGAGAGAATGACAGAGAAACCTTCACGAACTCTCTCTCTCTCCTTTGTGAATAATTTTCATTCCACATTCCAAGATTTGCATTTCTAATGTTCACGTTAGTTATGACAGAGCTTCACCTCCTAATAAGGAACGATAAGGAACAAAAAAAGTGCACGTTTATGACATTTGTAGGAGATTAGATAAACAGGAACGATTTACATTTATATATATTTAAGAAAATAAAAAGGTAGATCAGAGCTTAGGTGAAAACCTTTGGTGCATCATTTTTCTTTATAAGATTGCAGCAATTATGATGTATGATGTGTGTATATTTGTCTGTGTGTGTGTATGTGTGTGTATATGTGTGTGTGTGTGTGTGTGTACTCACTGTTCCACAAAGCAAAGCAGTTCTGTAACATGCTGCTCTGATTGTGCTGTTAATAAAGTGCGAAGGCGTCTGTCAGGTGAATATTCGCTGTTAGATGAACACGGCTGATCTAAATTGCAAATACAAAAAGTTTACCAATTTGGAAGTGCACTCCTTTGAGAAATTAATCACGGTTTTCTCATATGACTGAGGCGTTAACTCTAATCTCATTCCCAGCCACGCTAATGTCTGAGAAACGGCAACAGTCTCGCATTAATTAAATTCGCTGCTCGCCTCACATATCTTTAAAGGAATGGCGTCCGTTTTTTCCTCCTGCCTCTTTCCTCTTTCTCTCACTCTCTCGTGCTTTATGATACGCCGGTGCCCTCTTCATCTTTGTCTTTTGGCACTGTAGGAGATTCAAAGAAAATTTTTTTTTAAAAACCCACAAAAAACACACACACACACACATTCAAGAATATCCATCACCGGTAATCTCTTTCAGGCATGAATTCAATTTCCCTTGCTTGGGCCGTCCCTTACTTTCTTAATAAATGTGATTCTGTGTTTGCTATTAAATCTGTACAGGCGGATGCTGAGGCTCAATTTGCATCACATTGCCGTGCCTGTGATTTCCTAAACCTCTATTAAGATAAGTGCGCAGATAAAGTCCCAGGTGAATCAACCTTCTGAGCAACGGCGTGCCAATCACAAATAGCAGCACTCAAGTCAAACCATTCTATAAGACTGCAGGGGGGTTGTTATTTAAATACAAAAAATACAAAAATGGAAATATAAAGTGGTTACAGGGTTATATTACATCTGCATACACCCTTCATGACAACTGACATAAGCCTGCCAGCAAGCTGTCATAAAGAATTATCTTTTTTTTTAATGCTAGGTTTATACTGTTTAATACTCAAGACCGTCGTGGAATATGCCGAATGTTCATTTAAAAAAATAGATAAATAAATGTAGGGGGACACGGTGGCTTAGTGGTTAGCACGTTTGCCTCACACCTCCAGGGTTGGGGGTTCGATTCCCGCCTCCGCCGCGTGTGTGGAGTTTGCATGTTCTCCCCGTGCCTTGGGGGTTTCCTCCGGGTACTCCAGCTTCCTCCCCCAGTCCAAAGACATGCATGGTAGGTTGATTGGCATCTCTAAATTGTCTGTAGTGTGTGAATGAGAGTGTGTGTGCCCTGCGATGGGTTGGCATGCCGTCCAGGGTGTATCCTGCCTTGATGCCCTATGACGCCTGAGATAGGCACAGGCTCCCCGTGACCCGAGTGTAGTTCAGATAAGCGGCAGACAATGAATGAATGAATAAATAAATGTATAAACAGTTATATCTAACTTACTTGAGCTGGAGAGAAAATGCAAACCGTGTCAACATTAATTTAAAAAATACAAATACTCAAAATATATTTTTTTCCTTGTATAATTTGCAAATAAATATTTCCACAACAACAGCATAGAGATTAATGATGTACAAAAAAATAAATAAACAAATAAATGAGAGCCCCAATAAATGAAATGGGAAGTGCGAATATATTTGAGTGTCAGATTTTTAAGGTTGATGATTACCATTTATTTACCTAATAAAAAATGAAAATTATTAATAAAATTTTTTCTATTTAAATTTAAAGTGGCAGGATTTTATTATATCTAAACTTCAAAAGTAGTGTAATTCTCAAGAAAGAAAGAAAAAAAAAAACAAACAAAAAAAGAGGACTTGGCAACCCGGGTAAACACAAGCTGATCGTTTGAACGCATTTTGGCTTTGTTTGTGTTGTCTTGTGTGAGAAATGTTTCAGAAAGCCACTTATTTTTTAATTTGTGGATCTTATTTTACTTTTGAGGGACAAATCATGCTCCAAAAAAAAAAAAAAAACCTCATAGCGAGAGCATACACCATCAGGACATTATTATATTCATAAAAAAAAGAAAGTACAGAAAGTATTCCAGTCTCATATTCACACACTCCTGAGGTCAGAGCTGAACATGGGACTATTTTGGGGATTTCATACATGAAGCAACTGATAGATCCATTTCTAAAGAGTGCAGTTTTATACCAATTGTCTTGAAAGGCTTATACAGTTCTATGAAGCTTAAAGTAATTAGTGAAAATGGTTCTACTACCACTACTGGGTATGAAGCTCTTGCATCTAGTGATTGAGTGTTTTGTTTTTTTCTAAAACAGCTTCTCATGATCAACAAAAAATCTAAATAAACTCATGTCACTTAAGAACAAATGGAAATTTACAGCTAATGAAAACACTTTACGTCATGCACACGATTCCACGACTTCCTTTGACACTCGAGCCACCAGGATGAATGTAAATCAGGACAAGTGCTAAGCCATCAACAGCACACAAGGAGGCAAATTTCACTTCTCATGGTATGATTTTCAGAAAACATTCTTTGTCATTCATTCCTGTGGGACTGTTTTGCAGTTTTTGCGGTTAAACTCGTTTACGTCTCCTGCGTTCACATACCTGTCATTACAGCTGTACGCCTCTTTTTAGTCGATATGAATCTATAAGTTCAAAGCTGCTTCCATTGACATCTTTTTAAGAATGACAAGATTGTGTGTGTATGATATCTACCCAGAAAATAAAAGGATTTGCCTTATCATGGCATGTATTACTATGAAAGAGAGCATCAATAGGAGGCTTTAAGTGTGTGTTTAAGCTGCAGGGTGTACAAATGATTCCACTGTATTAGTATTGATTGCTAAACTGACATACTGCTGTGCTGTGCCGTTCATCTCTGCTTAAGAGGGAGTCCAAGTGCTATCGAGCTCAACCAGGCCTGTCTAACACACACACACACACACACACACACACACACTTTGCACACACACAAACATCATGACAGATACAGATGGGAATACGGTACAAATAAAATACAAATTGATCTGTTTTGAATAAATAACTATGCCTATATATATATATATATATATATATATATATATATATATATATATATATATATATATATATTTGTCTGGCTCCGCCCCCTGAGTTCTCATTGGTTGGTTTCTTATTGTGTCCTGTATACGGTCACTGATTAATCCTTGTATAATAGTTGTGTGTTCTCGTCTCATGCCTGTTTTCTGACTATGAATTATGACCATCAGCTTACACATGCCACCATCACACTCTTATAAGCAGCGAATAATTAATTCTATATAATAATATATAATAATTCTAAAATGAATGTTCAAGAGAACGTAGTTTTAAAAAGACTACAGATATTTTTTTTTGTAATCCTAATTAAACAGTACATAATTTTTATCCTTCACAGCATGCTGACTTGAATAATAAGGAATAAAACACTTCAGAAAAAAAAACTCCAGTGATGTGATGCAACCTGATGTGAAGCAAAGCACACAAAGTGCTGATGACTCTCCCATGCAGGAAAATATACTGACCTTTTTTCAAAAAGCTGACACTGGAGACTCCTTCCTTATATAATAACATATAATAACTATAATAACGTCCTTATATGACGCTTGGTGGTTAGCACGTTTGCCTCACACCTCCAGGGTTGAGGGTTCGATTGTGGAGTTTGCATGTTCTCCCCGTGCCTCAGGGGTTTCCTCCGGGTGCTCCGGTTTCCTTCCCCCGGTCCAAAGACATGCATTGTAGGTTGATTGGCATCTCAAAATTGTCCGTAGTGTGTGATTGTGTGAGTGAATGAGAGTGTGTGTGTGCCCTGTGATGGGTTGGCACTCCGTCCAGGGTGTATCCTTCCTTGATGCCCGATGACGCCTGAGATAGGCACAGGCTCCCCGTGACCCGAGAATAGATCGGATAAGCGGTACAGACAATTAAAAAAAAAACGTTTTTTTAAAGAGCTGACACCGGAGACTCCTTCCATAAATTATTTATGGTGTCCATGTTGGATTGTCTGAAGCAGCGGAATGAGAACCTTAACTACAAGGAGAACATGCATCAGGAGAACAAGTTACAATCAGGACTGTGCCAAAATGTCGAAATTTACATCAAATATTATTTAAACATCAACTACAATAAAACAGTTGACTTATTCTTTAAAAATGACTTCATTCATTCATTCATTCATTCATTCATTCATTCATTCATTCATTCATTCATTCATTCATTCATTCATTCATTGTCTACCGCTTATCCGAATTATACTCGGGTCACGAGGAGCCTGTGCCTATCTCAGGCATCATTGGGCATCAAGGCAGGATACACCCTGGACGGAGTGCCAACCCATCACAGGGCACACACACACACACTCTCATTCACTCACGCAATCATACACTACGGACAATTTAGAGATGCCAATCAACCTACCATGCATGTCTTTGGACTGGGGGAGGAAACCGGAGTACCCGGAGGAAACCCCCAAGGCACAGGGAGAACATGCAAACTCCACACACACGGCAGAGGCGGGACTCGAACCCCCAACCCTGGAGGTGTGAGGCAAACGTGCTAACCACTAAGCCACCGTGCCCCCCGACTTCATAAGTCTATAGATAATTGTGCTTTTTTTCCCCTAGAGTGTCTACATTGGACTAAATAAATTGTTCCCAAAGTGCGAAACCAATTAGATGTACAGCTCTGAATAGAAGAAAATATTGAGATTCATCGAGGCAGAATGCCATCATAAATAATCTTAAAGACAATCTTTCTAAGGTTGTATTATATTCCAGTGTGCTAATTATTGTGACATATTAACAGCTCAAGTTCTCCGAAAAATTGGATTAATGGGATTAAAGGATTCTATCTAAACACCTCATATTAATCATATTAATCATGTTTCCCACAGCTTAGATTTTCCATTAGGATTAAAGCCCTGCATGCGGAGGGAAAAGAATGAAGCTTGAACAACTTATTAGAAATCTACCAGAATGTATTAGAGATATGCTTACCAACTGAAGACAGGACTATTGTATACAAATATTGGTAATAATTAATAATGACTACAGAATCAATTGGTAAAAATCTGTATTACAAACATGTGTTTTTCAAATTCTGGTTTTGTTCTTGCTTGTTAAGTTGCTTTTCGGTCACTCCCTGTTCAGGGTCGCCACATCGTCCGCACAACAACTTGGCACAGATTTTACGCCAGATGCCCTCATGGACGCAGGTGGATACCGGCACTGTATCCAGTGGCTGGGGATTGAACCCGGGCTTTCCTCATGGTAGGAAAACCTACCACTGAGCCAACATTGCCTACATTCTCTCTTTTGAAGCAACATGTAAAAAAAAGTCAACAAACATCAAGCTAAAGACATTACAAATAAGACAGTTGGGATTGTAGTGGATATGTCACCGAGTGATTTATCACAGACCCAGCTCCAAACTATTATGCACCATGTTGACAGTCGAAAATACTGATAAAAATGTGTATGTCTAGAAGAATCTGCATAGAAATTGACTGAATGTGATTTCTGTTAATGCATGGATCCTGACACGTTTCTGTCATAGACAGCGTTAAATTTTTCAGCAGTTTGTGCTACAACAGATCTTTTGTAGGATTGGATCAGATGAGGCAGAGACAAGGTAGGGACGGTGTAGCCTTCTCTTCCTAACATGACCCATCTGTCCTTCCTTGGGGCACATTTGGCAGGTCCTAACCACTGCATACCACAAACACTCCACATGACCTGCTGTTGTGGAGATGCTCTAATTCTCCTAGTAGTCTAGCCACCACTGTTAGTCCAGTGTCGAAGCCCCAAATCCTTATACTTTCCAATTTTTCCTGCTTCCAACATATCAACTTTGAGAACTGACTGTTTACTTGCTGCCTAATTTATCCCACCTCTTTGTAAAGATATAATCATAATCAGTGGTTATAATGTTGCGGCTGATCGCACCCTAAGCATAAACTGGGTTTGAATAGTAAAAATATCAGTGTTAGCGTTGCTTTGTATTTATATTCCCATAACTGAGATTAACGTCACAATTAGTAAGATTACTCTACATTATACAATATATAGCCAAAATTTTGTGTACAACTTTTGTGTACACATCACACCCATCCCAGATTTAGTCCCCTCTTTGCTGTAATAATAACCTCCACTCATCTGGAAAGGATTTGATAGTGAGATCCAGCACTGATGTTGGACCAAAAAATCTGGGTTAACATTCCAGTTCATTCCAAAGGTGTTCAGTGGGGTTGAGGTCAGGGATCTGTACATCCCACTTGAGTTCTTTCACCCCAAACTTGTAAGTCATGTCTTCATGGAGGTTGAATTGTGCTTGAGTTTGAGCAAGTGAAGGGAAACTGTAATGCTATAGCATACAAAGACATCAGAGACAAATATCAGCTTCTAACTTTGTACTTTGGTGAATAAGCACAAATGGTTAGGTGTTCACAAAAGTATGGCCATGTATAGTGTATTTAAATAATAATAAAGCAAATATGCCCAATGAATTACCATTAATGAGAAAATTAAGCTTTTTAAACCTTAATAAATAGCATGCTTCTGGCTTATGGTTGAATACGTTTTCCTTATATTGCCTTAACATTACTTATGTTTATTGTCTGATATTGCTAACAATCTATAATGTGAACCTTAATATAAAGCTTATCACTCCAATGTTTATTAATAACTTGGTCTCAATTTAACAGGACAAGCTGCCACTTCTAAATAATTAAGAGGAAAAAACAATCTGACATTTGACTCAGATGTCCAAGTTGCCCATGCAATGCTGAGTTGCCTTAATGATGCTGTTCAACTAATGTTACACATGTTCTAAGAAGCCCATAAGGAGTTTGTGGTTTATTTCAACCCAACCCTACCAAGGAGGGTAACACAGAATACTTGCATGTCATCATGCTAATTAGCATGATTACTTTTCGCTCATTGAATTTAGTTGGCCTAATAGAATATAAAAAGACAATTAAAAAGTCTGTATTATGATTTCTGAGGGAATCGTTTCTCCAGGAATTCCATGACCTGATTAGCAGGATCAATCTCATACCAAACACGAGCACATTTCGCAGCTGTAATCTTGCTGTGCTGTAGAGATTTGAGTTTGGTTGACATTGTTTCCTTTTCTTCATTTGAAGATGTTTGATTAATCGGAGATGGCAAATCCTCTTCAAAAGATTACAGAAGTCAGTCATAAAAGAAGAAGAAGAAGGAGAAGAAAAAGCGTGCCAGTCTAAATGCCACCTTGTTGTCTTGGCAACAGAGGGGATCAATGCCGAGTGCTGTCGAGAGAGTTGACAGTAATTTCTGTTGGGTCACAGAATACGGGAGGTGTCAATGGATGTATCAGAGACCAGACACATATTTGCATGAGCTTAGAAAGAGGATAGAGCTGTCTTCTGCCTTTGAATATTATTTCTGCATCTTCAGCTCGTTTTGGACCATTCTCATTTTTGATCCTATCGCATTTTGTTTGGAGGAAAGGAAAGCAAAAGACGATTTTCCAAATATTGTCTAGTCTCATCCGTGTCAGATTAGAGGCAATACTTGTAGTTTTACGCAGTTTAAATCTCATACTTGTAAATGATTCACAGTTATTTTATTGGCATGCATTTGAACCAGTGAATCATTCTCTGATTTGATTCACTGATGCAAATGCATACCAATAACATCGTTGAATCAAGAGCTGATTCACTGATTCAGCTGCATATCTATAACATCATTGAATCAATTTAAGAGCTAATTCACCGATTCAAATACATACCAATGACATCACTGGTTCAATCTGTAAACTGATTCACTGATTCAAATGCATAACAATAACACCATTAAATCAATCTGTGAATTGACTCACTGATTCAAATGCATACCAATAACATCACTGATTCAATCTTTGAACTGAAAATGCATACCAATAACATCATTGATTCAATCTGTGAACTGATTCACTGATTCAAATGCATACCAATAACATCACTGATTCAATCTGTGAACTGATTCATCGATTCAAATGCATATCAATAACATCACTGATTCAATCTGTGAACTGATTCACTGGTTCAGATGCATACCTATAACATCACTGAATCAATCTGTGACTTTATTCACTGATTCAAATTTATACTTTGCTATAGGGTGCAACATGAAGAGGACATTGCCCATTTCAATGGACATGATAAATATGAGTGATCTAATACAGTGCTAGAAGACAGATCACATATTATCAGAATATATTATTATTCGATCTCAATATAAATAGGGTTATGTTTAGGTTTGGTCCGGATGCACTGAACATGAAACTGCCTTTGGTGTTCGCTTCTTTTGGAGCTACACAAACATGAAAACACACATGGAAAAATATTGCCAAAACGACGGTCAGAGCTGAAAATGAATCAACACCTCACGGATGCGGAATGGCGTTTGTATGGATAATGATCTCAAAAAAAAAAAAAAAAAATAAAGGTTTTCAACTTTGCACAGATGAACCAAGTCCAAAGTCATAAATGCGGCTGATGAGAATGAAGCAGCAGCAGCATCATCAGGGAGTTTGTTCATAGCGCTTTGTAAATGGGGAGTATCAGAAGCTGCCCTGAAGCTAAATGATGATGTTTTTGTTATTATAAAAGAGACAGGCATATGGAGTTCATCGCGGCTCATTGTGCACGTCTAAGAGGACTCACAGTTGTAGAAAAATAAAATGTCGGGGGAAATCAGTAAAGGAGAAAAAATATGAGAGAGAAAAAATACAGCAAAATATCTGCTGTTCTTCCTTTACGCTACAGGAGGCCCTTTCAGGTGGGTCAGGAGAAAACGCCGCTGATATCTTCACTCGTTCACGTTAACGACGTCTCTACTACGTACGACAGCCAAAGCACCATTAACCTCCGACACAGAGCGGTGAACACTAACGACATTCGTGATTTTGTGCGAGGCACAGCTCTAGCTGAGCACAGTGGCATCCGGACACCACCCATGGACGAGTGAAGAATAACACAAATGAAATGATGAAGAGCTCTGCTTCTCTACAAAGCCTCATGTGTTAACAGCATTTTGTGTTTTTGCTGGTTGCGGGTTTGCCAAACATACACACAAGACTGGATCAGGGCGACACATTTGGAAGGTGCAGAATAAAAACTGTGCACAGTTGCTTCAAATATACTGAAAGAGTAACATCAGGGATGTGCTGTTGTAGGAATACAATCAATGATGGATTTGATGTTATTTTACATTAACAGCAAGCGTTGTTTAAATTCTTTTATAGCACAATTAGTCGAGGTTTCATTTTTTTCCATTAAAGACTGAAATCCTGCACATTTGATCCATTTATCATTGCTCACTAAACAAATTAGACATGTCAGCTCACTCATACTGCTTGTGGTCTGTCTGTCAGGAAGCTTGTGAAGGGCAAAACAGAGAGAATGAGGAGGAGCGTCTTCTATTAATTGCAGGCCATATGGGCCTCATCCAGGATAACATATACACTGACCAGGCATAACATTATGACCACCTGCCTAATATTGTGTTGGTCCTCCTTTTGCTGCCAAAACAGCCCTGACCCGTCATGCACTGTGTATTCTGACCCCTTTCAATCAGAACCAGCATTAACCTCTTCAGCAGTTTGAGCAACAGTAGCTCGTCTGTTGGATCGGATCACACGGGCCAGCCTTCGCTTCCCACGAGCATCAATGAGCCTTGGCCGCCCATGACCCTGTCTCCGGTTCACCACTGTTCCTTCCTTGGACCCCTTTAAATAGATACTGACCACTGCAGACCGGGAACACCCCACAAGAGCTGCAGTTTTGGAGATGTTCTGATCCGGTGGTCTAGCCATCACAATTTGGCCCTTGTCAAACTCGCTCAAATCCTTACGCTTGCCCATTTTTCCTGCTTCTAACACATCAACTTTGAGGACAGAATGTTCACTGGCTGCCTAATATATCCCACCCACTAACAGGTGCCATGATGAGGAGATCATCAGTGTTATTCACTTCACCTCTCACCGTTCAGAATGTTGTGCCTGATCGGTGTGAGACTAGATCTTGGAATTTTCTGGACTTTTCTACAGAACACTGATTACTTCAGTTAGATTTTTGTACAGAGCATATCGCATATATTGCACTAATTACACACAGTTGCACATGCCTTGCACTTTATTTACAATAGTCATATCCATAATTTTATTTTTATTGTAACTATTTCCATTATAATTGTAATTATTTTTATTCTATTTTTATTGTACCTATTTAATTAAATTTTTCATTGCAACTATTTTTAAATCTATTTTTTTATAACTATTTTATTCAGTTTTTTATTGAAATTATTTCAATTCTTATTTTTATTCTACCCTATTTAATTTTTTTGTATTGTAACTACTTCTATTCTTTTTTTAATTCAATTCTATTATATCTATTTTTAATTCTATTAATTGTCCATGTCAATTTTTTATGGCATGGCCTGTATATGATTGTATATGTGACAAATAAAAAATTTAATTGGAATCAGAAACTTAGTTCTGGTTAAAAGCTCTGTCCTATCACTCCAACCTTTTTTTTTTCACTCTCTCGAATTGAACAAGACACAGCTTGCCATCTTCCAGAGAAACCAGGAAGTGTGCTTTGTGTTTGTGGAAAACTTCCTAACTTTTACGAAGCGCTTACACTGGAGACTCCTTCCGTACATGTTCAATAAAATCTTCTTACAGAGAACGTCAGCATAGCACCAATTATGAAAAAAAATTCTTTGTTAAGTACCAAAACATTTGTGAATATGTTTATGTATGTAAATGACTAATTCCTATAGGAACTATAACAAATGACAGCAAACGTATTAATATAGGTCTACCTGTTGAAAAGGAATCAACATTTTCTGACCAATCAGATTTAAGAATGTGGTCTAGATTATGACACAAGTATATTCATTCATTGTTTACCGCTTATCCGATCTATTCTTGGGTCACGGGGAGCCTGTGCCTCTCTCAGGCATCACCGGGCATCAAGGCAGGATACACCCTGGACGGAGTGCCAACCCACAGCAGGGCACACACACACACACACACACACACACTCATTCACTCACACAACACGGACAATTTAGAGATGCCAATCAACCTAAAAGCCACCGTGCCCCGCATTGACACAGTATATATATGTTATAAAAATCTACGCAGTATGTCATACTATAAGCAGTGATTTCTATATGGCTTAGAATTTTCTACATCCTCACCACAAAACATCTCTGTCCTTACCGCTGAATATAGTCCTCCACTACACCTCTTAACAACACCATAATAGAGTCTTATGTATTGAAACCTCACCCTTGGCAGAGAACACTTTCCCCTCATCACTCCTTCTCTCTCAGTAGAACAAGAGGTTATGCGTCTTAGCCCCGACATGGATAGAGCCGGAGGCTCAGCAGCCTCTCTGGACGACAGAACACATTCGCCTCCTGACGTTTCCATTAAACAGCTCAGCTTGTTTGTTGACAGGGGAAAAGCAGGTGAAAGGTAGAACATGAAACCTCTTTGTAAAGGTGCAGCCTCGGATCATGAGCTCTTTCGCTCGTGGTGGCAGAATAGAACAATGATCCTCGCTCAAGGTTGCCTCAGGTATGATCTCCATCGCTATAGCAACAATAATATAAATCAGAGTTGCATCCGAGTTCTTCTTTGACCAAATGGTACTCCGTATTTCAAACATAACATACTTGAAAACTTGACAAAAACTAAGACTAGAAGGATTATCCATCAATTATAACATAAACTTTCACTACTAGCATTTCTAGCTAGGTTAAAAAAAGAAGTAAGGAATAAACCATGACAATGAGGTGCTGCTATACATATTTAAAAAAAAAAAATAAATCAACAACATAGTGATTGATTTGTTCATTTCCAAATACAAGACATCTTAAACTTTTTATTCTTTTTATAACACAGCAATTTTTCAACACTGGAATTTTTTTTTAATTTATTTTAAAAAAAAAAGACATTTTCTTTTTAGCTATGTTTATTGTTATGGAGCATCCATGAAACAAGTTACTTCCTGTTATCACTGAAAACATTGAAGCTTTCCTCAAATCTGAAGATATCTGAAAACTTCCACCTTCATCTCTGGCTATTGCAAAATGCTGACACTGGAGACTCCTTCCAGATATAATGTTTTATTGTTATCATTGTTGTTGTTTGCTGTTGAGTAAAATGTGGCTGCATTTTTCTCTTGGATGATGTTCTTAGGCTACATATAAGTCACATAAATGAAACTCACTTGAATTCAGAGATAAAGCAAGTACTATACTTAGCATTTATAGAAGGAGTCCCCAGTGTCAGTGATTTTGTTCATAACAAGCTCCGAACTTAATAAGAATTTTTTCTTAGGAAATTTAAGGGAAAGTTCTGGAATGAATGTAAATGGTAAAATGTAAGTGATAACAAAACTTGACTGCATTTATAGATGTTCCATAACATTAAATAACATTACAAAGCAATTATAAATGGATAAAAAAAGGAACATTGCTGTTGTGTAAGAGGAATAAAACACTATGGGACGTTCTGTTAAAGGAAAACAAAACAGTTCAGACTTCATGAACAGAATCCTGCCACATTGTATTTCCTGTTGTTTTGTACAGTAACAGATCTGTATTAATTCTATAAGATAAAATATTTGATTATGCATTATACAGTCCAGTGGAATCCCTGAATTTTCTCACCGCACACACACACACACACACACGGACAAAAAAACAAAACAAAAAAAAACCTGGATTTGCAGAATGCTGTCTTCATCACATCTTGCTTTACCTTCTTTCAGAAGAAACACATTGCTTTGCCTGCAGTAGACAGCTCACTAGCGTGTTCTTTGATTCCTAAAGATTTATGCCGGCTAAATGCTTGCGCCTCCACTCGTCACCCTCCTCCCCTCCTTAGTTCTTTTACCTGTTTACTGACAGCGCCGATGGAGGGAGGGAGCGATTATTGGGGGAGCTGATGTAGCTTGCCAGCCAGGCACCACGACAGTGATGGATGAAGCCTGGCCTTCTCTTCTCCTGCTCACTTGCTGACTGGGCCACATGCCTTATTCATGAGATTTGGGGCAGGAAAGAGATGCCAAAAGGTTTAAGAATATATTAAGGAAGTCTGTGAGATGTCAAGCAAGTTGTCAAGTAGCGTTAAGCAAAGAGGCTGGAACATACTACGTTGCATCCACATGCTCAGGTGATACCTTCTCTTTTCTTTTGAACATTGTTATTAATCCTGTCGTATATGACTAGGGCTGATCGTTCAGAAGCGAAATAAACCTTCTGTGAAGTTATTGAGTAAAGAAGTGTGTTCGAGCTGAAACATTTCCATTTTAAGGGTCTCTTCATTTGAACCAAAAGAGATTTATTTCCCTAATTTGACTCAAACCTCTGATTCGGCAGCAACCGTCACAAAAACTCTGAATAATAACCAATAGATAGAGATGATTTTAGTGACCTTTTTCATGAAGGATGAATCTCAATGGATGTGTTTTTTTGCCCTGCAAATTCTCTTAACTTTCTCCAGGCTCTTAATAAAAGTGATGGTCAGCAGTGCAGAGATGAATCTTGCTGCATGTATTCAGTTCTGAATTCTATCTCAGTCAAATGTCAGGGGTGACCACAAGTAATTTTCTATTTTCACTTGGAGGTAGGAATTTATTTTTATCTTTTATCTAGACAACACAAAAAAGACACAAAAAGTTTATAATCTTTGAAAAAAAATGTCTTGAATAGAATTTGCCTGGAAACTCGCTCCAGACCATACCACCATACAGACCACTGGAATTGTAGATCTAATCTAAACTACCTGAGGTTTTTGATTTGATTCTGGATTACAGCTACAGTTTTTGTATGGTTGGGTTTCATAATGCTGGAAAACCCACTGCCCTCTCTGCTCTCAAACATCTGAGTGAACTATCCAGCTAATTACAAGCCCTTCCTGAGATGAACTGGAAATTTGTTAAAAATTCCTGAGATGAACTGGAAATTTGCACAGCAAGACCAGGAACCTGTGATCTATAATGTACCAGATTGGTTGCAGAGTTCTTTTTCTTTCTACTGGATAACATTATAAAATAAATATATAGTACAGGAAATGAAATGTTGTCAACAAAAGAGAGATTCAAATAAATTCACCAACTTGCAAATGCAGTAAAATCAAGACATTGTACATTAAGTGTAGAGATACATCACTTTCATTAAACAACTGCATGAAAAGACTGACTTGCAATTAATTAGTTAGCCAAGATTTGTTAAATGCACTTTAATCTATAAGGAATGGGTCATCCTAAATAGAAACAATTGTTGGAAAAGGTTTCGCTAAAATACAGGTTGCCTAATGTGTCTGTAATGTGGACTAATTAATCAATCAAGAAAATAAACAACCAAATAATCAACCTACTGACTGACTAATAAAACAACTAAACAAACAAAAAATAAAAATTTAACCAAAGAGTCAACGTACTGACTGATTAATAAACTAACCAATCAACCAACTAAACAAAAAACAAAAAGACCAATAGACCAATAAACCAAAGAGCTCATCTACTGACTGATCAATAAATCAAATAACCAAACTGACCAATGAACCAACTAACCAATAACCTAAACAATAAACCAACCAACTGAAAGACCAAACAAACAAACTGACCACTTACCCAACCGTTTGACCAGCCAACCACCAAACAACTGACCACTGAATCCAACTGATTATTAAGCTCATAAATAAACCTACTAACTGGCTTACCAACCAAATAACCAAACAACTAGTAGACAAAAAACTAACCGACCAACCTACCAAGCAACCAATTAAATATAAATATATATAAATGTAAATATATGTTATAAATAACTCAGTTAAAAATAACTCACAGGCCATAATAGATTTTCAATACGTTTGAATGTAAAAAAATATATATATACAGTACAAATGAATAAATGTACTGTAAATACACCTCCAATGTGCATATGTTATTTGTCTGCTTCTGATATTTATTTATTTATTTGTTTGTTTGTTTTTTATTGAGACCTCTTTTATTAAAAAATATTTCGTTATACTCGATTCATTATACTTGAAAGAACCAAAGAATTAACCTACTGACTGACCAATAAACCAACAAACCAACTAAACAAACAAAAAAATGAAAACTGAACCAAAGAATCAACCTACTGACAGATCAATAAACCAACCAACCAACCAGCCAAACAACTAAGTAAACAACAAAATTACCAATGGACCACTGAATCAAAGATCTAATCTACTGACTGATCAATAAACCACTAACCAATGAGCTAAACCATGAACCAACCAACTGAAAGACCAAACAACTGACCACTTACCCGACCAACCAATCAACCAGCAAACAACCAAACCAGTCAACAAATAAGCCAACTAACTGACTTACCAACCAACCAACCAACAAACAAACAAATAAAATATAAATATATAAATGAATAAAAAATTCACAGGTCAGAATATATTTAGAATATGTTCAAAAGTAAAAAATAAACAAATAAATAAATAAATAAATAAATATACTATAAATACAATTCCTATGTGCATATGTGATTTTTTTTGCTTCTGAAATGTATTTATTTATTTATTTATTTGTCTGTGTTTTTTATTGAATCCATTACCTGTTTTATTAAAACTGTTTGGCTATACTCGGTTCATTATACTTGAAAGTGGCAAAAATAAAACGGTACGGGGAAAAAAAAATCATTTCATTGAAGAGCATTTTTTTTGTTGTTGTTGTTCCTTGCTTGGGGCGATGCTCTGTGCTCCACGCTATTTGTGGAGTCATGTATTCACTCGGCTCGTAAAAAGCACGGTTTGAACTTCGGGTATGTCAGACGTGTGGCACGCCAGATAACAACACAAACCTGTAGACGCACAATTCACATAAACAAGTTATATGTGATACCGCTGTTTTGGAGATGAATACATGGTGGGCTTGAAAGGCAGTCAAAAAAAATCTGACAGCCCATTTGTCAAATCCTGCTTTTCGAGATTTTGTATTCTGTGTTTATGGGAACAAATTAGTTAGTAACAAAAAAAAAAACAAGAAACACCTATTCAACCTAAAAAAAAAAAAAAAGGTCTGGCTCATCAGTTTAATAAAAAATAATCGGACATGTGTAAGCATTTTCTTTACAAACAGCCGACACACTGAATGTTCACAAGGTAAAAAAAAAAGTTGATAGTACTTCAGAAAGTATTGGTGCTTCGGAAAGGAGTCAAAACATGTATTCTCTTCTATATGAAGCTTTGCTTATTGCACCTAAAATGAATGTAATGTAGAACTTTGTGGAAGAGCAACAACTCCACCCTGATGACATTGGGTCATGCTGAAACTCGGCTAAAGACTGCAGATAAAATTGCTAATTGTACTGCAGATGGCTTCATAAAATACAAATTTAGACTGCTCCATAAATTGACAGATGGTGTCAGTGAATCGTAGTTTATACACCAATAGTATTGTGACCGATTTAAAACTGACCCATGCTCCGGGCAACAAGACAAACACCGCTGGTGTCACTACCATATGGCTTTTTTTTTTCTTTTTCATAAAAACATGAAAAATAAAGCATATGGGATAAAAAGAAAATGTCAGAAGTCTTATGGTATCACTGGAAGCAGAAACGGCTGGTAGAAACGGACACGTTTCTATTTATAAAAGGTATAAAACATTCAACTGAACACAATATCTTAACTGCTTAGTTGCCAAAAGTGGCATTATTTTTTTTAGTTTTGTAGCCTGAAAAGTAAAGAAACTCTGAATATCATAGGGAAAAAATCATGGTTGTCATTATTTACACTTAACAGTGCAAAATTCTGGTGTGTTTTTGTTAGAGTTTAATGAGTTTAAACTGTAAAATCAGGAGAAAAGCATTACACAGCTTCAGTAAAACTGCCTTTACATGACTAATCACTTTATAGACACTCTGCTAATATGCTAATACCTCAGCTTAGCGCTTATAAAAGAAATGGCCATCGACTGCACTTGTGAGCATTCTTATAAATCATTAGGTGCAGGATTTTGCGTGTTTATAGCGTTATAATATAGTGCACTTTGAAAGTGCTGTCATGGCAGTCCTTGCTAATGCTAATGCTAACGACAGTTAACATGTCATAGTTAGCAGCAGATTGCTCAAGTAGTATTTACTCTCACTTAAATCATTATCTTGATGTCTATTTGTTTTTCTTTCACAAAAAGTCCGTTTGTTTTGTATACTTTCCGCTAGAGATGAAATTGAAAGCAAGTAAACGAACGTGAATGAGGGTTGCATGCTAAGCAAACCTACTCCAAAGTATAACTTTTCTGCTTGCTATTCGTGTGAGACAAACAGTATTCGATCTGTCTTTCAGAGAATGTGTTATATCTATGAATAGACTTTTAAGGTTTTCTTAAACTTAGCTTTAATAGGAATGCGAGGAAAATTCCTCTCTCGTGTGCACTGTGTTCAATGGAAAAAGTCTTAACAGTCGTTTTTTTCTTTTAAAGGTATTATGACATTTTTCCACTGGTCATACAAGGATTTATTAAGTGCTCATGCAGCATAAATGCCAGAAACCGCATGCTTTTAGCTACAGTTCCTTCTTCTGCTACAATACCTGGTCGATACTTTAGAGAGCTTTGCTGCATGGGCTTCATGGTGTTTCGGGGCTTTAGTGCTGTGAAACCCAGTGGGAAAACTTACCACTTTTATCCAGAGCCATGTCATTGCTTATTACATTTGACTGAATGACCAATAAAAACCGAAAAACAGACTCGATTAGAAATAAAGCGTGTACAAGCTGCCACTAATTACTCTGCTACTGTAATAACGTTATTCAGAAATGCATTGTGGTGAGTGAAATGACTGAAGAGATGGTTTGAACTTTTCCCCCCATACCCTGATTAATTTCTCTGTGTGAGATGATGGTGAACCGGTGAAGATGCTGACGTTGATCAATGTTCGAGGCTTCAGGTGAGGAAAAGAAGAGCGCCAGAGCAATGGAGATGGGCTAGTTGGCAAATACGTGGCAGTTTTTGGGAATGAGGGATGGGTGGTGGAAAAGAGAGAGAGAGAGAGAGAGACTGCTGGCAGTTGGAGTGCGGAGTTTAGTGTGGCGTGTATGCAATCCATCTGGGGAATAGTGGAGCTTTAAAGCGTAACGCCTTTACTGAGAGTGGCTGAGAGCGTTTCTGGGCTTTCGGGCCGCTTCCATCCTGTTTATGATTTCACAAGCATGGAACCCATTACACATCCTTTACGCGCTCTGATCCGCGCTCGCCGCTCCCAAACCCTCCCGAAATCTCTGGAAAGAAAGCAATTTGTTTTCAGTGTGGCGATGGCAGCCAGTTGCTGCCTCCTTTCCTCTACTTATATGCTGCAAACGCACACAGAACTGCATGCTGTGATGCCTACAGAGTTCAATCATTACGAAATGGTCAAACATTATGAGGCTGTGCAGGGCTTCTTTCTTTCTTTCTCTCTCTCTCTCTCTCTCTCTCTCTCTCTCTCTCTCTCTCTCTCTCTCTCTCTCTCTCCATTATTTATGTTTGTAATTTTTGTATGCTTTTATTTATTTAATATTAGTTTCATTAAAAATAAAAAAAAAAGTAAATAATATTTAAAAAAAATTACAACAATTTGCATTGTCACATTGTAAATTCCATATATATGTCTGCAACAAAAACAAAAAAAGTAAAAAAGTAGGAGTAAAAAAAAAGTAAAATAAAAGTAAATAAGTAAGTAAACAAACAAAGATAGATTGATAGACAGAAAGACAGACAGACAGATAGATTTAAACTTTTTTAAAATGTATGTTTAGTATTTACAGAATAAACAAACAAAAAATAAACAAATATGTTTATAACAAACAAGCAAACAAATAAATAAATGTTTAAAATGGATATACTCAATTAGCTGATTACTCAATTAACTGATAAATAACTGATTAAACTATTTCAATAATTCATTTACATTATTATTTAAATCTATAAAATATTAATATTTTGTTTCTGGACATACTATAAGTGTCTGTATCTTACTAATAAGTGTCTATACTGCCTCTTGTGAAAAAGATTCCTGTAATATATATTTTTGTCTTATACAAAGCAATAATTGCCACCAATGTTTTTTTTTAGTTTTTTTTTTAGCATTATTAAATCCGAATATTTAATTATTCATCAAACAAAGTAACAAGAAACCATGAGCAAAGTCTTGTGCAGTGCATAACAGCTTCTAGCCTTGTCATGGCCACATGTACCACTACTCATACTACAGCACAATGTGTAAGAGGATTTATAAACAGGGCTGAAGACTAACACTGGTTGTGTTAAATGAGACTTTTTGTTCCATCATCTGAAGAAACAAAGACAAACTTCTAATTCAGATTAACAGCTAAGGTGGGCTTTCTGTTCCTACCAGTAGATGGAGCAAACATGTTTCCACTCTCTCTGTGTGCGCGCGCGCGTGTGTGTGTGTGTGTGTGTGTGTGTGTGTGTGTGTGTGTGTGTGTGTGTGTGTGTGTGTGTGTAGTAATTAAAATGTCCTGCATCGTTTCGGTGAATACTGACTAGTCAGGTAACTGGCAGAGTGAATGTGTGGAGGAAGGGAGGGAGGGCGAGTCGCAGGGAAAGAATATGTGAGCGAGTTTGCCAGGATTCTGGTGGATTTGTCCAGTCTGCATTGTTCTCTCGCATTTTTTTTTTCCTACCTGCTAAGCACCGACCTGTGAGGACAATCATATAAAATCCCATAAAAACAAATCTAGCCAAGCCTGGCTCAGCACTCCACTACACAAATGTGTTTATTCAGAGGCGGAAAGCGGATGACAAATATCCCTCTCCGACAGCGCTGCTGTATGATTCCAACTGCTGACATGGTGCGTTCACACTGAAATGGTTTGAAAAGTTTAGTTTCTTTCTGATATGATAAAAACTCATGTGTATAAAGCTTGTGTTCATCATCAACAAGTGCTGAATGTTCACTCACTTATCTGATGCAAAGTACCAAGATCTTCAAGATTATCACAAAGTAATATCGCCATGGCAACCCCAACATCCCTATAACTCTCAGAGTGAGATAATCTCCTGAGAGACATGCACATTTTGATGTTGTATATAATATTAACAACGTGCATTACAAAGTAACATACTACACAATACTAATCTCGTCTACGAAGCTAAAAGGTTTTTATTAAAAAGAATGTCCTTTAGTAACCCAGAGTTCCGAACTTAATCCAATTGAAAATCCAGGTCCTTAAACACTCCGTTCATTGCTGCTTCCCTGACTAATCTGCTCCAGGGATTTTAAAATCCAGAAAGAGGAATAAATAAAGCACCATTTCAGTGTTAATGGAAACTACTTACTCTACTGGCTGCCAAGTATTGACTTAGAAAAAAACAAAAAAACTAATTCACAGCTTTTTGTTGTAACAACAATAAAACTACAATAAAATCCAATCTATAAGAAAATCAGGCACTAAGATAAGCCGGTATGGAGAAATCAATCGAAGATGATGACTTTTCGAGTGTTAGAGTAATTTGAAGAAACACTCACCTGCTGTATTAATAGAAACACATATTTAGGTAAGTATCCAACTGGCCAATCACGTGGCAGCAGCATGATGGAAATATCAGATCGGTTCTTGATGCCAGAGAGGCTTGTTTCAGGAACAGTCTTTAACCAGAAGACAACCACCAAGCTGATTCAAGCTGACAGGAAGGTTCTGGTAACAACTGTGGTGAGCAGAAAAGTATCTCAAAACCACATCAGTTCCCTCTCCTATACAAGAAAGCCTCGGTAACTTAAATAATCACTCTTTACAACTGTGGTGGGCAAAAAAGCATCTCAGAACTCACAACAAGCCTTCCCTTAAAAATCATGTAATATGATAGGGCTCGTCTAGCAGGCAGAACAATGTTTTCGTCATAAAACTCAAAACCTCTGGTGTTCGAACAATCCCACAGCACTTGCTTGTTGGACTTCAGGGAAGCGGCGACTTCCTTGAACTTGAACTCCTTCTAGCTGTTTTCAGAACAGAACTGAAGGCATGAAGCCTTTATTACCAGCACACATACATTACAGCACAATGGAATCCCAATTGAGGAAGTTGGGGTCAGAGTACAGGGGCAGCTATGATACAGCACCCCTGGAGCAGGGAGGGTAAGGGCCTTGCTCAATTGCTCAACAGTGGAGCTTGGTGGTAGTGGTACTTGAACCACCACTACCCCATGAAGGAAAGATTCACTGCTGACTCTCAGGCCCATAGCTCTCTTGACAGATGTGCTACAACAGCCAAAGACAATAAGGCTACAGTAATTTAAATCAGCCATGGTGAGCAGAAAAGCATCTCAGAACACCAAGCAAATGAATTCTTGCCACAGTTTGGACCTGTTAAAACCAAACCAAACCATGTTAAAACCATCACTTGAATGCCACAACGTATTTAAGTATTGTTGCTGACCATGTCCGTCCATTCAAGGCAACAATTTGGACATGGACATGACAACGACTTGCCTTCCCAGGAAACCAGATCTGAATCCAGTAGAACTTCTTTTGGGATGTGGTAGAACCTGGAGATTTTAGGCACTTGAAAAATCTTTCAATATGCAACCAAGTCAATCTGGACCAGAATCTCAAAGAAATGTTTCCAACATCCTTAGGAATCCATGCCATGAAATCTTGAAACTGTGGCTGGCAACAAAGCACAGTTTTTCTTTATTTCCTCCAAATTTGCCAGCAACAATGATAGATTTTACATTAGATGCACAGGATCGACAGAAGCAGCCCGTAATGAATTTCCATCTTGCAGGAAGCATGTGGCCGTATTCCACTTATCGAGCGCATGGTTATGAAGAACGTCTGTAACTTACGGCTCAGAGTATGACATATTCACAGCTTGATCTTGAGAGTTGGTCAACACGATCGTCCGGGGACAGCACAGCGGCGTCTTGTTCATTAGTGCGGTCTATGACGCCACATTTTCATTAAATATGCTGGAATCCAATACTCTCCCAGCTCGAGCAGACACGTGTAACTGAGATGATTCATTACGGAACTCATTACAGATTGATCTTTCCACATCCGTGCTTGTTTTTATTTTTCCTGCCATCGCTTCACACTGATGCAATTGGTCTTATGACATGGGGGAAGAGAAAAATGTTCTTGTCATAAAACTCAAAGCAACTGGTGCTCGTCCAACTCACTTGCATCGCTAGCTTTCCGGACTCCGGGGAAGCAAAGACTTGAACTGTGTGAACTTGAACTCCTTCTGGCTTTTTCATGAAGCAAAGATTTGCTTCATGAGTGTCTCGCAGCTGTTCAGGCCCAAAGATCTCCTGACAGCTCTGCTCCATTACAAGTCTCATCCTAGACACAATCACGAAACTGTTTTCTAATTACTCCACCACTGGGCATTGCTGAAACTGGCATTAATAGTTAAGTAAACAGTGAGCTGTGCTGTCAACGTCCAGTGAAAAACCTTTTCTCGTCTCTCTACGCCCATAATCATGATGAATGGGAGTGTTTCAAACATTAATAGAACCCTGGGAACGCTTCTATTTACATATTTTTTCCCCCTCCTCCTCCTCTCCTTCTCCATAAGATAATTGACCTGCTCGGTGACTCAAAGGTCAAACCGAATCAATGCTTGAATGAATTATTAATCAGCATTCCATTTGTTTAAAAAAGGATCAGATTGACTTTTATGCAATGTCAAATTGATCCATGCAGCACACACTTTAAACAAGAGAGAGGAAGACTGATTAGGTCCTGCTTTGCCCTCAATCCCCTCGCTCTCCAAAATAAAGTGAAGAAGTATGCTTCCTCAGCAAGGTAGCCAGAGAGCAAACTAATGTATGCTGCTGCTTCCAAACAAGAATGTCATGTGGTTTTGCACTCCAGAGACAATCTGAATGAAACTCTTAGGGTTGTGCGGTTATAGGATTCTGTAGCGATTATCCTACACAGTGTCACGCAGAACCTTGTCTCTATCTCAGGGGAGTTGGGGCAAGATGCAAGGGACTCCCTGGACAGGGTTCCAACCCATCACATGACACAGTCACACATTTATTCACACACTACGGACAATTTATCACATGTCTTTGGACTGAGGAAGGAAACCGGAGTAGCCAGAGGAGACCCCCTCCAAAACACAGGTCCAGGTGGAAATCAAACCCCCAACCCTGAAGGTACAAGGCAAAAGTTCTAACCACCAATAACAATTTCATTTGTATTATACCCCAGATGTTTGCAATGCTGAATCCTTTCGCCACATATACATTATAGTATAGAGAAATTCTTCTCCACATATCCCAGCTTAGGATGTTGGGGTCAGAACACAAGGTCAGCCGTGATACAGTACCCCTGGAGCAGAGAAGGTTAAGGGCCTTTGCTCAAGAGCCCAACAGTGGCAGCTTGGCAGGGCTGGGGTCTGAACCCCTGACCTTCTGATGAACAGCACAGAGCATTAACTGTTTGAGCACCTGGTATTCCCAGGCAGTCTCCCATCCAAGTACTAACTTTGCTTAGTTTCCGAGATCAGAGTGGTATGGTCATTAGGTTTGATATTAATATAAATCTGTGATTTGACTCGCTGTTAGAAAAAAGGAATTCTCTTGTCCATACAGCAAACCAGACCTTTTGTCCATACAGCAGAGTTGTGATATAATACGCTTCAACTTGTACATTTTTATCTCATCTAACTTTACAACTAATTCATCAAGGCAGCATGACTGTCAAAGTTACTGTTAAACATCTTAAGCTTTTCGAAAGTGTAGGTCCACCCTTTACAACTTTATTGCCTTTCCAACTATGTCTTTTGTATCCTCTGAGAAGCTTTTGAATCTTCCTGTAACATCCAACCCCCGTAGTCCACCTCCTACACATTCTCCGTGACATGTCAGAGATGCCATATATCTTCTTCAGATCAGGTCTGGAGCCTGAAAGGGTGAAGCCATCTTTTCAAAAGATTGTTTCTTCAGATTTCTCTCTTGTAGCGATACACATCAATATGAAACTATGCAGGAATGCAAACTTTTGCATGTTATCTGTAATAAACCTAGCATGAAGCTGTATGTATAAACATGGATATCTAATGCATTAACTAAGCTTTATGAGATTTTAAACCTTAAAGAAGGCTAGCTTTCTTTTCCTGTACTGTAAGTACAAATAATAAATAAAAAAAAGCGCTCTCTTTGCTACACAGCTCAGCTGCGGGATGTCTCAGCAAATCCTTTTCCAAACGTTCATTTCCACCCAAATCAACACAGGGAGGGAATAACACAATAATATGATGCGCAGTGTTGTTTCTGGCAGGCAGAGGAAATAGCCCAGAATCCCTAAGAACCACGGGAAGATCAGCACGCATCCATCCGTCGCTGTAAAGCAGGGCCGAGGAGCACGGAGCAATACTGGCGAGCTCGCTATCTGAATGAAAATCAGGTCTCTGCTTTTATTGCCAAACAGCCTTCAGGGAAAAGGCAATGTTAGCATTTGTATTTGATTCTGTCTCCACTATAGCGCTTTGTTTACTATAGTCCCTTGCTGTAGCTGTCGGACAATAAGGTTTGGCATTGTGGGATAGCGGTGAATCCGAAAACGTGTCTGAATGCAAATACGACGGACCTAATTATAAACCTAGCTTAGCCATTATTACCTGCTATCTGTCTGGCATGCGGTATTTATGGTTGAGGAAACTTATGGAGGGAGTTGGATTGAATGAGTCAATTTTTCACAATAACAGTATTTTTTCACCTTGTTACAATTTAGGATTATTTTTACTTGTGTAGCACAGGTTAATAAACTGTCACAGTCTTTTGTCTCGGATCAATGTTTACAGTTTTATACTATGTAATAGTTCAGTGTCTGGGTAGGAGTGAAACAACAAGAGGTATAGTGGATATATAGATGCTTAAAGCACTCCACATGACACACAGCCTGAAACTAATAATCCTGCACTAATATATGAGCTAATGATGAGTTAAAGCATGTACTAATCACAGACTAATGAACATTAACTACATTGTGAATCTTCTGACTTCATGTGTAAATAACAAACACCTTAGTGTTTGTTAGTTCATATAGTAGAAGTTAAAGATTAAAACACAGGGACATCTTACAGAACATCTTATAGACAATCTTATAGAAGTTAAAGGACTGGGAAGTGGGATTTTTAGAGAAACGGATGGAAAATTATGTAAAACGAGTGGAGGTGAACTGACTGGTGGTTTTTATTAGTGTGTCTTTCTACATTCGGTGTAAATGATAAAAAAAAAAGTAATCCCATTAGCTTAATCATGTTTGTGTACAGCTGCATATGTCAAATTATATAAAGAATCTAACCTCCTACATCCAATATTTTAACTAATACATTAATTAACAATGTCTAACATGACAGTAAAATGTTTACTTTCACATATAAAGTCGACTTAATTTTAGCTCTTCATTATTTAATATTTAAGTAAATATGAATACAGACGTTTATTTATTTATTTATTTATTTATTTATATTTTAACCAGTACATCATTATCTGTTAAATGTTTTTCTACCTGTATATTATTTTTTTCTAAGATTTTTCTCTCTTCTGTATCTATAATATAAAAGCCATATTTTTTTTCCTTCAATTCTTTTCTCTTTTTATTCAAAGTGATAAATGTGAGTGAGTCAGTAAGTGAATTAAAAACCATGTCCCTGAGCCAACCAACAGTAACCAACCCTTTTTTTTGTTTGGACCATTATACCCACTTAATTAAGTTACACTGACAGTTGGTTCAAGGATCTCGATAACATTCTATTGTGACTTCGGTTTAGTTAAGAAGAATAGCACATGTAATTAGAAAAAGGATTACGCTCCATAGAATCCAGGATTTGTCACAGTTTTGTCGATTACTTTTTTTGTATCATTAACATCCTTGGAGGAACGATTGTCATACAGATGGAATAAATAGAAGTTTACTACTGATATGCTTGAAAATATGAAGGAATTACCTCATGGATGACTTTGGAGGCTTGAAACTTCTCTGCTGAAGAAGGACTGTGGCTTGAAAACGGTTACCAAGAAGATGTCCAGTTTAATTGTTTGGTTTAAATTCCCTCTATCGCAGATTCCTGTTGAAAGGACTGGAAAGCGATGCATTGTTCAGCTGTTGCAGCTTATCCAGCTCAAGGTTCAATCTGCTTTTCTGCTCACCATGCTTGGGAAGAGTGATTATTTAGCTTCTTGAACCACTGTTTACCTTTTTCTTCTAATTTGCTCTATGTTTTTTGTCTAAACTTCTTTCTGTCTTGCTTTTTTTTTTTTTAAATCCCGCTTTTTCAAAGCACAAACAACTAAATCAACTCATAATTCTGATGTCCGGTGTGAACAATAACACAACCTCTTCACTTGCGTGATCTTCTGTGTTGCTCTGCATGGTTCAGGAGTCCAGGTGTTTCTAATGAAGTGGTTGACGAGTGTATATTAGTTTTGCACTTGACACTGGCAAAGTCTGTGAGGCTTTATCTATAGGACTAATACATTACATCGTTACATTACCCTCCAAGTGCACCTGCCTTTAATAAAGCAGTGAATTAGAGGCCCGTTAGGATCTAAGCACGGCCCCAAATGCAATTTTAGGTCATCTTATGGATTGCTGATTAAATAGTTGTCCTGATTTAATTGTCCTGTGCTTTTTTTCTTGCCTGTGGCTTTGAGAATGTGCCACGTCTTCAACACACACATCTCCATACAGATCCAGAGTCACATCCTGTAGCAACACGCACTTAGCACTGAACTTTTGCTTCTTAGAAGACATATTTTTCATGAATTTGCTTCACACTACCAAATACAAGGGCCTCAAGATCAGCAGTCGTGAACCTCTCCTTAGGGTTTCAAGTCAGGTCCCAGTATGAGTCTGAGAGGGCTTTTCTTCTTCTTTTTTTTCTTCTGTGCATCGTTATGTAAGTCATGTTATGTAAGCGTGATGATCTAATGCATCTTGGCTTCTCAAATGAACTGCAGGCAAAAGCAGCAGCAGCAGCAGATTCATAATGACTGCTTAGTGCATGATTAGTGATCTGATTGAATGCCAGGCCCATTTATTACAGGCAAGATGTAGAGATTGAGTTCTCTCTCTCTCTCTCTCTCTCTCTCTCTCTCTCTCTCTCTCTCTCTCTCCCCTCTCTCTGTGTGTCTGTGTTAAAAAAATAAACTTCTTTTCCCTAAAGCGGTCTCATTCTCTTAGTATATAATAAAAGTAGATTCAATATGCATCTTAAATGTCAGTGTGTTAAGCATTCTCTCTCTCTCTCTCTCTCTCTCTCTCTCTCTCTCTCTCTTCTCTCTCTCTCTCTCTCTCTCTCTCACACACACACACACACACACACACACACACACACACAGCTTCCCCATCACTGTCACTATAAATTATTATTCAATAACAATTTTATAAACTCTCTCTCCCTGTCCAATACGTCTTAGTCTGGACATCATCTCCACCTCCCCTTAAGAGTGACAGTGATGTTTACATTATAAATACATAAAAGATTACAGAATATATTGATCCCTCTGTCCTTCCAGTCTGTGTGTGTGTGTGTGTTTTTTTTTCTTTTTTTATCCTAATCACTTGATCACTGATACTCTGCTCACGGTCATGTCTGCTAATTAAGAGTGGATGCTAATGTAGTGTTTTAAGAGCGAGTCGTTCACTTTGTAGTAGTAGTCAAGGCATCTTTGGCAACAGAGCGCCTCCGTATGAATTCATTCAGACGTGCTGGTGTGAGGTGAATATTAAACAGCAGGCCAATTTGATTATGGGGATATTAAATCGGCAATGAAGGATAAAGACTTGTGTTTAGCGGGATAGATTTATTTTATACTTACATATTCATTAAGGCAAACATCTGAAAAACATGTTATTTTGATCATGTAAAAAAAATTAAAATGTGATCCTTGGTAGACCCTGTTAGTAAATCAGTTTGCAGTTTTTTGTAGAAGTTTACACATGCTTTCACACATGTAAATAGTAAAACAGGACATATTCGGTCTGCTTTCATTCCCAGGCTAAAGTAAAGCAAGTGAACAGTGTTCTATCAGTGACCTTCATTCACTATAAACATTAATACATACATATTTATAACAGACATGTAGAGAAAGGATATTTTGCAGACTGGTGTGTCCTTTTCTAGCAGATGTAAAAAATGTGACTTTACCTTTACTTACAAGATGACAAGAATGTGATCCATGAAATATTTTTTCTTCCTCCTTTGTCTTGACTATTGTAGTGCTTCACTCATAGGACGTCCCACTACATGAAACAAACTACGGCTTGAGCAAAATAAAAAAAATAAAAATATGAAAACAATATTATTAATTTTCCTTTATTCTTATTCTTATTATTATCATTATTATTATTATTTTTTATTATTATTTATTTAACAGCCACGTTAAAAAAGTATTACACTTTTATTCTATTTTAAGATTTTCTATTTTAATATTGTTTAATATATTTTCTTTTTACTATCACATATACTGATTTTTTTATTACTGTATCAATTATATTTTATTTAATTACCATTATTTTTTATAGTGTTTTTTATTATTATTATTATTATTATTATTATTATTATTATTATTAATAATAATAATAATAATAATAATAATAATAATAATAATAATAATAATTGCATTTTACAGGGGGCATGGTGGCTTATATTGTATTTATTGTATGTATTATATTTTATTTTATTATCGCTATTTTAATAGTATACATTTACATAATTTTTTTTTACAGCCCCATTAAAAATTAAAATTTTTACACTTTTATTCTATTTTAAGATTTTCTATTTTAATATTGTTTTATTTTGTTTACTTTCACTTTTTACTGTCACATATACTGATATTTTTTTATTACTGTATGCATTATATTTTCTTTAATTGTCACTATTTTTATAGGATATATTTTTATTTTGTTATAATTATTATTTACTTTTTTTATCAATGATTATTTTTTATTTTGTAATGAATATATCTATTAATTTGTACTGAATTTATCAAAAATGAATTCTCATCAATGAATGCTAAATAATAAATAGAAGTTGCTTTCGGCTGCTCCCTGTTCGGGGTCGCCACAGCGGACCAACTGGTCCGCACAACAACTTGGCAAATGTTTTATACCGGATGCCCTTCCTGACGCAACCCTCCCATTTTTCCGGGCTTGGGACCGGCACTGCATCCAGTGGCTGGGGTTGAGGCATTGGCTGGGAATCAAACCCGGGCCTTCAGCATGATAGGCGAGAAACCTACCACTGAGCCACCAATGCCCAATGCTAAAGAACAAATGCAGATAAAAAAAGAAATCTTTAGTAGTAGTCTTTTTTATTTTTATTTTACTTAACATGGTTGTAAAATTGATTTATTCGTATTTCCTTGTTTTTCGCCTGAATGAATCCAAGCTTTTAGTGCTGAACTCTGACAAGTCCACTTTATAAATGCACTTGACTTCTCTTAAGAAATAGGCTGAAAAGTCTAATCTTGAACAGAAGAGTCCATGAATATCAAAGTGTAATGTGCTTCTGTAGTAAACAAAAGAGGCACGGTAAGTGTTGACTCTTACTATTGATATGACGCTCTTAACGTTTGCCACAGGCTGCTTAATAGCTCGAGACTCATAAAGTCTACAGAAATGACACAGTATATCACGTGGTTCAGGGTCAAGGAAGGCGGGAGTGATGGTTAGTTATATGCTGGATATATCAGAATGAGACATAAAAAAAATAATATTGCTTAGTTCTTGCAAAGAGGACTCAAGTACTAGGGTTCAATTTAGGACACTGTTTGAGATATTTTAAATGTGTTAAATAAATATAATGTCCAAGCAGCAGAGAAAGAATGAAAGATAGAAAAATTTGAACCAGGAATAAAAAAAAAAAGGAAATCTTTTAATTTGTAATCCATCCTTTGACTCCCAAAGAAATCAATTATATTGCACATTTAAAAAATGTAAATAATAAACCTATATGTTGTACTGCACAAGTCCCTGAATCATTTATTACTATAGAAATGTAAGTATTAGGACAAGTGTGTTCATACTGTATAATCCAATCAGAATCGATAATTATGCAAATTATATTTAAGGCACATTTTCCATACCTACTAAAGCTATGAAAAGAAAAAAAGCCAAGAGTGTACCACAGAACTGATAAATGGGGGAGTTGGTGAGCTTGGGGTATAAAAACTTTTGGTAAACTTTATTCATGTGTTTACTTACGTTTAATGATGATGGAGTTGGAGTTGCTGGTGCCTCAAGTAGCTGTCAGGCCTCACACTATAGCATTAATAATGAACATATAGCATTTTTTGAAGAAGGAGTAAAAAAACAAGCCAGTTTTCAGTTTCCATTGTAGACTGAATGTTAACCCTTGTCTTAAACGCCCACACAAATAAATTCTAAACTAACATAAACATATAAACATTGCACACTGATGCATGCTCAGAAACAAGGAACTTATATCCTGGAATATCAGTCACAGCATAGTGTATATGACTGAAGTAGAAATCTGGTTGATGTACAAGCTCCATCATGACCCGCCATTTTGATTTTTGGGGGAAAAAACGTAATTCATCCATTCACCGCCCAAGTGCCGGCTGGCAGGAGCTCGGTAATGAAGAAGAAATACACAAGTTCGGTATGAACGGAGTTCACTGGTCTGTGAAAGGAGGTTGCGCTGTATGTGTCTTGCATGTGTGCTCCCGTCATATTTATGGAAAATAAACAAGCTCACTCACTTTTCCCCGAGTCCTAACTTCTCTCGGCCCGACCCCTTTTCTTCTGTAGCGGTGAAGCTAGAACCTCTGAGTGGAACAAGCTGGAAATATTCACACACAGCGAACCCCAAAGGCGACGAGGCGTTCGGCTGATAAATGACCCGGTAGCATCAGCTGGGTCCAAATCATATTCTCTTTTTCCTCCCTGCCTGAGCTGCATGCATGTGGGGAAAAAAATTACCTCGACTTTGCGTACACACAATTCGGGAGAGATGGTCCCAAGCTAAATCACAGATAATGATGTTTCCCTGTAAGTGTATTCTTCTTCCCTTTGGAGCCCGTTGGGGCTTGCGGCGCGGGAGATCTGGAGCCTCGTGTGAAATCTCCACTGCATACAGAGAAGCGTCGGATGCGCTCGGCATAGCATCGAGATGAATGATCAGATAGAGGGAATTATAGTAGGGAAGCCAGAGACTGAGGTGGAATCAATCTTCGGATCGCCTCGTCCTCTCCGCTGGGGCCTCGGGCTCCTCCATACTTTACTCAAGTCACACCCTGATCGAGTGATTCCTTTCTCTTCTTTTTTTTTTTTCCTCCTTCAAACTGAAGCGGACCTCATTTCACAAGTGACCTTTTCCTCATTTTCAAATTATTTCACGCCAAAGAGAAGAGGAGAGTCTCTCTGATAAAGACTTGCCATGACCCCTCGCAGCTATAGACTGCCTCGCCACTTCTTAGGAGATAAAAGGATTTAGAAACACGGCGAGAAGATAAAAACAGACCATTTAGCCGGGTGAATTCTTTATTACTGGGAGATCTATGGTGTATATGCATACATGGTCAGGTTTAAAATTAAAGCAGGCGTGGGTTAAACTTGACTTGCAAAAGTATTCACCCTCCCTTCAAAGGCATCAGATTCCTCAGGATTACAGATGACACTTACACTTGACTGTTCCAGAGAATAATTTTTATTGTAATTCTTAAAGTACATTTTCAAAGACTAAAATAAATCCTGCTTGCATAAGTATTCAGCCCCTTCAGATTAAAACCACCTTTCGCTGCATTAACAGCTTTAAGAGATTTTCACCCATTTTTCCTTGCAGATCTGCTCACGGGTTATTTCAGGTTGGTTGGATTTTGTTTGTTGACTGCAATTTTTAAACAGCACCACTGACTCAATGGGATTCAGATCTGGACACTGTAGAACATTAACCGTTGTTTTTGTAGTTATTTTGCTTGTAGTCATACCCTCAATTTCAAAGTATAGTATCAGGCAATATAAACCACCTTGCCCCTGAAACAGGCAGGTAATGAGGATGTTGTAAATGCATTGCGCTGCATGTTAACATAATGTTAACATCATCTTTCTTTGGCTTGGAAGAAAACAAAAACGTCTCGTTTATCTTTTTGTGAATTTTCGTGACAAGCTTTCGAGAAAACCATTTGTGTATATGTAGGCACATCCTGTAACATCACTAACATACACAGAGCAGCCACACTTCGATTTAATTTCCATATGCTGTCTGATATAAAAAGCAGAACCATTAAGAGGACGAGGTGGAGGAGCAGCGCAAACGTTCGTCTCATCGCATGCTGCTGAACGGGCAGATCTACCGAGTTCTCAGTGGGAATTTGTTCATTAGAGCACATCCAAATGTGCTACTAGCCTCACTTTTTCCCCCTCCTGTCTCCTGTTCTTGTGAACTTAGGGTGTGTTTGGAGACAGAGATCAAAGCTCCATTTAAAATGCCCTGCAGGTCTACAGACAACCGTCGAGCGAGCAGTTTTAGCGAGCCATGAAGATGTAGTGAGAGAGAGAGAGAGAGAGAGAGAGAGAGAGAGAGAGAGAGAGAGAGAGAGAGAGAGAGAGAGAGAGAGAGAGATAGGGCAGAAGACAAATAGGGGGAAGTCTAGATGGGGGGGGAATAGTAAGGAGTCTACATAAGAGTGAGAGAGAGAGAGGGGGGGGCAGAAGACAAATAGGAGGAAGTGTAGATGGGGGGGCAAATAGTAAGGAGTCTACATAAGAGTGAGGGAGAGAGAGAGAGAGAGGAGAGAGAGATAGGGCAGAAGACAAATAGGAGGAAGTCTAGATGGGGGGGCAAATAGTAAGGAGTCTACATAAGAGTGAGAGAGAGAGAGAGAGAGAGAGAGAGAGAGAGAGAGAGAGAGAGAGAGAGAGAGCAGAAGGAAGTCTAGGTGGGGGCAAACATTAAGAAGTCTACGTAAAAGTGAGAGAGACAGACAGGGGGAGAGAGTGAGAGAGAGAGAGAGAGAGAGAGAGAGAGAGCAGAAGACAAGTAGGAGGAAGTCTAGATGGGGGGCAAATAGTAAGGAGTCTACATAAGAGTGAGAGAGAGAGAGAGAGAGAGAGAGAGAGAGAGAGAGAGAGAGAGAGAGAGAGAGAGAAAAGAGCGGGAGAGGGCAGAAGACAAATGGGAGGAAGTCTCGATGAGGGGGCAAATAGTAAGGAGTCTACATAAGAGTGAGAGAGAGAGAGAGAGAGAGAGAGAGAGCGAGAGAGAGAGAGAGCAGAAGACAAGCAGGAGGAAGTCTCGATGGGGGGGCAAATAGTAAGGAGTCTACATAAGAGTGAGAGAGAGAGAGAGAGAGAGATAGGGCAGAAGACAAATAGGAGGAAGTCTAGATGGGGGGGCAAATAGTAAGGAGTCTACATAAGAGTGAGAGAGAGGGGAAGGAGATAGGGCAGAAGACAAATAGGAGGAAGTGTAGATGGGGGCAAATAGTAAGGAGTCTACGTGAGAGAGAGAGAGAGAGAGAGAGAGAGAGAGAGAGAGAGAGAGAGAGAGAGAGAGAGAGAGAGAGCAGAAGACAAGTAGGAGGAAGTCTAGATGGGGGGGCAAATAGTAAGGAGTCTACATAAGAGTGAGGGGGGGGCAGAAGACAAATAGGAGGAAGTGTAGATGGGGGGGCAAATAGTAAGGAGTCTACATAAGAGTGAGAGAGAGAGAGAGAGAGAGAGAGAGAGAGAGAGAGAGAGAGAGAGAGAGAGAGAGAGAGAGGGCAGAAGACAAATAGGAGGAAGTCTAGATGGGGGGGCAAATAGTAAGGAGTCTACATAAGAGTGAGAGAGAGAGAGAGAGAGAGAGAGAGAGAGAGAGAGAGAGAGAGAGAGAGAGAGAGAGAGAGAGAGAGCGCAGAAGACAAGTAGGAGGAAGTCTAGATGGGGGGGCAAATAGTAAGGAGTCTACATAAGAGTGAGGGGGGGGCAGAAGACAAATAGGAGGAAGTGTAGATGGGGGGCAAATAGTAAGGAGTCTACATGAGAGAAAGAGAGAGAGAGAGAGAGAGAGAGAGAGATGAAGAGAGAGAGGAAGAGAGCAAAAGACAAATAGAAAGTCTACATGACAGAGAGAGAGAGAGAGATGAAGAGTGATAGAAGAGGGGCTGAAATGAAGGTTTGGCCCTGGGGAGCCCTAAAGAATGCATTATACCTGTTGTGGCTTAGTCTAAAAAGCCAAAGCAGATTATTCACACACACACACACACACACACACACAGACAATAAGATGTTGAATTTAGCCCCTATATATAGAAAAAGAAGAATCTTGATTTGATAAAATATAACATTCCATTCATTTTCCAAATTTTTCTTTTTTCTTCAGGAACAAACAGCAAAATCTGAATATCACCCTTATATATCAGAAGATTTTAGTTTTCCTGTGACTGAACTAGCAACAACAATGTCCCCCGGTGATGTCAGTCAGCGCAGCACAACCACAAACCTCTACACAAAAAAATTAGCAGCAGAATCACACAACATTATTCGATATAATTCAATAGAAACAGATTTAATTTAGTTTCATTGTGGACATTTCCTGTAAAAGAACAGTCCTGCTGCACACGTTTAATGCAGTGTGTAGCCCATAGGCACGAGCCTGATGTGTTATTGACACACAACGATCTCTTGGGTTCCTCTCTTCTTCTAGCACCACTGGCAAAGGTCAATCTTGGAGCACGCTTACACAATCATCTCATTTGACTAGCCGCAAGCAATGTATGCACCAGGGGCCTCCTCTGACCGTCCCATCTCCTGTAACCTAATGTGTTTTTAATTAAGTCGAGCTAAATCTATTTACAAATTCAGGACCTCTCTTTGAGGCCGGATAACGATTTACACATTTTACCCACATTGCTTTTACCCCTAGCATGCTCATGTAAAGGGTAAAACAGTCTCTCTAATGAATAACAGCTTTTGGCTAACAGATAAAAATGCTAACAGGGTACAAATGAGTTAAAGGCTATGCTGTCTAAAATACATTACCTTAGAAAAAAAGCTAGTCATGTAAATATCTGGATAAACACCCACCCAAACACACACCCAACCATTTAAACAGTAGCGGCTAGCATATTCAGCAGTGGAGCTCAGAAATAAACCAAAACTGGCCAAATGATACAGCTAGCTACTGCTAATAATTAACTAGCAGTAAGGTTTACCTCACTGTTTGCTACAACAGTAAGATTCAGGACCTTTCTTTGTGGCCAGATAACGATTTACACATTTTACACACATGGTTTTAAACCTTAGCATGATCATGTTAAGGGTAAACATTCTCTCTAATGAATAACAGCTTTTGGCTAACAGGGTACCCAAAAAGTTAAAGGCTACCTTTTGTTTTAAAGAAGCCAGTCATGTAGATAGCTGGATAGATAAAACACACAGACACTATTGCTATTGATGCTAATCATTAAGATAACAGTGACTAGCATATTGAGGTGTGGAAACCAAACCAGGCTAAATAATACAGCTAGCTTCAGAGGAGCTGTTAATTATTAACTAGTGGTTAGTTTTACCTCTTTACAGTTTACTGTTTTCTTACTGTTGCTTGCCACACACACACACACACACACACAAAACACTCTCTCACTCTCTCTCTCTCTCTCTCTCCCCCACACACACACACACACACACAAAAAGTCTTGCACATCACCGTAGGCAAAAGTTTGTGTGGTAATTTTTTCTTTGCCTTCTGGAATATTCTTCTCAGCAAAGTTAGAAACACTTGTGTAGCATACTGAGGTAAAATGCTTTACAAGTTACAGTTCAAAAATATTTCTTTACACAAAAAGGTAAAGAAATAAAAAAGAACAAAAAAAAACACCACTTATTGTTTTGACTCTAATCTAGTTATGTTGTAAAGGTTTACCTCTTTATTTAGCTCTTTGCTAAGTAAATATGCCACTGAAGTAGGCAGGTAGCTTTCTAAGTGTAAGATTGCAGTGTATATTCACCAACATTAAGACATAAAGCTACGTCTACTGCTATGAGGATGTGCTGTTACAGGAAAATAATCAACGCCGGGATGGTCCTTAAGTGTTAGTTCCTCTAATATTACAGCAATTTGTCAATTATTACTATTCTTAATCAAGAGTGACACGTCTATTTTTTTTTTAATCAGTCTATAGTTACATTTAATGTTGTGGAACGTCCCCGCAATGCAATGCGCTCACAAAACACCCTCAAATGAAGCACTTAGGAGGAACTATTATATTGACTGGAAGAGAACGGCTGACTTAATAGAGTTTAGAAACTATTTGGAGCAAAAAATTCCCTTCTTTGTAGCGCCATAGCCGCAGGATATAGACGCATTGAGCATGCTTCGGCGCCCCAAATTGGTATGGAGCACAGAATAGTGACTGCACTTTGGCTGTTTTCCTGATTTCAGCATCTATTGGGTGTCCTTACCTTCCTAAATGTGTTTGGGGTATTAGGATTTTCCTCCCTTCATGGAGCATTTCGCCTGTAGGGCTTTGATTTTTCAAGTTTTGTAAAGCCCATTGAGAGAGCTGATGACCTGACAAACTGTGTGGCTGTTCACAAATTCTTTATATCTACGCAAAACCGTATTTCCAAAGAACTTTTTTTTAGGTAAGTAACCATTCCCCATGCATTCCACATTGCACAGCACAAGCGAGTGGTTAGTGATATATTTTTGTCTTCCTCTCTCACCCCACCCTACATCCTGAGCCAAATTCATCCACACTAAGAGCCCCGCCATTACCCTGCAAGCGCCGTGTGTCCTTTAACCGCAGAGACGAGTGCTTGTTTAAAAACGGTCATTAATGGGAGCCTGTTCCCCAACTCATCCACCTCGGGCACCCAGCAGCCATTATAATCTCATCCCCAAAATGGCAGTGTTAATGATTAAAACACGGAGGGCAGGGAGAAAAGAACATTGCCCCTGAGGTCTCGCTGCTGCTCCTCCCAAAGCACAAATGATGGCCAATGTGTCCATTTAACTTAGCTAGTAAATGTCTCGCTGCTCCGAATCCATTACTGGCAAATGATGTTGGTAATACGCCTGAACACCAGCTACCATGTGGGATTTGTGCAGACGCTGAAATCCAGGCCAAGTTCATCATGAGTCTGAAGGTGGCTTTACATCTGGAAGATGTGACTGCTTGTCACTCAGTCGAGCTCGGAGACTTGAGGAGTCGACAGGTTTTTTTGCGGAAATGTTGTTTAAAACATAAACTGAGTCAGATCAACATGACAGGCTTCTTCAAGTAGCGAAGACGTACGTGAGAACGAAACATACTAATTGAATCACTATCCATCTCGCTGCCTCATTTATTTCCATGGCAGTGAGAGATGTGCTTCTCATAATGTCAGAAATGCTGCAAATGAAGCTGTATTTATCCCTTAAATACACTTGACACCATGACAAGAATTCTTGTTCAGCTCTATTTAGCTATGCCAGAAATTGGAGAGCTCAAAAAACACATTGTTAACTATTTTGAGCAAAAATAAGGTGTGAAAAAGGTATGAAGACTTAATCACGCGGCATGTATGAGAAATATTCTCCATTAAAATGTAATGTGGACTGTAGATGTAGGAGATGTTTGTTGTTAAGTAGCTCTTAACATTAGCTAACATTACTGTGATTACCCTAGTGTAATCTGACTCAAAATACAGACACATCATTGACGTCATGTTTCAAGGTCCGTAGATTAAGACTTCATTCAGACTTTACATCTGTCTCAGAAGATCCGATCACAACTGGTCGAGACCAAAAAAAGGTCAAGTGTGTCTCATTCATTCATTCATTCATTCATTGTCTACCGCTTATCCGATCTATTCTCGGGTCACGGGGAGCCTGTGCCTATCTCAGGCGTCATTGGGCATCAAAGCAGGATACACCCTGGACAGAGTGCCAACCCATCGCAGGACACACACACACACACACACACACACACACACACACACACACACACACACACACACACACAAACAACTCCCATTCACTCACACAGTCACACACTATGGACAATTTAGAGATGCCAATCAACCTAAAATGCATGTCTTTGGACCGGGGGAGGAAACCGGAGTGCCCGGAGGAAACCCCAGAGGCACGGGGAGAACATGCAAACTCCACACACACGGCAGAGGTGGGAATCGAACCCCCAACCCTGGAGGTGTGAGGCAAACGTGCTAACCACCAAGTTTTTTGCTTTTAAAATATTGTGTCATATACCTAGCAAGCATGCAGCAAATAACTATAGAGAGCTTGAAAGTCCTAAATGGGCATGTCTGGACATGTTCTAGAAATACAAAATTCATATACATTATATAAAGGACACTTCTTTGTAAAGCTGGAACAAGAGTCTGTAGCTATAGACTTCATTTATATCAAATGACAGATGAATTGTGGTGTCTTCTCTACATCTTTGTAAGAAGTATCTGTGCAAAAATAATTATTGTTGGATAAATGGACACAAATCATTGGAGTTATAGTATTGTACAATTTGTGTGGAGCTGGTAATCGCTTTTGGTAGATCTGGCAACCCATATAGCTATAAAATGTTAGGGGTTTCTGGCATGAATTCTCTCTCCTAGCATGATGTGTAGTATTTTGTTTTGTGATTTCTCAATGTTCTTTTCTTTTTAGTTTTATTGACATTTCTTGACTATCCTAATGTGTTCACCTGTTTCGTGTTTTCTCTTGATTTGTTTAGTTTCTTCTGCCATGTTGTTCGGGTTCCTCCATGTTTTTTGCTGTCATCCCTGATCGTGAATACAAATTATTATCCTGTAACCTCCTGTGCCTCCTGTGTTTTGGACTCATGGACTTTTCAGATTCTCTGTAATAAAAAAAACATAAAGTTTCGCCCTTGCGTCATGCCTTAATAACCATAAGTTACATTTTATACTAAGTCTGAAAAGTTCCACTGGTGATTATAGCGGGTTTTTTTTTTTATATTGATGTTGATCAGTAGAAATGTGCTTTTATCTGAGCTTGTACTTAGTAACCAATAGCTTCAACAGGTTAGTATATGTAGTATAGCTGTATGTATAATTCATATCCATGAGCTTTACATTGTTACATGACGTAGTGACGTATTATCCAGACCTGCTCGGCTATCAGAGAGGTGTAGTGTTCTTAATGACCCTTAGCTATACCGAGAAGGTAATTACGGCAGAGATCTGTAAATAATGCCCTTGCAGAAAAACATGCACTCAGTATTATCTTGGCAGTCATTTTAATTGAAATTCCATGCCATAAGCAATATATCTATGATTCATTTCTAACAGCTCATTAGATCTAACATGCTTTCAGGAAACGACGTTGTAATAGGTAGGATGTAATTACTCTATGTCAAGGCCAAGGATAATGTCCGTGTTTAGCTGAAGAGCATTAGAGGGTTCGAATGAAGACAGCAAGCTTGAGCTCAAGGGAAAAAACTTCCACTCTGGATGTTATGTCTTACGTCTATATGGCGCACGAGTGATAGATCAGCACCAAACTTTATAAGACATTTCTATAAAGGAAACCTCTCAATAACATTTCTTTGAAATTCATGGGGCCTCTTTTTTAAAAACTTGATTACTGGAAGCTGTACGTCACGCATGCTGTCACAATTGTATTTCCTTATCCAGATGAATAAGTGGCAAGTCAAGATCATTTTATATCCACACTGATAAAATCACATGAGCCATAATAGCCTCCACTGCTTGCGGATGTGGGATAACGAACAATATATTTACACGATAAAGGATTCGAGGCAAGCGGCATTTCCTCCTGTTGTTTGGATTGCTGTTGCATTTGTCAGCATTTCTTTATAACTCTAATACTTTTAAGTGTAATAAGCACCACATCTGTACATTGTTTTATCCTTCTGACGGAGCTCTAAGAAATGCGTACGCAGATTAATAACGATCGCTGTGTTTCTCACTTTACCTGAGCCATGTGTCCTACCTCCAGGCTGAACCTTATTTAAATTGAACGACGAATTGTGTAACAGATGGTTTACCGGCTACAGACGGATGACTGACCTTTTCGAAAGCACCTTGGGTTTCGAAATCTTATTTTGCCCATTTTCCTCACTGACAGGATGACACATCTGCTTAGGGAATAAGCCTCAAAAAAAATAATAAATAATATCCCAATATGGTTACTTTCAGTGATTTACATGATGCCAATGGGATTAGTAATGAAATGTAGCTCAGGACACTCATGAATAACAAACAGAAAGTGAGATGCCTTTGCATTGCATATCAGAACGCCCGGCTGCGGAATAAATGTGCTACTTAATCGTACTGATCTCCATAAAACCTTGATGGGGCTTTTCAGAGAACCAAATGCACTAAAGGCAGGAAAGGGGGCACGCTGTGTACCGAATACACAGCCAAGTGCAAAGAACAAATAATCAATCAAAGTAACACAAGAGCACACTTCGCTGTAGTGGTCAAGGGGATAATGGAGGTTATTTACTCTTTACTGCAATAATACACAATACCATAAGAGACTGTCCAGCTTATTTGAGTTGAAAGAAGAAAGCAGGAGTACATTTGTATAATTGAGCTGTTAAAACATTCAGGCGCAAGGTTGCTGATTTATTCTGAGCATTTTTACTTGGTCGAATTATGGTTCCTCCAAGAGGCTGACATTTCCATTGCAGGATATTTGGAGCAGCGTGTTAATCTGTGCTAAAAGTGAAGAAAGGGCATTTCAGTGTATTATGTAAAAACGGGCTATTTTGGGTTGTCAGGATATCCAACTGTAAAAGTAGGAAGTCATGACATATGCATTCAAAGCAACATATTTTAATCAACTAAACTTATTTTATACTTTACACCGACTCTGTATTGGGAGACTCTTACTTGTGCTTTAATCTTTATTTGACTATCTGTATAAAGATTTTTATCGCTCCTATATACAAGCACACTCTTTATTGTGTTCATTTTGTAGGCTCGCTTTGGTAAATTAGCTGACATTTACATTAAAGGCTTGTTTACTTTAAAAAGTAAAACGAATTATACATTTGCACCCAAAGATACAGTTACGACTGCGGAGATACTTGGTCAAATCGTGATAATCATTTAGCTGGCAAGGTTTTAGCCATCTTTTTTTTTTTTTGCAAATCAAAACCAACGTGATTTTGCTAAAACATTTTTGGTTTTTATGTTAGAGATGTCAAATGTTTTAATTCAGTTGTTTTTTTTTTTTGCCCATCCGAACATTTTTTCCCAGATCACTTTGCATATCATTCGCTCAAGGCTTGTTTAGCCGGTTTATGTTTTGTTTTGTTTTTTCTTTCTACTTTTTCCCAAAAGACTAAATTTCGCTATTCTTTGCATGCTATTTCTACTTCCTTTTTCTTTTTTTTTTTAGTTCTGCTAAAGGCTTGATCCTGCTTCTGCAGCTAGAGGATTGACGTTAACGGATATCCCTCCCTCCTTCCTCCTCTTAGTTGTTATATCACTGTACACAGAACCATATTGAACCTCGCATATTGGAAAATGTTAAAAAGACAACAACAACTTGTTGCTGCATACACAGTACTTCTTTTAGAAACACTGCCATGTGCTTCGACACAAATACAGCTTTGTTTATTTTCTCATACAGTAAAAATACATACAACTAATCAGGGACTTTTGTTTTTAGCCAAAGATCCATCGTTAATTAAAGCCTAACAATTGCAAAACTAAATAATGAGCCATTTTACTTCGCATATGTAGGAGACAGAAACACTTTTATCGAGAATATG
Organism: Hemibagrus guttatus; assembly: GCA_033459395.1. NCBI lineage: Eukaryota > Metazoa > Chordata > Actinopteri > Siluriformes > Bagridae > Hemibagrus > Hemibagrus guttatus. The sequence goes on along the minus strand of JAUCMX010000023.1, from coordinate 16,013,915 downwards.
TAACTGCTTTTCTAAGTGATACTAATTGGACAGTGTTTACACTTTTATATTATGCTCTTTTTTCTGTTTTTTTTTTTCTTCTACCAATAGAAACTAACTGAAGAGACCTCTCAGCTCCGTCGCCTCTTTCTCCATTTCCTCCTCCGATCTCCATTTGGATGCAATGTCTTCACTTTCACGGTCATGCTTCTGCAGCTGAAGACAAACCAAAGAAAGAAAAAAAAGGTAAATAAATAAATAAATATAAATACAATGTACTAGCAGAAGAGAACTTTCCTTTCATTACTGGCCTCCAGACATATGCAAATACAGGAATGTGGCGAAACATTAAATAGGGCAGAATGCAAGAGAAAACATTAACAAGTATGTGCTGTTATTATTAATCTGTATGTGTGCGTCCATCCATCCTGAAGGAAATGCTTAAGACCTTGGAGGCAGCTTATCATTTATTTTCCTTCAGTATGCTGCATAGATATTTCCAGAACTCCATATAATGAATCAACTTTTTTTTTTGCATATATATTATATAGAGATTTATTTATTTATTCATTCATATATTGTGTAATATTATTTTATTTTAGAAGAGCACAAAACATAACTCAAGGGTTTAAAAGATTTGCTTAACATGTACCGCAATAGATATTGAGGAAATCTCTTTTTATTTGCAGATATAAATACATTTGAAGCATGTATCCATAAAATAACGTGCTTATAGTTCTTTTAGAAGACGGTAATGTTTATAAATTCGAATAATGCTACATAGACCTTTAATAATGAACCATAAACAATTGAGTGGTGTAATTAAATATGCGCGATCAGACAGTGAAGAAAAAGCTCATCTCCATATATACGAGATATAGGTGAGTATATACAGGGTTTTATGGTTTTCCAGGATGTTTTGCAGGAAAAACCTGTTACGTATAACAATTAATAATTAAGTGTGCCTGTAAACTTTTCCAGTGTCTTCTTCTTCTTTTGGCTTTTCCCATCAGGAGTTGCCACAGCAAATCATCTCTCGCCACCTATCCCTATCTCCTGCATCCTCAACACTTGCACCCACTAGCTTCATATCCTCACTAATTACATCCATATACCTCCTCTTTGGCCTTACCCTTTGCAGTTCCTACTGTCCAACTTTGTCACTTCCAAAGAGAACCTCAACATCTTCAGCTCTGCTACCTCTAGCTCTGGCTCCTGTCTCTTCCTCAGTAACATATATATATATATATATATATATATATATATACAAACCCGATTCCAAAAAAGTTGGGACACTGTACAAATTGTGAATAAAAACAGAATGCAATAATGTGGAAGTTTCAAATTTCAATATTTTATTCAGAATACAACATAGATGACATATCAAATGTTTGAACTGAGAAAATGGATCATTTTAAGGGAAAAATAAGTTGATTTTAAATTTCATGGCATCAACACATCTCAAAAAAGTTGGGACAAGGCCATGTTTGCCACTGTGTGGCATCCCCTCTTCTTTTTATAACAGTCTGCAAACGTCTGGGGACTGAGGAGACAAGTTGCTCAAGTTTAGGAATAGGAATGTTGTCCCATTCTTGTCTAATACAGGCTTCTAGTTGCTCAACTGTCTTAGGTCTTCTTTGTCGCATCTTCCTCTTTATGATGCGCCAAATGTTTTCTATGGGTGAAAGATCTGGACTGCAGGCTGGCCATTTCAGTACCCGGATCCTTCTTCTATGCAGCCATGATGTTATAATTGATGCAGTATGTGGTCTGGCATTGTCATGTTGGAAAATGCAAGGTCTTCCCTGAAAGAGACGACGTCTGGATGGGAGCATATGTTGTTCTAGAACTTGGATATACCTTTCAGCATTGATGGTGCCTTTCCAGATGTGTAAGCTGCCCATGCCACACGCACTCATGCAACCCCATACCATCAGAGATGCAGGCTTCTGAACTCAGCGCTCATAACAACTTGGGTCGTCCTTGTCCTCTTTAGTCCGGATGACATGGCGTCCCAGTTTTCCAAAAAGAACTTCAAATTTTGATTGGTCTGACCACAGAACAGTTTTCCACTTTGCCACAGTCCATTTTAAATGAGCCTTGGCCCAGAGAAAACGCCCGCGCTTCTGGATCATGTTTAGATATGGCTTCTTTTTTGACCTATAGAGTTTTAGCCGGCAACGGCGAATGGCACGGTGGATTGTGTTCACCGACAATGTTTTCTGGAAGTATTCCTGAGCCCATGTTGTGATTTCCATTACAGTAGCATTCCTGTATGTGATGCAGTGCCGTCTAAGGGCCCGAAGATCACGGGCATCCAGTATGGTTTTCCGGTCTTGACCCTTACGCACAGAGATTGTTCCAGATTCACTGAATCTTTGTATGATATTATGCACTGTAGATGATGATAACTTCAAACTCTTTGCAATTTTTCTCTGAGAAACTCCTTTCTGATATTGCTCCACTATTTTTCGCCACAGCATTGGGGGAATTGGTGATCCTCTGCCCATCTTGACTTCTGAGAGACACTGCCACTCTGAGAGGCTCTTTTTATACTCAATCATGTTGCCAATTGACCTAATAAGTTGCAAATTGGTCCTCGAGCTGTTCCTTATATGTACATTTAACTTTTCCGGCCTTTTATTGCTACCTGTCCCAACTTTTTTGGAATGTGTAGCTCTCATGAAATCCAAAATGAGCCAATATTTGGCATGACATTTCAAAATGTCTCACTTTCAACATTTGATATGTTATCTATATTCTATTGTGAATAAAATATAAGTTTATGAGATTTGTAAATTATTGCATTCCTTTTTTATTCACAATTTGTTCAGTGTCCCAACTTTTTTGGAATCAGGTTTGTATATATATATATATATATACACACACACATTTTTTTTGTTAAATACTACATACATATACTTATCTAATGTCTCCTAAGTCATACATACATTGATAGATTTTATGTCATATTAATGAGCTCAAAATGTTCTCCATTTATCTTGAGAGAAAGAGACGTGAGTTGAGTGATAAAATTGTTGTAGCATACTTTGATGTTAAAATGTGAAAGATCTGTAAAGACAGCATTGCATTAAAAAGTGTCACTGGCATCTTTATGAGTTAATAAGCAAGCAAACACTAGAGCTTTAGGAAACATTACTCGAATTTATAAATTACATATTAAAATCTTATATATATATTATGAATATAGGATAATGAATGATTCAATGAGTGTTATGGAAAACTTAGGTTATGGTCCAGAAGATCCAAAAATAAATAAAAACAATCTTTACCCAACACCCTACATTCCCACTGAATGATGTGGACAGGGTGTCATGACTTAATAATAATAAGTTTACTCAGTGACCAATTACATTTGAAATCCATGTCCCGAGGGCTTTTTCGTTTCTTCCCCATTCTTTCCGGTAAATCGCCTCTCTAGGGAGTTATAATACATTTATAAGCCATTAGATATAAAAAAAAAAAAAGGCACACTTTGCATGGTTATGAATGGTTCATATGATGTACATAATGACTTAAAAGTAAGGAATCTGATGGAACAAATCCATAAATGAACTCAAATTAACTAGATAATCCATTTAAAAAGTATTGGCACCCTAGAAAAGGTAGAGAAGGAGGTGGAGTTCTAATGCTGCATTATTGGAAGATTTTGCACATGATTAGTTGCCATTTTGCTGTTTTCAGTTCCCTGGAGTTTTATTGGTGTGATGAATCAGCTGTAATAATGCACAATGAATAAATTATAACCTGTTAGGAACTTTTTCATAGTTACCAATACCACTCAGTGTCTGCTTCTTAGTTCAAGCAAATATATGAAATACATTGTGGTCCACTGTGAATTAGACAGATTTGCTTTCTCTCACTCTTGCTTTGTTCCCGTCTCAAAGCTTCAAAAATGCACAGCATGTGTTCAGCCACATTGTTTCCACCCTGACCATCGCACTGTGTCCAAATCTGCACCCCATAAGATGCTTCGCAGTGGTCAGAAAATAACATTTTCGCTTGAGGAACATTTGGGATGGGATTGTATTTACTGATTTATTCTTCATGCCAGTAAACTGAAGAAGAAAAAAAAGTCGCCTGAGTCTAGATGACGGCACGGACGCTTATCGGTGTCATATTTTGCTGTGAGCGGGACTTGGGGAAGGGCAAGTTCCTGGAAAAGACAGCTGAAAGTCCAAAGGAGCAAAAATAAAGCCTGACGTCAGCTCGCAATGCCTCACGATGAGGCTGTCATAATAACAGTATTAAATTTAGACCTCTTTTACAACAAAGTAGAAAATCAATGCTTCTGACAAGGCTAACCACATCCCTTTAAAGCCTCAGCCATCAGGATTCTAAAATCACAGTTGACATATAAGTTGCAAATTGCTAAAGAAAATGCTATAGACCAAGGCTCGCTATAATTATTTCAATTATTTAAATGAAAAACACCAGCGAGTTTTAATGATATATACATAAAACGAGCAGTTACCATTGAACAAATTACTTGATAATGAGCTTTCTCTTACATGTCACATATTCTCTGTCTATTTTTGTCCCTTTTATTTACCACGCCTTAATAAATCCTAATTATCTGATCCGGTTCATTTTAAAACAGAACCAATTTCCCGGGAAAACGAGACGCTCTGAAATACTCTGACATTTAATGAAACTGAGAGTCAATATTTGCCTTTTCAAACAAGTAAATTTGTTATTGTAGCGTTTGGTTTCTTAATTAAATTCTGGAGGATTTCCAGTCTGGTTTTGAAAAAGAAATATATAAATAAAAATCCCAAAGTTGTGGTGAAAAAATCTGGAGTATAAAATCTTCAAATGAGAATCAAGTGTTGATGTACAGCATTAATGGATTGTTATTTGGGTTGGATTTGAATCCTCAAAAAGAGATAATTTATTTCAGCGCTGCATCAACACTTATTATTTATTATTTATTATTACTGTCACAACACAGCAAGCCACAAGCTCTGCACCGTGTTAATACTCACTTATTTACCTCCCAGCTACTGACTGAAGCCCCACACACTCTCACAGTCTTAAAAAGACCCTCATATTTCACAGTTACTGAGCCTTACTTTTTAATATGTATAGCACTTTTAACAATGGATATTTGAGCAAGGAAGATCTCCCTGAGACGACATGAGGAAGAAACCTTGAGACTTAAAAAAAAGGAACCCATCCTCATCTGGGTGACACCAGAATAGTGTAAGGAATCATTTCTCTTTAATAATTGTGTATTATATGGTGCATTTGTGTAACCAGAAAATTAATTCTAGTTCTAACATGAAGTCTGTCTTGCTGAAGTTATGAAGAACTGATCACCTGAGTGATATCAATTGCAGTCCAAAGCCATCTTCATAGTTTCTAAGTGGTTCTATACACAGCAATTGCATGGTCGTCTATGTGAATCAGTTTGTTTTTTTAGTTATTTCCACAGGAAAGTGTGCACTTGCATACACCTTTGCCTCTCAGGAGCATGCTGTAATAGGAAAATAATCCATGATTGGAATACGTTATTGAACTCGGTCAAAACTGTAAGTTCAATAAGAAATAAAACTCTTGGGAGTGAAATTGTCCAAATTGGGCCCAAAGTGTCAATATTTTGTGTAGCCACCATTATTTTACAGCGCTGACATAACCCACTTGGGCATGGAGTTCACCAGAGCTTCACAGGTTGCCACTGGAATCCTCTTCCACTCCTCCATGATGACATCACGGAGCTGGAGGACCTTGTGCTCCTCCACCTTCCATTTGAGGATGCCCCACAGATGCTCAATGTATGCCAATGCATCATCTTTACCCTCAGCTTCTTTAGCAAGAGAGTGGTGGCCTTGGAGGTGTGTTTGGGGTCGTTATCATGTTGGAATACTGCCCTGCGGCCCAGTCTCCAAAGGGAGGGGATCATGCTCTGCTTCAGTATGTCACAGTACATGTTGGCATTCATGGTTCCCTCAATGAACTGTAGCTCCCCAGTGCCGGCAGCACTCATGCAGCCCCACACCATGACACTCCCACCACCATGCTTGACTGTAGGCAGGACACACTTGTCTTCGTACTCCTCACCTGGTTGCCGCCACACACGCTTGACACCATCTGAACCAAATAAGTTTATCTTGGTCTCATCTGACCACAGGACATGGTTCCAGTAATCCATGTCCTTAGTCTGCTTGTCTTCAGCAAACTGTTTGCAGACTTTCTTGTGCATCATCTTTAGAAGAGGCTTCCTTCTGAGATGACAGCCATGCAGACCAATTTGATGCAGTGTGCGGCGTATGGTCCGAGCACTGACAGGATGACCCCCTGCCCCTTCAACCTCTGCAGCAATGCTGGCAGCATCTAATTCCCAATGCCAACCTCTGGATATGACGCTGAGCATGTGCACTCAACTGCTTTGGTCGACCATGGCGATGCCTGTTCTGAGTGGAACCTGTCCTGTTAAACCACTGTATGGTCTTGGCCACCGTGCTGCAGCTCAGTTTCAGGATCTTGGCAATCTTCTTATAGCCTAGGCCATCTATATGTAGCGCAACAATTCTTTTTTTCAGATCCTCTGAGAGTTCTTTGCCATGAGGTGCCATGTTGAACTTCCATTGACCAGTATGAGAGATTGAGAGCGATAACACCAAATTTAACACACCTGCTCCCCATTCACACCTGAGACCTTGTAACACCAATGAGTTACATGACACCGGGGAGGGAAAATAGCTAATTGGGCCCAATTTGGACATTTTCACTTAGGGGTGTACTCACTCTTGTTGCCAGTGGTTTAGACATTAATGGCTGTCTGTTGAGTTATTTTGAGGGGACAGCAAATTTACACTGTTATATAAGCTGTTGTCACAGAACGCTGCAAATGATGATGGTGATGATGAGCTGATGCAGCCGGTGTAGAGGAATCAGACCCAATGCGGAGTTAGACCGCGGACAGGGGTTTTATTAAACAAAGGAACATAGAGCACACAGACGTAACACAAAGACGAAGACTGGCAAAATAACGATGACAGACGGCCACTATAAATAAGGAACATAATTACAAACACATTAGGAACAGGTGACAGGCATGAACACATTAGGAAAGGCGTGGCTAGAACAAACACATGACTAAATGAACAAAACCCCTGCTGAAGGCCCCCTAGTGGTCCATCGGGGGCACTTGCCCCGTAACAGCTGTACACTCACTACTTTATATTATAGCAAAGTGTCTTCAGTGTTGTCACATGAAAAGATATAATGAACAATTTACAAAAATGTGAGGGGTGTACTCACTTCTGTGAGATACTGTAAATGATTCAGTTTTTGGTTAGTTATTAAATCATGTATTTTTATATATATATATATATATATATATATATATATATATATATATATATATATATATATATATTGTTGTTGTTCTTTTGGCTGCTCCCTGTTTGGAGTCGCCACAGCAGATCATTTGGTCCGCAAGTTTCGACTTGGCACAGGTTTTACCCCGGATGCTCTTCCTAATGCAACCCTCCCATTTTATCTGGGTTTTGGATGGGCACTGAAAGTGGCTGGGTTAGCTCTCTGTCCAGGAATGGAACCCTGGCCACGGCAATGAGAGCCTGCCACCGGACCACCAGGAGGCCGTATTTTATAATACATATAATATATAATATATATAAAATAGTGCAACATGCAAGTTAGCTCCAGTTATCTCTTAGCATCTATAAACAGCCGTTTCTTCACCAACCTTTTTTACCTTTCTTTCAAGTCAATAAGAGGGGAGAAAAAACACTTGTCATGTTACTGTCAGGGATTTTCCTCCCATGCCGAGCGCTGCGTGCACAAGAACTCAGCATGTGTAAAGAGCCTGCAGTGCTACAGAAGTGCACTTCTGTGTTGTCATGCGTTTATGTTTTGATTCATATCTTGTCGTCAGCCCTGTCCGGTCATTGATTGTCTCTCTTGTGATTCCTGACCATCAATGTGTAATACTTTGTTATGTGTTGCTATTGTGGTTCTTGATCTTATGTTATCCCTGCCATCGCTGTGCCACCGCACTGTAGTCCTCCATCATGAAGACTTTCCTGAGTAAACTTTACGCCACAAAGCGCTGATTCTGGAGAATTCCATGCAAGGTAAATAAAAAGGTAAAAAAATTCACCATATCGACAATTAGACGTTTTTCTGTTTTCAATACCAAGGCATTCATTTAACAAAGAATAAATTGATGGTAGAAAACCTACTTCGCTTGAGCTGATGCTTTGGCAGAAAAAGACTGACCATAGTTGTTACGGGTGGCAGGTCCTATGTGGACCACTAGGGGGGGTTTCCAGCAGGGGTTATGTGTATTGTTTATGTTTGTCATGTGCCTGTTTGAGCCCCGCCTTATCCCTAATGTGACTTTGATGATGTTCACCTATTCCTCATGTAGTCAGTAATTATGTTTAGTATATATAGTGGCCTTTTGCCAGGGTTCGGGGCTGGTCTCCATCTGCGTCTTTATGTTCCGTGTTTATGTGGCATCGTCATGTTGTCTCTGCGTGTTTATTATTTGAATGAACCCCTGTCTGCTGTCTATCCTCGCGCTGGGTCTGATTTATCATGCTCTCTACACCGGAATCGTGACAATAGTAAGCTAGTAAGAGTTAAAAAGAGCTGTACGACATGCCGATTTTATAGACGGCAATAGGGCCAAATATACCGTCTAATAGCTTAGGAGAAACCCAGCTGAGTAGAGTGTATGTCATGCAGAACCACATGTAATGATAGAGTGTGTCAAGAAGGAAGTCGCTGTGTAAAAGGAAAGGTTGTGATGCCATACAGATGGCTGACAGCTCGCTTTGCTAATAGTTCCTCTCTCTATGCAGTGACATCAGGTGCCATAGCCAAGTCCCCAGCTGCCTCCTCTTGCTTAAACGGTCACTGCACACTGACATCGCTCTGTGTGTGTGTGTGTGTGTGTGTGTGTGTGTGTGTGTGTGTGTGAGAAAAAAAGAGAGAGAGAAAAAGAGATTGTGTGTGTGTTTAAGTCCAAGCTCGTAGCGAGGAAGGGGACTTCCCGAACAGATTGCTGCCACCCGTTATCTCCTGTCTCCCGCTAAGACAGAGGCCATCTTGATGGCATGTAAATACATTTCAGCAGCTGGTACAGTAATTACTCGGCAAAAATAATATTCCCCCGACTGTCAAAAAGAAGTGCCTCCGATGATATCTTGTCAAAGCAAGCACGTGTTTCTGTGAATACCTGATGAGGCCCGAGAGGCATCACGATGCCGGTTCAACAGGAGGCTGAACGAGGATGCGGCGCTCTCACCGTTCCTGCCTGTCAGATGACTGTGATACCTTGTCACATCATGAATATTAAAACTTTTCTTTTCTTTTTTTTTAACAGTTCTCAGAGCACAAACCCTGAGCACACTGTTGAGTTCTCAATCTGATTGGTCCAGAAACTCAGAAGTCCAAAGTTCATCTGAATGTGTTTGATATTTATAAAGAATTACACAAATAAATGTAGTATCAACAGACTGATTCAAGCTGACAGGAACTCAAATGATCATTGTTTACAGTCGTGGTGAACAGAAAAGCATGTCAGATAATGATTCAGGATCCAAAGATAGGAATCTAAGGCCAGAATGAGCACAGGATCTTTGAAGAGATAAAAAATTATGTCTAAAAACAAAAACAAAAAGTGACAATTGATCTCATAATCATATACGCGACTTCTGACCCTGAAAAGCTTCTTGTATTAACTCTAATGCCATTTTGATCACATTTGAGAAAATAAATAAATCCCTTTCCTGCTCATTACCCTACAATATACTAGTGCATTGAGGTGATTCCTCGAAAAACAGATCAGAGACCCGTGGTAATAACACTCTAAGAGAACACTAAGAGAAATTGGACTTCATTAACCCAATATAACCCCATCTTCTTTCAAAGTGTCAAAGCCCAGTGGGGGGTCGCGACCCCTGCCGAGTCAGATAGGACACGCCGACATTAACCAGTGACCCTCGGGGTGAGCAGCCTTTATGATCCTACTCTGCCCTGTGCTAACTGGCTCTGATATAACAGAAGATAACAGATTCGGTCTGTTCTGGTCACGGCTTTGGTTAGATCTCTGCATGTTAAAAAATTTTGTATAATGAGGGGAAGATTTGGGAAGACTGGAGGCTTAGTACTAACCACTGGGTCAATCTATAATAATAATAATTATTATAATAATAATAATTATTATTAATAATAATAATTAATAGAATTATTATTATTATTTAACCCTGTAACTAGAACACAAAATCTGTTATTTATGTTATTAAATCAAAATTAAACAGAACTTTTTATTATTTCTATTACTTATTATTATTATTTATCTTTTATTTATTTTTATTATTATTTCTATTACTTATAATTATTTTTTATTTTTTTATTATTTCTATTACCAATAATTATTTTTATTTTTCCTTACTATTATTATCTTTATTCCTTTCTCTTTTTTTTGTTTGAAAGACTGACAAATGAGCATGAAAAATATAAATACACATGTAAAACACTCCACACTTCTAAAAGGAGATATCGTTCCTTTAAAAGTAGCACTGCCTATAAATATAGCACTTACCCATGGACATTTCATTAAGATTTCATGATTGTTTTTTCCTTTTAATCTTCTTCCATTATTTCCCCTTCATTACACTGAGATAAACACCAGCAAAGGACACCGAGGTCTTGATTTGGAAAGAATTGCACGAGCTTGAAATGAATTTATGATAATCCGTCACCTTGAAATTAAGTAACGCTTCCAAACTGTTAGCTATGGATTATGTGCTCTCATATCTTTAGCGATCATTCCGCAAATAAGAACTGACCGAGAAGCGTATAAGTAAGGAAAACGATGGTGGGTCTTGAAAAAGCGATAGGACGTTGAACTTTTTAGTTAAATTAAATGCCATCAAACAGAATGTGAAAAGCCTCGGACCACTTGACTAATTCATGTCTGTTTCCACATTCTCCTTTCTGATGAAAGGCAGAAAGCCCTCAAGATTAAACCTTCCTGCTCCATTAACTGAATGATTAAAGCGCCACGGCCCATTTGAAACGCACTCACAGGCCGGTATTATCTTCATTGTGGTTATGTAAGACATTTGGAAGATCTGGGACAGTGGCGCCTGAGCCTTTGTTTCGTGGTGCTTTACTTCCGTGTTTTTTGAGGTCTTGCCGATTTTGGACGGCTTCCTGAGTTTTACTGGACTGGATTGTTTTTCATTTACATTTCTGGCATTTGGCAGACGCTCTTATCCGGAGCGACGTACAAAAGTGCTTTAGGACTGTGCTTTGCTTTGAACCAGGTTCCAATTTTTTTATTTAAATCTGAATAAAAATGTGCCTTATTATGAATTAGATATTAATTAATTGCTTAATTCACACACACACACACACACACACACACACACACACACACACATATATATATATATATATGCTGTTGAATTCTCTTGCTAGAACATCAAATGTAGTTAAATTTCAAACCAAAGGTTTATATTAAAGCGCTCGCTCTAAAACATTAACGTTGCTATAGTAACAGCTCTTTTTTTCTTTCTTTTTTACAGTAACAGCTCTTTGAATTGCGGATGAGCTACTTAAATTAATTAATAAATTAATTCAACTATTTTATATAATAATAAATTAGTACAAAAGATGTTATTTAACAAAGGTATGTAATGACGTGTTATATAATATACATAACATCTTATAACATCTCAGGGTGTGGTATAAGTAAACAGTGTAAGTTATAAAGCCAGGACCTGTGTTATGTAAAAATACAACATATGGGAAGTGTGCTATTATAGGAAAATAATCAATGATGCAATATGCTGGTGTGAGTTACTGTTGCTACATTAACTTTATATCCTGAAGTGTTTATTCCTCCTGTATACAACATGACAATTTGCTAATAATTATTTTTATTTATTAAACAACACCACATTTTTTTGTTTTTGTCAAAAAAACACTTCCTGACGAATCCAATCTGCTCACACTGGAGACTCCTTCCATTAATGTTCACCACATCATCAACAAATTAACACAATGTTTACATTTCTTAAAATTGTTAACAACAACCTGTTTTGTACTCCATTTATTAATTACTTTAGTTTATATACGTAGCTTGATGGCCATACTAGTCACTTGTGAGTGAGCTGTTACCATAGCAATGCCAACAATTTAGAGCAAATGTTTTAATAAAAACGATTTGAGGTGATTCTGACCAATTTTCTGACCAATCGGATTAAAGGATTACGCAACCTGCCACACTTTCACGCTTTCTGAAGTGTATTCACAATTCTCGTCAATACAATCCTATCAAGCATTGTAAGACAGGTTATAAACACTGGATTCCTGGAAAACTGAAATATTGATCATATTGTATAGAACTATAACAACATGATAAATATGCACATTTCACAAACCAATCAAATGCTATTCTCCATTTGTATACGCTTACATGAATGGAGATTAGCAGCTTGAGGTATTCTTTTAAAGCTAGCCTGGTGAAAACAAATAAAAAAGCTAAATCCACCCACCTCACAGGTCTATTAAATAACCTCATGTCTATCATATTCTATTAATACACTGTCATGTGTTGCGTGCCTTCATAGAAACCAGCGATAGCGAAAGCACATGATGTCTCGCCGCATGCTAAAAAGCCAGTCCGTGTGTTGGAGTCGAAATTAAAGACGAGGCTCTATCCGAGTTTGAAGCGCCATCAAGTTTAATAACATTCTCACACATGCAAATCAATGCACCGAATTAGAGAGATGTTATGCTGGCTTGTCAGAGTGTAAGTGTGCTAATTCATGAGGGGTTCCAAAAAAGCACACATTTTAATGACAATTTCAGCACCTTGTTTTTGTGAGGAAAATGTCCAGCAGCAGGAAAATAATTTAAGTGCTTTTTTTAATTCATTCATTCATTCAGTAAATCCAAACGAATACAGATTTAATTTGCACAAACATCTCTTCCTGAATATTAAAGCAGGGTATATTCATTTTGTATGAATTCCTCTGTAGGGTGAGTGTTAATAAAGCTACATGACATTTACATGAGCCCTTTAGAATGACTGACAAAAGTACATAAACATTTATTAAACCTATATTCCATTACGTGTCAGATGTTATAAAGACTTAACAGCTGTGGCAAGTGAATTCTTTTTGCCGTAAGGTTATGTTATGACACCTCTCTGAAGCTTCTTTGGAAGATTTCAGACTTCTAAACTTCCAAATTTGTTATGATTGTGTTATACTTTATTTAAAAGACTAGAGTATATATATGCAGTATACAGAATTCAAGAATTATTGTCATAACTTTGTGGAAAAACTTTTCTCTGTTATTAACTTTCATAACACCAGCATTATAATGGTACATATGAAGTTCTGAAGCAGAATACAGATGCTACGTAGGAGGGGCATAAAACCACCATATGTCATCTGCATATGTCACCATACTGCATATGTTCTCATTACATGCTTATGAAGGTGTCATGTAACCCTATGAAGCACATTACTTGAGGCTAAACTGTTATTACAGTGTCATAATCATGTGATAACTCACACTATTTTGTAGTACACTGAGTTTTTACGTCCATTTTAGTACCAAGTGCCAAATACAGAAGACACTGCATAGGAGTGTTATAACAACCTTATGTCAGCAAAAAATGTCACAATTCAGGTGTTATTTCAATTTGAGTTCTCGTCTTTATAAGAGCTGACATTTGGTTTAAGTGTTTAATTACTGCTTAGGTCAGCTGTAGGAGTCATGTAGAACTATGAAAGATACCATACAGGAGACACTGCATAAGAGGGTCATAACACCACTATATATCAACATAAAGACAGTATATGTCACTTGACCCAGGTGTTATGCCAGCTTGACTAGCCTTTATGACAGCTGACACTTTTTGGTATAAGTCTATTTAATTACTGTTTATGTAGCCTTATATCAATAAGTATCTTTGAAGGTGTCATGTAGGCTTCTGTCAGTAAGCTCTTTTGTAGGCTCCTATGAAGCATACTTTAGTTAGAGGTCTTACAGGAGGGATGCATAATAGTGTCATAACACCCCCATCACTATACATTACATGTTATATCAGCTTGACTTCAAAACTGACTAAGCTTTATGGCAGCTGACACTTCTTGGTTTAATTACTGTTTATGTAGTTGTTTGTCAGTTGTCATTTAGCACCTTTGGAGGTGTCATGCACCCTATGAACGGGGGCAAACTGTTATTACAGGGTCATACACCATCATAACCCTCACTTTGGAATAGTACACATTCTCAATTTCTATGTCAATGTAACTAAGAATTGCTGAATACAGAAGACACTGCATAGGAGTGTCATAATCAACTAATGTCAATAAAATATGTCACTATGTGGACATAACAGTCAGTGGCTGGTCTTTATGAGAGCAGACACTTGTTGGGGGTACGTCTTATGTCATTAAGCTGATTTGTAGGTACCATGTAGTCCTATGAAACATACTTTAGTAAAGGCATTCAGGAGACACTGCATAGGAGTGTCATAACACCCCCTGATGTCAACAGAAACGAAGTATAACTCACTATACATTATGTGTTGCATAACCCTAACCCAGCTTGACTTCAAAACAGACTAGTCTTTATGATGCTACTTGTTAGTCTTTATTTACTGTATATGCAGGCTTATGTCAGTTGTCATTACAGGCTTATGTAAGTGTCATGTACAATATAAAAAATGGAACAAGCAAGGTTATTACAGTGTTATACACCATCAAAACATGCTCAATTTTTAAGTCAATGTAACTACCTAGTACTAAATACAAGAGACAACCTTATGACCTTAGGAGTGTCATAACAACCTTATGTCATCAAAATATGTCACTTGACTTACAATTAAAAATCTTTATGAGAGCTGACACTTAGGGATAAGTCTTTAATTACTGTCTAGGCAGGCTTATGTCAGTTGTCATTACAGGCTTATGTGGGTGTTATGTAGCCCTATGAACACATCTCAGATTAGTGTCTAGCTTTGCAGGCATTCCACAACACTTATTGTAAATATAAAGGTATAACAAGTACAATGTCTTGTTCTGTATTTAAAAACAATGCAAGTGTTGATAAACTGTTGTGTTGTAAATCTTATCTCCTATCTTTTCATTGCTGTTGTGTAGCTCACGGCTTGTTTCATGACACCGGTTGACACTGGGGGAATAGCGATTGCCCTAACCTTTCTCAAAGAGCTGACCTTCATTTTCTTTCATCCTGCTCTTATTTCACATCCCTTCACCATCCTCTTTCACCTTCCTCCCTCCTGCATCTGATTTGCATGCTCCAAGTCTCACTCAGAAACTGTCATTTCCTGTTCTCCATAAAGCCACCTATCAAACAGACTGGATTATGCAGAGCGACAGACAAGGTTTCCTCTGCTTCAAAAAGCACAACCTGCTATGGGCATCCTTCTCATTCATTGCCGTGGATGTCATTAGACATTCAGCGGTAATTAAAAGACAATGCGGAGAAAAAAAAGATTGGCACACACAGGAAGTGTCCTTGCAAATAAATAGGGATCGTCTGTCGCATTGCCTTTGAAATGGAGTCTGTTGTGACAGAACAAAGAGAGTCAGGCGACAAGAATGGGACGTTTTTTTTCCAATAAATATCCATTTTCTTGATAGATCACTGATGGCCAAGGACAGAGGAAACATTAGCAGTGATTGCAAAGTTTGTATCAAGGAAGATAAAGAACAAAAGGAAGACTACTTAGGAAACTAGTTGGGGGAAAGGAATGATGAATTAGTGTTAGAGTTTGCTTTTACTGCTTTGTTTTTTTTCCCTTTTCTTCTTCGCCCTTTTTCTCTGTGCTCTGTTTGCAGGTGTGTTGGCTGGCTGCCAATCAAGGAAGGAGAAAGAGTGTGTGTAGGTGTCTGATTTGTACCTGTATGGACCTACAGGCTGGTGGCAGGTGTTCTCTGTGGACTTGTGGATAATCTAGTGTGTGTCACAACATCCAGCTACTTTCTCGCCCAGCGGAGACTAATTACTCAGCGTGACAACTCGTCTACTACTTTGTGCCCTTCGCTCCGCCCTTTCTCTCTCTCTCTCTTTCTCTCTGTCACATGGGTGGCAGACGGCTTAAGCTGTAGACGTACCGAGAGTGTTAAGGAAAGCGGTTGCTTGTTTTCCTGCTTTTCCCAGCGTAAATTTAACTTTAAATCAAAACAAGACGATTTAGTGATACTTCTTTGAGTTGCAGCCTATTGCAACATGTTCCTATAGACACTGTCCACGCCTACGGACTGATACATCACTCTTTCTTTGTATGCAGGGGTTCTTAACCTTAAGCCAGGAAAGGTTATCTGTTATACAGCTTGGTCAATTAACCACTTATTTCCAATCTCACTTATTTAAATACCACAGGAGCCAAGCCAGGATATATGAGTGGAGGCAAATATAGTGTAGACCAGGGATTTGGGGGAATGTGGTCCAGAGTAGGACTCATTCCGAGCAAAACGGATCAATGTTTGATCCAAAAAAAAGGCTAATTCAGTGATGGTTGTTTCTGAAAGATGAATCATCGCTGCTTATATCTCAGATTGCCGCTTATCTAATCACATGCATTTATGTAAATGATTTAGGTGAAGCTATCTCATCAGACCAGACACTTGATACAGATACATAGCTGTTCCAAAAATGGAAGAGATTTTCATAGATTTTTCTTTTATTTACCCTCCTTTGACTGAGTTGTGAACTATTCAGACAGAATAGGGATAATACTCTGACTGTTAAAGTGCAATGAGAGCAGACAAAAATGATTCAATTTGAGATTCTTAAGGCTAATTTTCCAATGTAGATGTTTATAAAACAGTCTCACTTCTCATAGATGTCTCGTTTTAATCCCTGACCTTGAGACAATTTATGGATAGTTTCTTTTCAAACTTTGTAAGAAAAATGATTTTCTCCATTTTCTTGCCACAGTTCACTTTCTACTTTAAGATGCAGTGCATTCACACAAATCACTTATTTAGAACATAGATCTACTGGTGAAATGCTAGTTTCATAAGTTTGTGGAAAAAAATAGTTGCTCTGTTGTGAAATATTCCAAAATCAAAATGGCGGCATCATCAGCAATCTGGAAGAGGACGTTGCTAATCGGGTGTATGCCCTCGGCTCTCCAGAGGCATAGGCTGGTTAGATTTGAGAGCTTGTTCAAACTACAACACTCATCCCAACACAGTTGTGCCCTTGCCAATCAGCACAGGAATTATCGTAGATTTGTTTCTAATAGACCCCGAATCCCAAGATTGCCACTTGTTATGATGATTAAGGAGGAAAACTAAGCATCACTATCAGGATTGACATTTGGGTTGGGTGTTAATTTAGCAATTATATGCCTGAATAAGCCTTACGAAGGAAAAGTGAGATAAACACCAGATGTCCAGACAGATGAGGAACCCTGGGAATGGAGTTCTGAATATCCGTGGAAATGCAGAAGCAATTCAAGCATGTGGACATTTACACACACACTCTCTCTCTCTCTCTCTCTCTCTCTCTCTCTCTCTCTCTCTCTCTCTCTCTCTCTCTCTCTGTTTAATCAATGCCATAGTAAGTGGATTCTTAAAAGAAAGCGGGTGTATGAACAGAGGCACTGTACTAATCTCTCTGAAAAAAGAGCCCAGGGTAACAAAGCTGCTGCTGAGGAACAAAAGTCAACAGAGAAATCCAAATCCTTAAAGTACATGTGTGCATGAAATATGATTTATGATAAATCTCCTGGTATGTATTCACAAAAGGAAACAAGCAAAGCTAAGCGTTATGTAACAGTGAAAGTCAACATTTTATATTAATATAAAGGACAAAGGTAAAAAAACAAACTAAAACATTAATCAAACCTCTACAATAAATAAATAAATAACTATAGCTACAATTTATGTCAAAATCTAATTAATAATTTTTTTTAAATCTCATTTTATTAAATAAATAAAATTGGCCTGTCCCAGCCACTACAGCTACACTTTAAATAAAAAATATAATGAATAAATATTTTCAGATATTATTTTTTATTAAATAAATAAAACAATTTCTTGTCCCAGCCACTCCAGCTACACTTTACATTAAAATATAATCATTAAAAATTTTAAAAAATATTACTTTTATTAAATTAATAAAATTGGCCTGTCCCAGCCACTACAGCTACACTTTAAATAAAAAATATAATGATTAAAGATTTTCAGATATAATTTTTTATTAAATAAATAAAAACCTTGTACCCCTACAATTTAAATTAAAATCTAATTTAAAAAATTATTTAAAAAATCTCATTTTATTAAATTAAAAAACATTGGCCTGCCCCTAGCCACTACAGCTACACTTTAAATAAAAAATATAATAAATTAAATATTTTCAGATATTATTTTTTATTAAATAAATAAAAAATTTCCTTGTCCCAGCCACTCCAGCTACACTTTACATTAAAATATAATCATTAAAAATTTTAAAAAATATTACTTTTATTAAATTAATAAAATTGGCCTGTCCCAGCCACTACAGCTACACTTTAAATAAAAAATATAATGATTAAAGATTTTCAGATATAATTTTTTATTAAATAAATAAAAAATATTCCTTGTCCCAGCCACTCCTAGCTACACTTTACATTAAAATATAATCATTAAAAATTAAAAAAAATATTACTTTTATTAAATTAATAACATTGGCCTGTCCCAGCCACTACAGCTACACTTTAAATAAAAAATATAATGATTAAAGATTTTCAGATATTATTTTTTATTAAATAAATAAAAAATTTCCTTGTCCCAGCCACTCCAGCTACACTTTACATTAAAATATAATCATTAAAAATTTTCAAAAATATTACTTTTATTAAATAAATAAAATTGGCCTGTCCCAGCCACTACAGCTACAGATTATATTAAAATGTAATCATTCAAAATTTTCATTTAAAAATTAATTTTTATTAAATAAATAAAATTTGCCTGTCCCAGACAATATAGCTACACTTTAGATTAAAAAAATAATCAAAAGACTTTCAAAAATATTATATTTATTAAATAAATAAAATTGGCCTTTCCCAGCCACTACAGATACACTTTACATTACAAAATAATCATAATAATCAATAATTAAATAATCTTAACATCTTTATTTTTATCATTATTTTTATATGTAAAATCTTAAGCTTTCTAAGTTTTTTAGGTTAACCTATTATTTATAATATGATTCTATTTTAATTATAATTTTAATCAATGCATTCACATCTATCACTGAAGCTGCATTGAAATTTCCTGAAGATCATGAGAAGAAAAAAGCTTTCTGTTATTTTCCAGGACATTACAATACTGACTGATGAATTCATTTTAAAATCATGGTCCAAATTGATTCATTCTGAAAAAAAATGTCCTTGTGCCATTAAAACAGCATTTCATTTTTAAGAGTTTTTTTCATTTATTATTTTACAAGTCCTGCCCTGGTCATATTATTTCAGAATGAGCAAATGCTAAAACACAAAGCCCCACAAGCTGTACAGACAAAGCAGTTACATTTAGCAGGTTCGAAACATGTCTCATCCGTCTGCAGTACAGCAGCTTGAGCTGTTCAGAAAGGTCAGCTGTCTGCACATTCAGAATAGTTCGCTCTGTGCCGCTCGCATATACCGGTGCTCATAAATATGAAGGAGACTGACATTTCTAAATTAAACATCACAAGCAAACAACTCACTGCTGCATTGACACCGCGGGTCGCAGAGCCACCTGACACACTCTCGGGTTGACTGGTTAACTACGTGATGTTTAAAACTCATACACAAGTTTAATGTGGTGATGTCTGAGCAGGAAACATGCTGTGTCCTGGATATCACCTACAGGGAAATGTGCAATTCTTGCATTATACAGCTTTTTGGTTTAAAAAAAAAATGTCCATCTTCCTAAAATGTTTGGAAATTATTATATGTAGTTTTAAGTGTAACTTTAATCTGGACAACGACACCATCTGAAAATAAATATATATTTACATATATAATCCATGACTTTTTTTTTTGTTTGCTTGTTTATTATTTTTTGAGGTAATATAGTGGTTATATTTAAAACTAAACTATTAGTGCTATTTCTTTCTTCGGTCCTTATTTTCTAGCCCTGACTTTTTTTCAACAGTCCTACTAAAGATATAAGGCTTCTGAGCTGAGAAAATTGACACAAATAACTGAGTTATGAGAATTACAGACACAACTTTTTCGATTTCAATAAAATTTTCATGTAAATAATGACACGAAAGCCACATTTTAAGAATTACTTTCCATTATATATTACCTCATGCGCTCAAGGTACAACTTAAAAACCTGTTACTGTGAGAAACATAATTTGTGGCCGTGAAATATTAGCTCATGGCCTCAGTTTGCACTTTATTAAAAAAATAACCACCTGAAGGTTTCAAAGAAAAAAAAAAAGAAGACAGACAGAAATAATCAACCCCAAATCATCTTCAGGTAATGAAGCATAAGCTCATATTCTAATCATTCTTTGACTTGAACTGAAAGATAAAAAAGAAAGCAACCAGATGCAACATCTCCAGCAGCAAATGAATCATTCACTTGCCATGTAATTGCAGCAGACATCAAACACAAACGCAACAATATGAAATACACCAGCTAAAAAAAAAACAAGAAAAAAAGTTTGGACTTTCAGCCCATGAGCATCCTGAGCACCGGAAAACTTTATACAGAATATCAGATCATGTTTTCAGATTGATTGGCACAGTGGTGTATTTCAGGAACCAGTGTAGATTCTTATGAACAAAATGTTTGTTAGTTAGATAGAGATTATAGGTCATTTAGAGCTGTGGAAAAGATAATATGAGGAGATTGTGTTTTAAAATATATCAGCATAGTGAGATCATTTTGCTTGACCTTAATGTTCAGATGTTCCGAGATTTATAAAGATTAGTATCAACAGCTTCTTTGGCTCAGCTGAATAAAACAGATTGTCTGATTATCTGCTAATTAATACTGTTTGCTTTTGACACAACATTATAATATGAGCTAGTATAAAATGATGCTGTTAGAAACATAATATAATATGGTTTCATGTGAAGCATGAAAGTCATGAAGTACAGCAGTGTTAACAGGTCTTAGAAGTAATGACTTGATTAAAGAGTTCAGCACACATTCTACTAATTGGGCTGATATACAAATTATTACTTCATACTCTCCTGACACCTTTCTATCAGAACCAGCATTAACTTCTTCAGCAATTTGCACAACAGTAGCTCGTCTGTTGGATTGGACCACACGGGCCAGCCTTCGCTTCCCACGAGCATCAATGAGCCTTGGCCGCCCATGACCCTGTCGCCGGTTCACCACTGTTCCTTCCTTGGACCCCT
Organism: Hemibagrus guttatus; assembly: GCA_033459395.1. NCBI lineage: Eukaryota > Metazoa > Chordata > Actinopteri > Siluriformes > Bagridae > Hemibagrus > Hemibagrus guttatus. Next base: position 15,992,537 of record JAUCMX010000023.1, on the reverse strand, counting down.
TTTGATAGATACTGACCACTGCAGACCGGGAACACCCCACAAGAGCTGCAGTTTTAGAGATGCTCTGATCCAGTGGTCTAGCCATCACAATTTGGCCCTTGTCAAACTCGCTCAAATCCTTACACTTGTCCATTTTTCCTGCTTCTAACACATCAACTTTGAGGACAAAATGTTCACTTGCTGACTAATATATCCCACCCACTAACAGGTGCCATGATGAGGAGATCTTCAGTGTTATTCACTTCACCTCTCACTGCTCATAATGTTATGCCTTGCCTGTTCAGTAAATATATATATATATATATATATATATATATATATATATATATATATTGTAGAGATGGATAGATAGATAGATGGATAGATAGATAGAGCATAAAGTAAACAATAAGTTCTCAAGGTACAAGCAAAAAAGCACCTTACTCCTAATACATGACCTCCATTGACCAATTTTGCAGAAATGACCAAAACCACTTTATTCGCTTTGAGAGTTTCCTTATATCACAATGTCAGTATGCGTTTCTACATCATTCCAAGATGGAAATCATTTGTAGTATTATCAATCATCTGCATGGGAGCTTTCTACAGCCACACAGCACTGATTTGATTGATTTCTCTGTGTGTCACTCATTTTAAATTACATCACTTGCCACAAGTTTTGAGTAAAGTCCTCCAGGGCTGCAGGATAGATCTGGAGAAGCAGAATTCCCCAAAAAACAAAACATTAATTTAAAAAAAATAACATTAATGGGATCTACATAGGTGCTTTAAAATGCTGCACTAAATAAATATTTATATATAATGGAATAGAGGAAGCTGAATTTCTCATATATTTTATTATAAGTCATTGTGTGGTACCTGCATAGGTCCTTTATAACACTTTCATAAGCACTAAATAAATATTTATATATAAAGACAGTAATATTTCAATGTTGAATTATTTCACTGTAGTTCCATAGGCCCTTCATAACACATCATAAGTACTGCATAAACATTGATATATAAAGAAATAAACTTTATATGGGCCTTCAAATCACTATGTTTCAGCATATCTAAGTTTCAGGGTCTTTATAAAACATTCATAAGCATTTTTTATTTTACTTTATAGCACTTTTATAAACACTACATAAATGTTTTATATTAAAATGTAAGGGAATAAAAAAATTCCAAATTTCAATGTCGAGTTATTTCAGTATTCATAAGCGTTATATTAATATTAATATACAAAGAAATAATGAAAAATTTCTAAATAGCAGTGAAAGTGATTTCACAGTGTCTACATATGTTCTTTACAAAACATTTATAAGCATTGCAGTACTGCTTTATTAACCACTTCTGAATACCTCCCGCTCAAATAACTTTGACATCTCTGAACTTTTAAAGAAAAAAGTTTTGATTATGGAGTGTATCATGATGCACAATAATGCGCAATGTCACAACACACACACACAACTTTTGGTTAATCTTAATTAATGAAGAAATGAACAAATCTAAAATAATATCAAATAATCTAAAAGTAACTGGGTTGAACAAACGTTTCATCCTAAGTTGTTTCATTTGAAGCTCTATAACGCACTCAGCATTAGCAAGCTCGAGTTGTTTCCTTTTTTTCTACTCTCATGTGTTAAAGTAATACGCTGTGGTCTGAACAGACATCTTATCATGCCTAATTACCGCATTATTTCCATTACAGCCCTCGCAAAATGATATGCTTTCTGCAACCCTTAGTTTCAATTAGTGAGAAGGATTAATTAATCGATTGACCAATAATGGAGTTTTAGCATGCTGGAGAGAAGCGAAGTCATTTCACCCACACGAGGAGGAGACTCATGATACTGGTGCTGCACTGCTCCTCCCTGACCGATAATAGCCCATAATTGCCCCAGCAGGGTTAAAGTGTGTGTGTAAGAGTGTAAGAGTGTGTGTGTGTGTGTGTGTGTGTGTGTGTGTGGTTGGACAGTTCTCTCCCGGTGTGGGTGGCAGAATCGTGTCAGGCTCATTCACTGATGAGCTACTTATGTCCTCCAAGATCACCTTTCTCCAAGGGGGTGGATTTAATGCGCCATATTCTATCTATGTCATCATTCTCGGGGAAAAGAAAAAAGAAAAACTTACAACACTAAAATATCCACATTTTCTCCAAGCTTTTAGAACTACAAATAAACCTCTGCTCCATTTTCTATCAGAAATATGTTGCGTTTAATACTTTACTTTATTTACAAGGTGCCTACATAGGGCCATTTATAAACACTGCATAATGCATGTATCAAAGCCCATTTATAAGCACTGCATAGATATTTATAAATAGAAACATATAGGGACATCGTACAAATCCCTCTACAATTCCTAAGTTTGATTGTAGAGAAATGCTTCATCTGAATGGGAGTCACATAGGCTCTTTAAAACACATTAATAAGCACTACATTAATATTTAAATATAAAGAAATAAAGGAACTTGATATTCACATATGTCACACAAGTCATTGTGTGCTATCTCCATAGAGGCTTTACAAGACATCCATAAGCATTTTACAAGCATGTTATACAAGCCTATATAATACACTCAAAAGCATTTATATATAAATACATAAGGGAAAAAACAAATTTCCCAATTTCAGTGTTGACTTATTTCAGTGAGCCTTCATATAGCCTTTATAACACATCATAAGCATTGAATAAATATGTTATTTATATTAAGAAATAAACTTTACATGAACCTTTAAATGTCTAAATTTCAGTGTAGAGTGATTTCAGGATACCTACATAGGGTCTTTATATAAGATTCATAAGCATTTCAATACTTCTTAAAAATAAACTACCTTGATAAGGCTTTTATAAGACATTAATGTTTATAAGACATTAATCCCAGCAGCGCCTGACTCATCTGTGGGTGTTGAAGCCATTCCTTCTAGGGGCAGTGGTGGCTCAAGTGGTTAAGGCTCTGGGTCGTTGATCGGAGGATCGGGGTTCAAGCCCCAGCACCACCAAGCTCCACTGTTGGGCAATTGAGCAAGGCCCTTAACCCTCTCTGCTCCAGGGGCGCTGTATCATAGCTGCCCCTGCGCTCTGACCCCAACTTCCTCAGCTGGGATATGCGAAGAAAAGAATTCCACTATGCTGTAATGTATGTGTGGCGATAATAAAGGCTTCATGCCCCAATTCTAATAAGCATTGCATAGCTACTTTTTATAGAGAGTAATAAAAAAACCAAACCCAAATTCCCGAACTTCAGTGTGTGTATAGCCATAGATTCTATATAACATATTTATAAGCAATTAATAAATAATTTATATATAAATCAATAAAGAAACCTAAAAATCATTGTGTGATCCCTTTAATAGGGTCGTTACAAGACATGCATTTCAAGAGCATGGTGCTTGAAGGGTACCTGCATAGGTCCTTTATAACACTTTCATAAACTATATGAAAGTGTTATAAACTACTAGATAATTATTTATAGATAAAAAAAAAATGAGGGAGGTCATTATGAAATACCTCCATAGAACCTATATAATACATTCGAAAGCATTTCATGAATAAATTCTAAATAAAAAAGTTAATTGATTTTTGGTGTACCTACATAGGAAAACGCCTTCATAAGCATTGTATAGATGTTTATAATGTATATATGTCAATGCTGAGCAATTTATGAAAGGCTCATGTCATTTTGCAAGATATAGGAACTTCACCATAGAAGGTTCACAAAGTGCTTATTAACTCTTAATTAAGAGTTATTAATACAAACTATTACCACTTTAGCTTCAGGGGATTAAATCCATTCATTTAGCTGACATATGGGAGCTGACATAAGGTGAGTTATTAATATGCTGCTTCGTAATAAGTCTGGATGAAACTGAAGAGCAATTTCAGCTGTTAAAATAAAGATAGACAAGACTTCTTAAAATTTGAATGTGTCATTAGTGAAATAATAACATCTAATTAAACAACATAAGGCTAATAAGGAAACACTGACAGTCATACAGCCAATCCACTTTAGTTATTGAGGGTTGTATTTATTTTATGTAATCTTATGTCATGTTAAAACATTTATGTCAGCTCAGAGTTACAGAAATCCTCCAGCACTGCTTTGATAAAACATTTATGAAGTGCTACAAAGGCCGAATGTAGGTTCTCCTTCATATAAAATGTTACCATCAATTCAAGAGTGGGGCTCGGGTGTTCTGGCAGGGGATCGAGACGGGTTTCTGAGATATCTTTAAAATTAAATGATCATTGCACAAACATAATGCATCTACATATATAATTAAATGACATTGAATTTATGGTCCATGAACAATTGAACTGATGTCTATCCCTTTCCACGTCCTCGGTTATCCTCTCCTCTCATTACTCCATTACTCACTGTGGCTCGCTCACTTCACTGTAACCTGCATCAATAATGCTCTTCTATCACTAGAAATAAAACAGGAATACTTCTTCATGCTATATCCAAGCTCCAAATGGTTCTGTATATCAAGCATAACGCAGACATACTGATAATCAAAGAGCACTTAAATCTCCAGTGTGTAATAAAAACACTTTAATTAGTCTATAGATAATGATAATAACCATTAAGTAGAATAACTTTCTTTAAATGAAAACATCTTGGTTTGCTAAAGTGAGGAAACTGTATTGAGTGTTGTCATAATACAGCATTATAACCAGATTGTACCTGATTTTTTATGATTTATTTATAAATAAAAAATCCTGAAGAATATCTGCAAGGCATAACCTCAGCTACACACTCCTATGCACTATGACAAGACTTCTTCATAAGGTTGCTTCATTGCCTAGCATTTTAAAATCTAAAACATTTTAAAATTGTGACTCCTAAACAACGACAACAAGAACAAAGATGGTGGAACATGCTTTCAAAATTATAAAGCAAGCAATGCAACTAGATTCTGGTCTATTTTTCTGATTGTGGTATTTTTATTCAGAGAGACTAACTGAACCTTCACTCTATATCTGTATTTTTAAGTTTAAGAAGCTCATTATTTGGACACATCAATAACCTGGACACTGGGACAAGCTGAGACACTGGGACAAGCTGACAAGTCTGATGTCTTATCCGAGTTATAGGTTTTATCCGAGTTGTAAGTTTCTTTGCATATCCCATCCATGGAGGGTTTGGGGTAAGAAAGCAGGGTCAGCCATGATGCCACACCCCTGGAGCAGGGGTAGTTGAGGGACCCTTGCTCAAGGGACCCAACTGTAGTAGCTCAGTGGTACTAGGGCTTGAACTTCAATCTTCCAATCAACAGCCCACAGCCTTAACCATTTGAGCTACTCCTTGATGACTTATCGGATATTTAGCTATGTTCAAACTTAACACACTACTTGCATGTTGATGCTGTAGTTATAACACAAGCTACTCATTCTAAAATCCCACTGCCTGACAAATTACTCACATCAGCAGTTAGAAGATGTTTCACTAAGTAGATTAATTGTAGTGCAAATATGAAAATATATGCAACAAGCAGAACCACTTTAGGAAACTGTGGAAGTCCTGAGGAATGTTATAACTCTCCTGCTAACACAGCACATATCTCTCTATATATAATATATCACCTTGAAGTTTAACATATAGAGAGAAACTAAAGATGAGTTATAAAAATAAGTGGGCATAAACAAGATGTGCTACATGATCATAAACCTGTCTGATTTACCATTATCTGTATTAATGCACTAGCTAACTAGCTGTATGTTATTATGTCACTCTTTTAATCTGAAATGTGGTACTAGACAGCATGACGATATTGATGATAATGCCTGAGATGAACCAAAGTCACTGGTTGAATCGCTGAACATCAATTCCATCTTTATTCAAGTAAATATGCAAACCTTGGAAGCATGAGCCGGCAGGGGGACTGTGGTATTGCTTATCTGGAAGAAAAATGAAGAAAAAACAAGGGCCTGCTATCTATTAAGTAGAGATCACGTCAGACTTCAGCCTTACTTGTATTATTACTAATGTGAACCATCAACACAGAATGATAGGATCAGAGAAGAAAAAAGTGAGCAATACGACTCCTTCTGCTTCCACAGCAGAAAAAAGCAGCTTTGGTGATATGCTCAAAGTATCGACCCATGTTTCAAAGCCTGTGTGGAGACTGATTAATCGTTTCATCCTCTCATGCACTGACCTATTCTATTCAGGGTCATCAAAAGAGGTTGAATTAACCTCCGACCTCTAAATCATACACATGAAAGAAAGAAGAAAGGAAACAGCCCCCACCAATCTCCTCAACCTCACCCCGAAACCCACTGCCGATCAACAATTCTTAAAATGTGCTCTGCAACATGCTCGGCTGATTAATTCGGCCTAGTTGAGATAACAACCTGAGATCTGATAGCGGCTAATTAGCATGCAAATTCATGGGGGTTTATTGGTGAAAGGATTGCGTGCCGTCACCTGCTCAATATACCTGCCAGTCAGAATGCTCCCTGATTCCCCGCTCCCATCACATCCTCAACGAGCCTTCACGCCGATCAATTTACACCGTCAGTCAATGTTCCGGAGAGGCGTCAGGCTTTGTCGGATGTTAATCCAGGAAACCTATGCTCTTAATATCTCGATGAATTTGCATACTGTATGTTAGTAAAATTATACCCTGCTTGGTCAAACCACTTTAGCCCATGACAGGATAGGAGTGGTGTAAAAAGTGTGTCGTTTTGTATTCTTTCCAATCAGTGGATAATGGATGGAGTCTAGAATTCAGAGGAAGAAAGGAAGGTACAAAAATGATGACAAAATAGTCTTACCAGAAATGTTTTTGAAAAGAGATGACATGTCATAGATATTGTCAGGAGTAGCTGGACAGTTCCCTGCCAGGCCTGGGGAGGGCGCTGGCAGGAGAATCCTGGAAGCCTGTTTATGTCTGTGTGTTTCCTGCCTATTGTTCTCCACCCTGATTGTGTCACCTGTCCCTTATTACCTTGATGTGTTTCCCTATAAAGAGGGATCCTGGTGTGCATGTGTGGCGTGGGTCAATGTTTTGTGTATAGCTGTCCCGTGGGTGTTATGTCGGGTTGGGGTTTATGGTTTATGGTTTGATGTAACCACGAGTCAAGTGTTATGTTAGTCTTTCCCCTGTATCGTGTTTATGTAAATAAAACCTGCGTTTGGGTCTGCGCTTTCACGACGTGCTGGAGCACGTGGCACCACGGAGGCCCGGGTTCGAGCCCTGCATAGGGCGGGGGCTGAGCCGGACGTGACAGATATGCCATGTCATGTGTCCCCACCTTGTTCAGAACACAACAGTTAGGGCCATTTTGCACTGGCCTTAGACATCACACCACAGAAGCACCATTGCAAAGGTGGGGATCTTGACTGGCAGTGGCCATGGCCCTCAATAAAACAACCTAATTCAGGGGTGGCTTCCCGAGTGGGCAGACCAGTACTGACAGGCATTGCGCTGACAATCAAGGCATGTCTGGGCACCTGTCAGAACCTGTTAGGCCTGGATAAAGTAGAAACTGTGCATGGATTCCCACAAAATAAAGCGTTAACATAACTCAAATAAATCTGTTCCTTATAAGACATCAGAAGAGATCAGTTTTGTCATGGTGGTGGGGTTCCCAAGTGCCGACTTGCAATATTCTTTTATGTCTCAACATGAAATGTCAGAATGGAATAAAAACTACCATAATCATTCTTCAGTTTTATCTACAAGCCTATATCAGGTTATCAATTTCAAGACAGATAGCAAACAAGCAGATAACAAGTTCAGTCATTTAACCTAAACAATCAGGTTCACGGTGGATCTGGAGTCTATAATGAAAGCACTGAGTTGAAGGCAGTAATACACCCTGGGTGGGACACCAGTTCATTGCAGGACACCACGGGATGCAAGGGTGCAAAAACATGGGGCAGTTCTGTGAACCTCATCTAACTGCTTGCTTGTTTTTGCGAGGTAGGCGGAAACCTGCACAGATGCTGGGAAAAACCCAGAAAATCTACTAAGACAGCAACTGCACCACTGTGCCACCCACCTACCAGAATTTAAAGGCACAATTTAAAGACATATCTTCAGTAACCATTCAGACCTAGAGGCAATTTATCATACTTAATGCAACCTTTATGTCATTTATACACCCGAGGAGTTGAGGGATTAGGGCCTTGCCCCACAATGGCAGCTTGATGGTTCTGGGATTTGAACTCACAACCTTCCAATCATAAGTCCAACCACTGATCTACCCTTTCCCCACTTTTTAGGAGGTAGGCGGGAACCAGAGTCCTCAAAGAAAACCCCCATCAAGCTGTGGCCCTGGAGCTGTGAGGCACCAACATGACCTGCTGCACCTACTATCACTTAAAGCAACAATTCAAAGATGGGTTTCAGTTAAACAGATATAAGTTCATTCGTTTGTCTTAACTGATTTACCCTGGTCAAAGTCATGTGGTATCCTAACCTATCCCAAGAACACTGAACGGAGATTTAATGAAGCCAATCTACCTTCTAGCATGCTTTTGTGAGGAAACTGCAGAACCCAGAGAAAACCGACATGGACAAACAGCAAACAGACAGCAATCCAGGACTTAAGGACCCTGGATCTATGAGGCAGCAATGCTACCCATTGCACCTACATGACACACTACACTATTAACTATTTCTCAACTAAATCTATTCAAATTCAAGGCATGGAGTGCATGGTGGTGACAATTCTAGGGGAGGCCTAAAGTTGTAGATATGTCCCAGCATGAATTCTTGGACAATACCAATAAAAACCAATAGAAAATCAAGTTACAGTGTAAATACAGATCCCTAGTTAAAGGTGTATTAGGTAAGATTAGTCTTTAGGATTAACAGGTCTCTAGCAGTTTCAACATTCAAATGATTTCCACCTTCGGTCATGAAGCTCCACCCCCAGAGTCTACGCTGGTCAGTAAATTGTCTATAAATGAGTTACAAATACAAACAAGAATTACATACCTTCACTAAGGCCACATTTTCAAATCTATAAACAGTATCAGTAATTATGAGCCCAAGAGCTTATTCATGGATGTCTATAGTATAAGATTAGCCTGTAATTTATAATCAAATCCTTAAACCTTCACAAGCTATTTAAAGTTTTAACTTTGCTAAACCCCAGACCTGGCCCTGTTCTGTCCATGGGTGGGTGCGATAAGAGATATAAGAAAATATGAGATACTAATTGCAGGTTGTCTGCAGAAGAATGGAGCTGCCATTAGATTACTGGGCCAAAGGAAGATAACGACTGGAGCACCTTGGCGAATTACTTTAAAGGCCAGCAGAGATCGTGAGCCTCTACAGCTCTTCTGCCAAAGAGGTTTAAAATGCTTAATCTTCTTCAATTATACCGTTACAGAAGGAAACGTTGACTGGCAGTCATGTCGCTGATAGACCATTCACAGAGAATGACTTTAAATATTACGCCTTCATTATCTCCTTAAATAATACAACCTCACATGTAACTTTTCTTAGTGATTTATTTTAAATCATGGCCAGGGTCAGAATAAAAGACTGATCAGTGAACGCTATTCTTTGAGACTTTAACATCAGTAAGAAGTGCTGTGTTAGGCAGTACTGGAAGTTGGGATGTCAAAAGTTGTGTCATTGCCTCATCCCTTCACTCCTTTTGAATCATTTCCTGTGAAAATGTTGTTTTTTTCCCCCCGAGGAGCTCAACCACTTACCAAGGCAATTAAAGTTGCTTTCGGCTGCTCCCTGTTCGGGGTCGCCACAGCGGACCAACTGGCCCGCACAACAACTTGGCAAATGTTTTAAGCCAGATGCCCTTCCTGACGCAACCCTCCCATTTTTCCGGGCTTGGGACCGGCACTGCAACCAGTGGCTGGGGTTAGGCGAGAAATCCCACTTGCCAAGGCAATTAATCCACATTATTCAAATGTTAGTTAAACAACATTTTTTTGCCCTGATTATTGCCCAGAATCACTATCAACACTATTATGCAGATTTTGGAGCATGTTTTGGGTCCTCATCCCATCCTTCGGATAAAATGCCAGTTGGACTAAGTGAGAGTATATAAAACATTTTTTGGACTTGAATCTCAATAGTTTGGTTATATGCCCAAATTTCTGAATGGCTCCCATCAATAGCCATTGAAAAACAGAGAAATTAAAACTAAACCTTGCAATAAACAAGCTAAAACCTTGAGTAAAACTGCTAAATGAAACTTCACATTGCTAAATGGTGAGCAAACCTACTAATTACTATATTAGTTGTTTTTATTTGACGATTTTTCACTGAACTTTTGTGCAGTAACAGGCCCTGATTCAACCAGGACAACAAAGTTTGGACTTTTCTATACAACACTGATATCCTCAGCCAGATTTTTGGACACAAGTGTATACAGAATTGTAAACATCTTTATTCACAAAAGATGTTCTTTATGATTTAGTCGCAAGAAATATATATATATATATATATATATATATATATATTTTATAATATATATATTTTTTAAAAATAAAAAATTTTCCTTGCGACTAAATCATAAAGAACATCTTTTGTGAATAAAGATGTTTATATGTGTATATGACTAATGTGCCCATGACAGCCTCAGATTCTTGTTCGTGGCTGAAGGAGTGGAACGTGGTGTGATCTTCTGCTGATCTACCTCAAGGTCAACATTTTGTACAGATGCTTTTATGCTCAACACAGTTGCAAAGAGTGATTATATAAGTTACGATAGACTTCCTGACAGCTTGAACCAATTCTCACGATTCAGTGTAATTATGTTGTGTGTGAAAATCCCAGGAGGTCATCAGTTTCTTAAATCTTCAAACCAGCCCATCTGGTACCAACAACCATGCCATGGATAAACTCACACGTTCGAGATCACGCTTTTTTATTCATTCTGATGATTACTGTGAACAGAAACTGAAGCTCATGACCTGTATCTGCACAAATTTATGAACTTCGCTGCTTCCACATGACTGGCTGATTAACATGAATGACCAGGTGTCCGGGTGTTCCTAATAAAGTGCACATTGAGTGTATGTTTATTAGGCAATAGATCGCTAGCAACTGAGTTTATATGCTGTTCATGATTGTATCTCAGAATTCTCATCCTCCCTGATGATCTAACTCTAAATACAGCTCCAGTCAGGAAGCTAATCATGTGATTTTCTTTCACAGCAACTGTTCCAGTCATTTCCATATGATTTGAACATGTGAAACAACAACACTGCAGTGAGGATGCTTGAATAAAACTATGCCATTGTGATTCCCTGTAGAAATAAAAAAAACAACAACAACCGCGTCTCAAAAGCTTTGCCAGACTTCACCGAATGCCACACACAGGCATCCGGCGTGATACATTTATACTAAAATGCAAGTCTGTTCTTACTGAGAAGGAGGAAAACCACAAGAGGAAAAGAGGGCTGTGATTTCACAGAATTTTTAGAATTAAATTACGGCAGTACAGCTGGTACTGTGGGGAATGGGGAACAGCAGACACAAGGCGCATTCTTACCCGAGCTTGTCTGCTGCCATTTGCATGGAGCTGAAGGAAAATGAATTTTAAAAAAAATAAAAGTTTTAAGCAAATGGTTAGCTGGCATCATTTCCTGTCTCTGTGCCTGCAGATCACTTTCAGGACTGTGCTTTTTATCATTTTTACTCTTTTCCTTTGGCATTTCTTGAGGAAACTGAATTATTTGAGCATTTACAATTTATTTAAAACATTTCTAGAAGCACAGAAATCAAAGATGAAATTACCCTTAAACAATAGTATATGTATTTAACATAAGTTACATACAAATTTCATTTCATTGTCTACCGCTTATCCGATCTAATCTCAGGTCACGGGGAGCCTGTGCCTATCTCAGGCGTCATTGGTCATCAAGGAAGGATCCACCCTGGACGGAGTGCCAACCCATCGCAGGGCACACACACACTCATTCACTCACGCAATCACACACACACTACGGACAATTTAGAGATGCCAATCAACCTACCATGCATGTCTTTGGACTGGGGGAGGAAACCGGAGTACCCGGAGGAAATCCCCGAGGCACGGCGAGAACATGCAAACTCTACACACACACACGGCAGAGGCGGGAATTGAACCCCCAACCTTGGAGGTGTGAGCCAGACATGCTAACCACTAAGCCACCGTGCCCCCCTTATGTACAAATATTTAATCAAATTATTCAAATTATTAATTAATCATCACTGTATTTTACTGAAGTAACATCAACTAAATCTTATTTTTTAAGAACTGGAATTTATCTGATTATTATTTACTCCAAAAAGGTAAAATACAAAATTTGAAAATGAGAATTTGTTCATGTTGTCCATTAAAATGTTTTCTTTAAAAGCTATTAAAATATGTTCAACATAAAGTACAACCAAAACATTAAAAGGTCATGACCTTAAAATTGTTTTTCAATTTAAAGTTGTGCGTCCAATTTACAACAGACGCATATATTTTATCATTAGAATAATAATATTTTATATTATAATTCTAAGAGTGAAGTTGCTTTTGGTTGCTCCCTGTCCAGGGTCACCACAACAACTTGGCACAGGTTTTACGCCGGATGCCCTTCCCGACGCAACCCTCCCATTTTTCCGGGCTTGGGACCGCAACTGCATCCAATGGCTGGGAACTGAACCCACCACTGAGAAGAAGAAAGAAGCCTCTGAGCCACCAATGTAATTGTTTTAATTAATGGTTTAATCATTTCTGGGTTGAATGGGAAGCAACTTCATTTTTACTGAGCTGCATTTAGCAGCTATTTTAGCGCTATTTTACATCATAACCGTCAAACGTGGTTGGAGCCAGTGGATCACACAATTATCACGATCATGACTAGAGTCCTGTCCTTTTGGGACAATCAGATAATGAATATATTTGCAATATGTTCACTAAATACTGTTGGGTATTTCATTGAATCTTCTCATTTGGATATTATATTTTTAACTCTCTGTTTCTTTTGGATTACATCAGACTGCAGTTGGCAAACTGACTGGTTTAAGACATTGTGGGAAGTAAGGCTTTCCTGTCTACATTATTCATCAGTCTTGGTGGGATTTAATATTTTAGCAACTCAAATGATCAAATATAGAAAAATATTAGAAAGAAAGAAAGAAAGAAAGAAAGAAAGAAAGAAAGAAAGAAAGAAAGAAAGAAAGAAAGAAAGAACAAACATCACAGGTGTTCATTCATTTCTTTGTTGATGTTTTCATTTATTCTTTTATTCATTTATTTGTTTGTTTATTTGTTTGTTTGTTTGTTTATAGACTCATTTGCTCAATCATCCATCCAATCATTCATTTGTTTGTTTGTTCGTCCATGTGTTCATTCGTTCCTCCATTTGTTCGATCATTTGTTTGTTTGTTTATTCGTTTGTTCATTTATTCATTCTTCCAACTCCCAAGATTTTAAATCAAAACTCTTCAACAACTTCACTTCACCGAATCTGATTACTACCCCAAGCAAATACTGATGCATAAGCACTAGAATACCATGCAAATGAACTTATCTCTCAGACTTCTACACCTATGGAGTTCTCAAATGTCCAAATAAATGAAACACTACCTCCCCCCCCCCCCCCCCACCACCACCCCACCACCCCATCACCACCACACACACACACACACACACACACACACACACACACAGACACAGCCCGGTTTACTGGACAATCTACCACCGGCTGTCGGCACGCTCTCTCCCAATTTGCATTTGGAAAACATTGTCAATTGGAGTTCATAGGAAAATTGAAGAGGGAGTTTACTGACCTTTCCATGACCTTGACTAAATTAGTTCAGCAGACGTTTAGAGACTTACAGGAAATAGTGTTAGATTTTTTTTTTTGAATGATTTCTTTTACTTTTTCCAAACTGGAATCACATTCACGAGTTCGGCTGACCCTCTGGGTCATGTGTGAGGAAGAAACAAAAAGAGAGAGAAGGGAAAACAAACCCGCAGTTTCGCAGAGATTGATATTCAAAATGACATGGCATCTATGCGCTAATCAATAATATACAGCAACGCAATGTCATTACACCTCTTGGCTTGGACATGTGACAAATCTTCAGTCAAAACAAGTTCATAGAAGGCTGCAGTTTGGTGTTTGTTACTACATCGGGACGGTTATGAAAACGGAGAAGGACGAACGCAGAGACTGTCATAAGTACTGATCCTCACACATATTCCGGAGCAAAACACTCAATACCACTTTATTTTGCAGTGTGAAGTAAATACCTTGCAATAAATAAGTCACTGTGGAGCTGGTGTACCTGATGGGAATGATAGTTACGATTATTAGCTTTTTCTTTGTTTATATTGAAATATTTGTGATCATTTGTTGCATATTTTGAGCACTTGTGTTTAAAAGTTGTTTAAAAATCTCAACCATAAGGAGAGTGATGTATAATGTCTCATTAATAAAAAAAAATCCAGTGTTGATGTAAATATAGTTCCAGTACTCAGTGGAGTTAGATGATGATGATGATGATGATGATGATGATAATTCAGCTTTTTAGTCAATCAGCGAAATGACAACCATGATGACCCTGACAGTGGTACTGGCATGAATGTTGAACTGTTTGAGCAGAGACTAAAGGACTAAAGTGCTGCTGCATCACTCTCACAGGCAATGCTATCAGCAAGTAGTCAAACAGAAATGCTAACCCATGTGAAAATAGATGAAACCAATGAAACAAAAAGTTTTGGATGCCCCTGAAGACCACATGTTACAAGCATAAAGTATAAAGTATTGATATTGATATCCCTGTCTGCTCCTCAACCTCACTGCATAGCTAGACTCAACCACACTCAAGCCAACCAGGACAGCCAGAAACCATGAGGTGACTTCCATGACCATTTGACCTTAACAGACCAAATTTTAACAACTGCACGGTTCATTATGTACAACATCAAGTGATCATGCCACACAGCTACCATTCCTGGATCTTGCTAATCTAACAACTGGACTACTGCACCATACCGCACCTGGGCCTCAGAGCCGGCTCCAAACCTCTTCAGATGATTCAGAATGCAGCAGCATGCCTCGTTTTCAACCAGTACAAAAGGACCTGCGCCACACTCTTCGTCTCTCTTCACTGGCTTTATGTAGATACCACCTTTATGCTCGTGTACAAGACCTTGGCTGGAAGGGAAGCACGCCCTCAAACCTTGTATTGAACACTCTCCGTGAGGTTTATGTTCCCTCCTGCAATCTGCGTTTAGTTAACGACCGGCACCAGGTAGTGCTGACTCAGCGAGGTCCAGAATCTTCCACAACCAACTGACTGTCCTTCATTGGTGAAATGAACTTCAGTCTAGACAGCAAAATCTGTCATCTTCAAAAAATGATTAAAGCCCTGCCCCTTTCGTGAACTAACCCCTAACTTGTTCTCAATTTCAAGCATAAATAAATAAATAAATAAAACCACGCTCACACTAAGACCTCTTACACCGCGACTGCTTGATATATCACTTTCCTTGTGTTTCATCATTTGCAAGTTGCTTTGGATATAAGCATCAACTAAATGAATAAAATATACATTTACATGAAGGAGGAATTTAAATTTAAGGTGGTAAATGTGACTTATATAAAATGTATTTACATTTAAGGAGGAATTTAATCTAGCCATGGGGGTCACAGTCCAGTGACTTCTGTGCTGGTCACAAGCCCAGATAAATAGAGAGGGTTGTGTCAGGAAGGGCATCTGGCATAAAACATTGCCAAATTTAACCATGCGAATCGTCAGTACTCTGAATTTCATACCGGATCGGTCGAGGCCTGGGTTAACAACGACCGCCATCAGAGCCGTTGACCTACAGGGCGCCGGTGGAAATTGGGCTACTGTTGGTCGAAAAAGTAGAGGAGGGAGGAGAGTGCACAGACAGAGACAGAAGAGGAAAGGTAAGAGTGTAGGACTGAGAATAGGAACTCTGAATGTTGGTACTATGACAGGGAAAGGTAGAGAGCTGGCTGATATGATGGAGAGGAAGGTGGATATACTGTGTGTACAGGAGACCAGGTGGAAGGGTAGCAAGGCTCGTAGTATAGGAGCAGGATTCAAGCTGTTTTATTATGGTGTGGATAGTAAGAGAAATGGGGTAGGTGTGGTCCTGAAGGAGGAGTTTGTGAGGAATGTCCTGGAGGTGAAGAGAGTGTCAGACAGGGTGATGAGTCTGAAGTTAGAGATTGAAGGGGTGATGTTGAATGTTGTTAGTGGTTATGCCCCGAAGGTAGGTTGTGAGTTAGAGGAGAAAGAGAGATTCTGAAGTGAATTAGATGAGGTGATGGAGAGTATTCCCATGGGTGAGAGAGTGAGGAGGTGATGGGCAAGTTTGGAGTTAAGGAAAGGAACCTGGAAGGACAGATGGTAGTGGACTTTGCTAGGAGGATGGACATGGCTGTGGTTAACACTTATTTTCAGAAGAGGGAGGAGCATAGAGTGACTTACAAGAGTGGAGGTAGGAGAACACAGGTAGACTACATCCTATGTAGAAGAGGCAATCTGAAAGAGATTAGTGACTGTAAAGTGGTTGTGGGAGAGAGTGTAGCCAGACAGCATAGGATGGTGGTGTGTAGGATGACTTTGATGGTCTGTAAGAAGAAGAGGTCAAAAATAGAGATAGAGAAGAAAACCAAGTGGTGGAAGCTGAAAAAGGAGGAATGTTGTGAGGGATTTAGACAGAAGTCGAGGCAGGCTTTGGGTGGTCAGGTAGTGCTGCCAGATGACTGGGAAATTACAGCAGAAGTGATCAGGGAGACAGGGAGAAAGGTGCTGGGTGTGTCATCTGGAATGAGGAAAGAAGATAAGGAGACTTGGTGGTGGAATGAGGAAGTTCAGGATAGTGTCCAGAGGAAGAGGTTAGCCAAGAAGAAGTGGGACATGGACAGGACGGAAGAGAATAGACAGGAATACAAGGAGTTACAGCGCAGAGTGAAGAGGGAGGTGTCTAAGGCCAAGCAGAAGGCATATGACGAGTTGTAGACTAGGTTAGACACTAGAGAAGGAAAGAAGGACTTCTAAAGGTTAGCTAGGCAGAGGGATCGAGATGGGAAGGATGTGCAGCAAGTTAGAGTTATTAAGGATAGAGATGGAAGGGTGCTCACAAGACTTTATTAAAGGATAAAGTTGATGAGCCATACAATGAAGCTATGGGAAAGAGTAGTGGAAGCTAGGTTAAGGAAGGTAGTGGAAATTTGTGAGCAACAGTATGGCTTCATGCCCAGAAAGAGCACAACAGATGCAATTTTTGCTCTGAGAATTTTGATGGAGAAGTATAGGGATGGTCAGAGGGAGTTGCACTGTGTGTTGTAGACTTGGAGAAAGCGTATGAGAGGGTGCCAAGAGAAGAGCTGTGGTACTGTATGAGGAAGTCAGGAGTAGCAGAGAAGTATGTCAGAGTGGTGCAGGACATGTATGAGAGGAGCAGGACAGTGGTGAGGTGTGCTGTAGGTCAGACAGAGGAGTTCAAAGTGGAGGCGGGACTGCATCAGGGGTCGGCTCTGAGCCCCTTCCTGTTTGCTATAGTGATGGACCAGTTGTCAGAGGAGGTCAGACAGGAGTCTCCTTGGACAATGATGTTTGCAGATGACATTGTGATCTGTAGTGAGATCAGGGAGCAGGTGGAGGAAAACCTGGAGAGGTGGAGGTTTGCGCTGGAGAGAAGAGGAATGAAAGTCAGTCGTAGTAAGACTGAGTACATGTGTGTGAATGAAAGGGAGGGAAGTGGAACAGTAAGGTTACAGGGTGAAGAGGTGAAGAAGGTACAGGAGTTTAAGTACTTGGCGTCAACAGTCCAGAGTAATGGAGAGTGTGGGAAAGAGGTAAAGAAGCGAGTGCAGGCAGGTTGGAATGGGTGGAAAAAGGTGTCGGGAGTTCTGTGTGATAGGAAAATATCAGCAAGAATCAAGGGGAAGGTGTACAGGACAGTGGTGAGACCGGCCATGCTGTATGGTTTAGAGACAGTGTCACTGAGGAAGAGACAGGAGTCAGAGCTAGAGGTAGCAGAGCTGAAGATGTTGAGGTTCTCTTTGGGAGTGACAAGATTGGACAGGATTAGGAACGAGTACATCAGAGGGACAGCTCATGTTGGACATTTGGGGGACAAAGTTAGGGAGGCCAGATTAAGATGGTTTGGACATATTCAGAGGAGGGAGAGTGAGTATATTGGTAGGAGAATGTTGGACATGGAGCTGCCAGGCAGGAGGCAAAGAGGAAGGCCAAAGAGGAGGTATATGGATGGAATTAATGAGGATATGAAGCTAGTGGGTGCAAGTGTTGAGGATGCAGAAGATAGGGATAGGTGGAGAGAGATGATTCGCTGTGGCGACCCCTGAAGGGAAAAGCCGAAAGAAGAAGACATTTAAGGAGGAATTTAAATTTAAGGAGGTAAACATAAAAGTAATATAATATGAATTTACATTTAAGGTGGAATTTTAATTTTAAGTGGTAAATGTAACTTATATAAAATGCATTTACATTTAAGGTGGAAATTAAATTTAAGGTGGCTCAGGCTTGCTCATTAGGGATAAAACAGGAATAACAGTAACTTAACTTTAAACTTTATAATTTTTTTCTCTGTTTCTATACTTCTGTAAAGCTGATTTGAGACTATGTCTATTGTTAAAACCGCTATACAAATAAATTGAATTGAATTAAATGTAATATAATATGTATTTACATTTAAGGTGGAATTCAAATGTAAGGTGGTAAATGTAAAAGAACTATAATATGCATTTACATTTAAGGTGGAATTTAAATTTAAGGTGGTAAATATAACTGTAATATAATATGCATTTACATTTAAGGTGGAAATTAAAATTTATGTTATGAAAAACTCATTTACATTTAAGGAGGAATTTAAATTTAAGTGGATTTTTCCTTTCCATTCCATACTATCAGTAACAGTACAAACTGTAAAACATTTACTAAATACTGGGAGTAGAAAAAGAAGAAGAAGAAAAGTCCCCAATGCAGAAAATAAGGTAAGTATTTACTGTGCTAGGTTTCATGCCATGCACTGTGAAATAAAATTCCTACTGAACCACAGCTTTGCATTAGCTAACTGTTAAAAGATTCAACTCTTGGTGGACATGACCTCATACACATGAGCACAGAAACAAGAAAACAGTCTTTTAGTTTAGCTTGGTTAAAAATCTCTCCTGTGACAGAAAACCAAGCTTTTTTTGGCTTCGTTTCTCACTGACAGCCTTGTGGCTGAACAATAAGTGGAGTCATGAAGCACTTCCAAGGCATCATTTACAAAGAAATAAGTCCGACACCCGTCGATTCTTCGTCTTTATCTAAGCTATTAGCGAAGGGCCTCCAGTCCCACCTGGAGGAAAGGGCTGAAATTTCTTGCCCGCTGATAAAAACGTTAACTAGGTGAGTGTCAGGGAGATGGATTGTACACTGTCGGCGAAAGGGAGGAACATGAGGAGACAATGATATTTCTCATTACATTGCCCTCTCCCCCTTCATGTTCTCTAATAATGCTGCCACAAAGGGAAGAAGAGACTGGAGATAAATCACGATCTGCAAAAAACAACTGGGTGGATCCGCGGAATGCGCTCGGTATCTCCGTTGCTCGCGGCCCAAGTCATTGATAAAGATCTAATGAACACGGCTATCAATTGGCATCAGGGTTGAGCAAGAAAGCAAGAGGGGCTTGATTTCACCGTCGCAGGAGCTGGACATATAAATGGAGACTTCTGGGTAACTGAGGCGAGCTTGGAGAGGATTTATTGATCGAGTAGACAGATAGAGAAACGAGAGGACATCATCCGAGAACAAAATATGCGGAATTAATTCAACAAGCCCGTGGAGACTCGTTCCGGACACCCTGACCTGGTATAGGAAACGAGAGAGATAATCAAAGCCAATCGTTCCAAGCTGATGCAGGCAGAAAAAAAGCTCTTGGCATTTTTGCATGTCTGCTGTGTCCATCATGATTTCTTTCAGTAAGCCTGAGGTTGGTGCCAACACCAATTAACAAGCCTAAACTGGTGAGCTTGCAATAACACTGGATCCTGCTTAAAAAGTGGTTATGGCTTTGGCTGTAATCAGTTCATCTCATCACAGGTAGACCCAATGCAGTTCAGGAAGGAATGTGAGGAACAAAAGGATATGATTAGGAAAAAAACTAAACTATACAACTGGGATAGAAAACTTCAATAAACTTGGAACTATACGGATCTGAGTCTTTTTCTTTGTTGCTCAACAAGGAAGTAACAAAGGGTCTCATGGTAAGATTTTAAAAAAGTCAATTGGGAAAGATGGATGGATGAATGGATGGATGCATAGATAGATAGATAGATAGATAGATAGATAGATAGATAGATAGATAGATAGATAGATAGATAGATAGATAGATAGATAGATAGATAGATATGACGGACAGATGGACGGGCGTACAGATAGACAGAAAAATGTTTCATTCAGCCTACCCCATCAAGAGTGCATTCCCACCTCATGGCCAGTGTTCCCAGAATAGGCTCCAGGTCCACAGTTTATCTTTATCATTTTCATTGTTAGTCAGGGCTGTGGGCAGATCCCAAAAAAACCTGAGCACATAGGATGATGCCTAGTTTAGAACAATTATCAACCTGAGTGATGTAACTGATAGTGATAGGGCTCATATTCGGCAGGCAGGAGAAGAAAGAAAGAAAGAAAGAAAGAAAGATAGATAGATAGATAGATAGTATAGATAGATAGATAGAATAGATAGATAGATAGATAGATAGATAGGTAGGTAGATAGATAGATAGAATTCATTGTGTAAAAATGCTGAAGCATGACGCTACTTGTAAGGATAAAGTAATAAAATGGTGTTAAATTGCTCTTCAGGACTTCTTCATTCTTCATTAATAACTATTTTTCCAGCTCAGGTTAGTGGACACACGGGCTGTTTCATTAGTTAAAGGAAATCAAAATTGATGGTCACCCTCTTAGAGCTATTAGTGCACAGATCATTCTGCAGTCGTCTGTGTAACTATTAACGTCTTGTTCATGCCCTACTAACACGCCAGGACCTGTAAGCCAACCTATCTCCACGTTTTTCTGCATTTATAAGCAAAAAATCGGTTTTAAATGAGAGTTGTTGTGTTTTATAGCTCGGAGGCGGTAATGAGAAGTGCTCTTGAAGACGTTTTGAGGGGCAGAAAGAACTCAATAATGCCACACTTTCTTTGATTATCACCATTCTCTCTTAAAAACGAGTGTCTCTTTCCTTTTAAACACATCAGCAGCCATATTGGCTAATAGCCAGTTAGTGCATTAGGGACAATAAGCCAGGACTTGGAGTAATAAGAGACAAATGCAAAGCGTTAATTGCTGACATTGTTCCTACGCTTGAACGCTTGAGTCGCTTAAGGCTTTTCACAGCACCGGTGTCATCCTTTAACGCACATACTCTCCCTGACTTAGTAAATTACTGTCAAAGGAAAAGACGTAAAATAAAGCCTCTTTCCTATTCCATTAGTCATCTTCTGGAGGTTTAATGAAAAGAAAAAGTTTTTCCTTTTCTCTCCTCAATTCAAAGAAAGAGACATAAGAAAAGAAAAAGTGACACAAAACAAGCCCCGATATACACAATGACAGCTGCTTTTTCGTCAAGGTGACACGGCGAAGAGAATTGGAAATGCCATGTTCTACATCGGAGCACAAAAGCTACAGCTAAAGCCAATGTGTTTCAGAGAGACGCTGTCAGTTGCTTTATGACCACGCTGCGCCGAATGTCACATCGTCTGAGCGAAGTGACAAAGAAAATGGCACCCGCGAGGCCGCCGCCTAACGCTCTAAGGATAAACAGCCTCCGAGTGACGGACGGATCAGCTGCAGCAGAGATGAGGCCTGCGATCGGGGCGGTTCCGGACGCCAGTGGGCCGAGATCGAGGGAGGGACAAAGCGTGAGGGTGCATGTGTGAGAAGGAGACAAAGAGAGAGACATCAGCAGGCAGAGCTGGAGGTGAGACAGGGCGAAGAGAAAGACAAAGAAATGGAGAAAGGCTCACTGACAGCCAGAGACAATGGGAGAGAAGGAGAGTATAAACAAAGAACAAAGAATATCTGAGGGAAGGAAAAGAGAAAGAGAGAGAGGGAGGGAGCGAGAAAGAGAGAGAAAGATAGAAAGAAAGAGAGAGAGAATTTGAAATGATGTAAGAGAAAATCTGATGTGTATTTCTCCAAAAAGAATTTTCCATACACCAGCAGCTCATAAGCACTGGAGAGTCTGGTGATGCAGGATGACCTTAATAACGACTCAAACAAAATAACATCATGAGCCTTACACACTTAACTCCCACTATAGGCTATATGCTGTTATATCATGAATTTTCCAAACAGTCAACAATAAACATTCATCTAGGATACAGCAGGGGCATTAGCTGTTTGTTCTGAGTTTGTACTAGTCACCAAATTGATGGAGAAGGTCTGATATCATTAACCAAGGTTGCCAGCTTGGAGCATAATATTCAGCCAAAATAAAGCCTGTATGTGAGAAAGAAAGTCACTGTGGTGCGCACACATTTCTGATTCATACTCGATGGAACTGGAAGTGAAGAAGTGCAGACTAATCATAATCAAGTGCAGACTAATCATCATCTTCCTTTAAAATGAACAAAATAAAAAATAGATGCATTATTTAAATGTGTATTTTGGTGAGTTATTTGAGCCAGTGAGGTTTTTTCCTCCAGAGCCTGAACTATTTTTTATTAAAACCACAGACTTTACTTTAAGAGCCACAGGCCTGACAATGTGAGGCAGAAGAAGTAATAACATAAACCTCTTTTACTCACTCACTCACTCACTCACTCGACCCACTCACTCACTCACTCACTCACTCACTCACTCACTCGACCCACTCACTCACTCACTCACCCACTCACTCACCCACACTCACTCACTCACCCACTCACTCACTCACTCACCCACCCACTCACCCACTCACTCACCCACTCACTCACTCACTCACTCACCCACTCACTCGACCCACTCACTCACTCACTCACTCACCCACTCACTCTCCCTCTCTCACTCACTCACCCACTCACTCACCCACCCACTCACCCACTCACTCACCCACTCACTCACCCTCTCACCCACCCACTCACTCTCCCTCTCTCACTCACTCACCCACTCACTCACCCACTCACTCACTCACTCACCCACTCACTCACCCACACTCACTCACTCACCCACTCACTCACTCACTCACCCACCCACTCACCCACTCACTCACCCACTCACTCACTCACTCACTCACCCACTCACTCGACCCACTCACTCACTCACTCACTCACTCACCCACTCACTCTCCCTCTCTCACTCACTCACCCACTCACTCACCCACCCACTCACCCACTCACTCACCCACTCACTCACCCTCTCACCCACCCACTCACTCTCCCTCTCTCACTCACTCACCCACTCACTCACCCACTCACTCACTCACTCACCCACTCACTCACCCACTCACACACTCACCCACTCACTCTCCCTCTCTCACTCACTCACTCACTCACTCACTCAATCACCCACTCACTCACTCACCCACTCACTCACCCACTCTCCCTCTCTCACTCTCTATCTCTCTCTCTCTCTTTCTCTCTCAGTCACTCACTATTTTTCACTCACCCCCCCCTCTCTTTTTATTTTAATCCAAACTGACCAGTATATTTTGTTACATTTGGCCTTTGAGAAATGAACAAAAAAAAGGAAAAACCTACTACATTCATCTACACAGAGTAAGTTTTTTAAGGCTACTTCACCTCAACGCCACTCATCAGGCCTTCAAATAAAAAAGATCAGACCTGCTTGCTCTACGCCTCCACACATCAGTTCCAACACGTGCAAGAAGAAAGACAGGAAAATGATAAAACTGCAGCTAGCTCTGGTCATCTTCAAGAGCAACCTAGCTGAATGCTTCTGCTGCTTAAAGGTGTGAGTACACGACGTTTAGCACCGTGACACGAGGCAGAACAGCCTTTAAGCAATCCTTTATAGACATGTAAAAACCATTTCTCTTACAAAACAACCATATTTATTTTATTCTGGGTTTTTCTTTTCCCCCAGAAGCACATTGCGGTATTAATAAACGCAGGCTGCTTTCTATTCCGAGTGGTCATTAGAATATCCTGTAGTGGCTGTTATTTATTTATTCGCTCTGGCAGCGATGATTGCACTTTTAAAATGTCACAGTCATACAAATGGGAGGGGGAAAAAAGGCAAGTAGAATATACACTGGTTATAAAGAGCGGATAACTATAAAAACCCTGAAGGTATTTCTGCACAGGTTTTGTCATCATGATACATTTGCAAATATCTCGAGCAGTGAAAAGTGGTGTTATGGCAACCTGCTGTATTCACAGCTAGCCCGAGGACGCGGATGCACATCGGAGCATCGCTGATGTTCAGATGTTTTGTGAGTGTCCTCTTGCTTGCGTGACCCGGATTAGTATTTATGAGAAAAGTGCATGGAATGTGGCAGCAGTTTATCATAGAAAGATCCAGAAAAAAACTCGAAGCCCCAGGTTGGCGGGAAGAAGCTCCTGTTTTGGACAGATTTGAATTGAAGGTATGAAGGTAAAATGTGGGTGGAAGTTGTGATAAAAGGATTTTTTTAAGTATAATTAATTTCACAAATAAACACTCACTGTATCACTTAATGTCGTTAAATATAGCGTGAAAATACCTTGAGTTTATGTTAACCACAGAATTATTTATATTTCAGGCATTTAAACAAAAAAATCCTAACAAAAAAAATCCATTGGCTTCAAGGACGATAGAACCGGAAGTGAAAAAATGCTGACTAATCATTCCTACAGCAGTCTAAT